>OX101752.1:21757373-22100070 GCA_944452675.1 Tachina lurida
ATCAATTTTAAATGTCAACCACATGTGAATAAATTTAACACTACAGCTGCTGCGCCCCACCTCATAAAGCACGTGCATAAATTGAGTACGAAAATTCGAACAACAAATCGCTCACAAGCTCGGTGGAAACACTTTGAAGTGATTTACTTAAACCTACTTGATTTAAAGTCGGTGGAAACATACTATTAGATTGAGTTCAATCAAAACTTTAAAATTAATAGAAAAAAAACCTGAATTTCAGAATAATTATTGTCAGGGAAAAGATTCAAATTCATATACATACATATATTCAAATTCAATATTTGCTATTAAATTGAGCTGAAAAAAATATGTATAACATTCGATAATTTGAAAAACAATAACTTTTTATTTATTTATTTTATTGGCCAAAATTAAGTCATATACTTATTTTTACTTAATTGTTAGCATTTAAATTGCATTTAATTAGCAAAAGTCCCCCTGTGAGATATTTCAAATAATATGCTGTAATATATTATATTTGGCTTTATTGTAATATAATAATAACAAAAAATTGCTAAACAGTTTTCTTGCATATAAAAAGCACTTTTAATTTCATTATTGCCAATTTTTTTCAGTTATTTTGATTTTCAATTAAATTGATTGGTTACAAAAGTTAAAAGTAAGTTGTATTATTTTAATAGACTTTTGCTTATGCCAATAAAAAAATTTATGAAAAGGTCATTTGTTGAAAATTTTTATAACTAATTTGAATATGTTTTCAATAAATTTTTAAGATTTATTAAAAAAATTGAGTTTATCAAACTACCCAGCAAACATTTTTCAAGATTTTGTAATGGGTAGTACTCTTTTAATGGCTTACAAAGTAATGAGTGGTACTTATTTATATAATTACGTGAAAGTACTTATTGTAGTACTTTCCAGTTAATAATGAAGTTTATATAGAGAAAACTTTATGACAAAATTTAAGTATTTTTGCATATAATTCAATATACATATTCATATATTTTCTTTGCAAAATTATGATTTTTACAAAATTCTATATTTTTGAACAATTTTAGGTAAAAAGTAATCCACAAAATAACCCATTAAATTTTGAATACGTTTAGGTAATAAGTAATCTATTAACTTTTGGATATTTGTAGGCAAAAAGTATAGGGTACCGCATACTTTTTGAACTTCTCAAACAAAAATAATGGGTTATTCAGTCAAATTGTATGTACTTACGACTGAAGAGTACATACACTTTTTTGCATTCTAGTAATCAAACTTTTTTGCTGGGTATTTTCTATCCAAACAAAATGCATGCATATTTTGATAGATGTTTTTTTTTTTAAATAAAATATTTAATAAAAATTATATTTATCTAGCTCATTGTCCATTCTCTAAAAATTATATATTATATACTAGTATATAGGGCAATTCCACGCAATACGACTCTACACAAGAAAAAATATAAAATAATAAATAAAAAACTAATATATAATTAGAAATCATTCAACTAATGCACACGAGAGAATTACAACCATGGAAAAATTTAATGAAATGAACAGCCTGCTTTCATCTCCCTCTTTGTAGGGTTGGTCTTTCTTTTAGGGATTTTTCTATTCGTTTTCTCAAATTTAATACAAACCGTTATCAATAAAAAGACTATTCTCTTATTTCCTCTTTGCTGAAGTATGTATCGACTTTGTATGTCTTATAATAACAGTTTTAAGCAGTGTTGCCAGATTTTTTCCGACCTATTTCGCCAAATTGATTTTAAAAACCGCCAAAAGTTATCAAAATCAATTGATAACAAATTCATTTTTATATATATAACACTTTTTTTAATATAAATTTTTTTTAAATAAACGTATAAAAATATTTAGCAGAAAATCGTCAAAAGTATAAATAAAATTGCCAACAGTTATTTCTTGTAAATTTTTTCATTTAAATTCAAAATGCATTAATTACTATGATTAGTATAAAAAAAACCAAATCATTCGAATTTCTTGCAAGCGAGTAGGATTTTATTTTTGAAACTAGTTTTTATATATATAACACTTTTTTTAATATAAATTTTTTTTAAATAAACGTATAAAAATATTTAGCAGAAAATCGTCAAAAGTATAAATAAAATTGCCAACAGTTATTTCTTGTAAATTTTTTCATTTAAATTCAAAATGCATTAATTACTATGATTAGTATAAAAAAAACCAAATCATTCGAATTTCTTGCAAGCGAGTAGGATTTTATTTTTGAAACTAGTTCCTAAATTACAAAAATTTTTAAGTTAAATTTTGCTATAAAATTAAAAGCATAAAATCGCAAAAAAATTTATTTATTGCAAGAAAAATCGTCATGTCGCCAAATCAAACCTTTTGCCGCCAAACAAGTTGAAAAATCACATTTGGCGAGAAATCGCCATACCTGAACACCATAGTTTTGCGAATTAATTGATTATTCAATTATTACAACCTTGGTCACACCCGTCACAATACACATCAAAAAGTTTCTAGCAAAAAATTTAAGCGCAATTAAAAATATGAAAAAAAAGTTTAACCGCAATTTTAACATTCGTGTAAACAGTTATAGGAAATATTTGGTCACACCCGTCACACCAGCGCTAGAGTTATTTTTTCAACGGCTATCAAAAATAAAAAAATGGGAACAATAAAGAAAATAAATAAAGATATGAACAGCATTTAGCTTTAGAGAGTGAGGGAGAGAGAGAGAGAGGGAGATAAAGGAGCAGGAGACACGGATGGAAATCATGGTACAATTGTACTTTTTATGGTACATTTTTTACCTCTTTGGTACCGTGGTCCAACCCGTTGTTACTTGATACAATTTAAAAATGCCAATGTTTCACTAAATACATAATAACATTGATTTTGCCTATGTTGTCTTTAATTTTTTTGTGTGTTTTATTATGGACGGTCAGATTCTCTGTTTTTGTTGCAATGCTGTTGTCAAGGCAAGGTACATGAACCAGGTGGTGTCAACTCCGCAACAAAAAAAATCTGTAGTACCTTAACTGTACCTATTAACTTGACAGCACCTCGTGCATGAACTCGCCTTGGATGTGGTTATATTAATTTTTGTTAACTACATATCGCTCCTTTACTTCAATAGTGTGTTTTAGGTTTTATCGCTTTTTATATCCATTTTTGTTAAGTTTTTTTTTTAATGTCTACTTCTGAATTTTTACACATTTTTCACGTTTCCGTTCTTATTAATAAATATTAAAAAAAAATGGTACCCTCATGGTCCAAAAAGGACATTTTGTTTTAACAGTTGGTACAAAATCCAAGAAGTCATTTTCCTTCCCTGGCAGGAGAAGAAGAAATGCCAATACAAAGAAATAATTTGCGAAAAAGAAAAGTATAAAGTAGGCCATGGAAAATGCATGACAGTAAAATTTTTAGCCTTTTGGAAACATCTACGAGTAATAATAGCCTTTTTATGTTGACTTGATTTTAAGTAATTTCCAGATGAAATTAAGAATGAAATCAAAATGGTTCATACTAGTACTAAATGATATTTGAGTTGATTTTTCAAACATTTGATTCATTGCGGATGTAATAAAGAGTTTTTAATATTAAATAAAGACTTTGTAATATTTAATTAAATAAAAATATTCTCTGTAATATAATGTTTTTTTCATCTTTTTATTTTATATTGAATTTAAAAAATTTAGGGCCTTATTTTGTAAAACGCAACGCTCAGTGTTGGAAAATTTTATTAGAAAAAAAATTTAAATTCCAAAAACAAAACACATATCAAATTTCTCAAGACTTAGCGTTATGTTTTACAAAATATGGCCCTTAATGGACGCTTTAATATTTTTGTTGCATCTCATGGTTGTAAATATCTTCATGGTTCAAAAAAAGGAGGAAAAAAACTCCACGTTGTTTATTGTAATAATTTAATTTGGCAAATGCCTTATTGTGTACGAGTATATGGAAAATTACTTAATTTCAAATTACTTAAATGTGCACTACTAAAGTTAAGCGTACGTAACCTTCCTTGTAGTCCATCGAAAAGATTTGTTGCTGAACTCTTCAATCTATCTGGAGCCTTCAATAAGCACAAGAATCAGAATTTTGGCTGGTGATATTGAAATTTGTCATTTCCGATATTTTTCATTGTGTGTCATTGCTTTCCACATAAAAAAACATAATGGGAACGGCGTTGCACACATTTTAAGACTGAGAATAACAAGAACTTGCTGCATGTCTCAAAATTTTTCAATGATAATAAAAGTAACGTCCGGTCTGCAAAATTCAATACATTTTTCTACTAAATAAAAATGTCACTAAAGAAGTTGAATTTTTGTTTCATATTAAAACATACACTTCCTTATAAATAACTATGCCGACAAATATTTTAGTTTACACATATAAATATGTAATTTAAAAAAATATTTGTGTTTAAACTGTTAGCTTGTTGTTATAATTACGGAAGGATAGTTTTATACTGCACACATTGCTTTCCAATGAAATAATAACACACACTTAAAACAATTAAAACATTAAACAACTTTCTTTTCTAATTGCAATTATATACATACACAAAAATCAATATGTTTTATAATATTAATTTTATATTTAACTAATAAAAATAGCCGACTTTCTTTGATAGTGAACTTTTTACCTTGGTGGTACGAGTACGAGGGCGGTTCGGAAACTTCTTAGCCTATCAATGAAAGAGAATAGTTAGGTTAGGTTAGGTTAGGTAGAGGTGGCAGTCAGAAAGCCGGACTCACTTAGACCTTTTTGGTCCATTGTGATGCCACGGAGACTCTGCTTATGCGGAGTCCCCACCGTCGAACCATCCAGAGCTCAGTATAAAGCTACTAATACGTTGAAGTGCAACACTAGCAACGTCAGAAAGTTCCCTGAATTCAAGAGCGCCCATTGTGGCCATTCTCTTTCCTGCAAGTCCAGGGCAGTGACAAAGAAAATGTTCTATGCTTTCCTCTTCATCGATGTCTTGGCAGCTGCGGCAAAAGTCGTTGTGTTCAACCCTAAGCCGTTGTGCATGCCTACCTATGAGACAGTGTCCGGTTAACACGGATACTAGAACCGAAATTTGATTCCTATTCTTCGAAATTAGGTAATCCGTACCTTCTCTGCTTAGGTGAGTCCATAACTGCCTTGTGATCACGCAGTCATTTCTAATGACCCACCTTCTATTCGTTTCTTCCTCTGTCTTGCGCCTAAGAATAGTTAGTTTTTCAAAAATATTTTTATTTTTCAATATAATCTCCTGAAACTTCAATACACTTAGTCCAACGCTTTTCTAGCAATTTTATCCCTTGATTAAAATAGTTTTCCTCAAGGTCTTCAAAATAGTGGTTTACAACTGTAATTGCATCTTCATTTGAGGTAAAACGCTTGCCAGCAAGGAATTTTTTTAGATTTGGGAACAGGGAGCCAAATCAGGAGAATAAGGTTGGTGGTCAAGCAACTCGTACTTTAATTCGTTGATTTTAGCCATTGTTAAAACACTCTTGTGCGCTGGTGCATTGTCTTGATGAAAAATTATTTTTTTGTGTTGTAAGCCAGGACGTTTTTCTCGAATTTGTACATTTAATTGATCCAAAAGGTTGCAATAGTTGTACCCTTTTGCAGATAGTCAATCAATAAAATACATTTGAAGTCCCAAAAAACCGTTGCCATAACCTTACCAGCCGATTGAATTGTTTTTGCCTTCTTTGGGGCACTTCCTCCAGCTTCAGTCCATTGTTTGGATTGTTCTTTTGTCTCTGGAGTATAGTGGTGGATCCATGTCTCATCAACAGTTATGAAACGACGCTTAAAATCCATTTTATTTCGCTTAAAACGATCCAAACAAGCTTGAGAAATGTTCATTCAAATGCGGCACCCATCTTACAGAAAGCTTTTTCATCTGTAGTTCTTCATGCAAAATTAAATGGACTCGATCATTTGAGATGCCCATTATATTAGCTATTTCACGCACTTTTATTCGTCGATCATTTAATACCATATCATGCACTTTGGCTACAATTTCTGTTGTTGTTGCTATTTTTGGACGTCCACTACGTGGTTTATCTTCAATGCTTGTACGACCACGTTTAAATTCAGCAACCCAATTTTTTACTGTTGCATATGAAGGAGCACTTTTACCTAACACATTCACCATATCATTATGAATTTCTTGTCCCGATAAACCTTTTTTATATAAATATTTAATGACACCACGCATTTCTAATTTTTCCATCGTTAAAAAATCGCGGATGCGTCTTTTGTGAACACCTGTTTCTATATGAAGGAGTTGCCAGATCGAAACAAAATTTAACATGTGTTCATAGCAGAGATGGAAGTTTCCAAAACATTTAACTTTTTTCTGTTTATACCGCGCTTTTTGTGCTAGACTAAGAAGTTTCCGAACCGCCCTCGTATGCCTGCAAAGTTAAAACTACTTCAAGCAAAAAATCTTAAAAAAAAATTAACTAAAATTAATGAAGTTTATATGACCTAAAAACTAATTCATTACGCTGTATTACGACACTATGAAATAAGGCCCAAGAAAATAATGCCCAAATAAGAAAATTAAATTAGCCCCAATAGAATTAAGGAATTTTTATTTGGGCTTTATTTCATTTAGTTTTGGGCTTTATTTCATATTGAGTTTTTTTTTATTGGGATTTTTTAATTGGGCTTTATTTAATTTAGTTTTGGACTTTATTTCATCTTGAGTTTTGTTGGACTTTATTTTATTTTTTTGGCTTTATTTCATCTTGAGTTTTGTTTCATTGAGATTTTTTAATTTGGCCTTATTTCATTTCGTTTTGGACTTTATTTCATCTTGAGTTTGGTTGGACTTTATTTCATTTTTGTGGGCTTTATTTCATCTTGAGTTTTGTTTCATTGGGATCTTTTAATTGAGCTTTATTTCATTTATTTTTGGGCTTTATTTCATCTTGAGTTTGTTTGGACTTTATTTCATTTTTTTGGGCCTTATTTTATCTTGAGTTTTGTTTCATTGGGATTTTTTAATTGGGCTTTATTTCATTTATATTGGGTATTTTTTCATAAATTTTCTTTTGGGTCTTATTTACTGTTTTTGGTATTTAGAGGCTAATTTCATTTTCATATTTGGGCGTCATTTCCTTGGGCCTTATTTCATAGCGCCTTCTTCACCAAAAATGGCATAATAAATTTATACAATAAATAATATTCCTTCCATATGTAATTTACGCAATATTCATGTGCCCATAAAGTATAGTATATATCGTTTCCTTAATATAAAAAGGCCCTAATTCATAATTTTTTGAAATCGGGTTGTTTGTATGTATCGAAAAATGCAAAAATCTCAATTTCAAAAAAGTAATGAGTTAGAGCCTTTCTATATTAAGGTAACGATATTATGAGTCCTTATGCCCGTCTGTCTGTATGTGAAATAGATTTTCAGAAGCCTCCGAAAAGAAAAGCTAGAGACTTTGGTGTTGCTCTGATGTATTAGATTTTGTCTTATATAGATTGGCATTGAAAATCAGTTAAATCAAAAAGACGGTTCCAGGGTTGGAAAATTTAAATTTTCTCTTTGTATACAAAGTTAACTAATTACAACTCCTTACTCAAGGATTTTATTTTATTCCTCCAGCTTTTGTATAAAAATCTGGTTTAACCTGAATTTTTTTTTTTTTTAGGGGGTTCCGTACACCAAAGGTGAAAAGGAACCCTATTGTTTTCGCTACGCTGTCCGTCAGTCCGTCTTTCCGTCACAGGCTGTTTTCTCGAGAACCGTAAGAGCTAAGGACATGAAATTTTGGCAGAGTATGTGGAACCTTGGCAGTTAAAATTCCCAAAATTATAAAATCGGGAAAAATCGCCAAAAATTGGAACAAAAATCGCCAAAACTAAAAAAAGCGCCAAACTAAAAAAATGTCTAAAACTAAAATTAATTGCCAAAAACCGAAAAATCGAGATATTGAAAAAAAAATCGCCAAAATTAAAAAACCCCAAAACCTAAAAACACCGCCAAAAACAAAAAAGTGCAAAACATAAAAAATCTTTCAAATTAAAATAAAACGCCAGAAACCAAAAAAATCGCCAAGACTTAAAAAACTCCAAAAACCGAAAAAATCTCAAAAGCAAAAAATAAGGGTAACAAACAAGAAAAACCGCCAAAACTAGAAAAATCGCTAAATTTCGTACAGTATTACATATGTAGTGTCCGTACGGAACCCTTCGTAAGCGAATCACAGTCTCACTTTACTGAATTTATTTTGGTTAAGCAACAACTAACGCTTATAGAACTCATCAGTAGACTTCTTTTAAATAAAGTAAATAACATTGCATTTTTTATAGTAAAACTATTAATAATTTATTGAGAATCACAATATACAAACATAATAAGCTTAAAAGCCTCAAACAAAAATTTTTACAAAACAAACATCTTTATTATTCGATTTTGCATCCATTTATCATTTTTCATTTGAAAGGCGTATAATAATTAGTAACAGCACAGTGAAGAACAAGCCTAAAAAGAAGGCATTCATAAGTAAATTTACTTCATTACAAAAACTCCCATAATGTGTCATATAAAAATTGCAAGACTGTAAGCGCCAATTTTAGATTTTTATCAAAAGGCTTAAACACTAACATTTCGAAGTGGACGGACAGACGACAATGAATCGTGCAAAGTGGCCGCCACAATTGACTGACAACTGTTAACACAGTTTTTGTCAATACAACTTAAATATGCAAATAAGTATTAGCCAAGATTACGAGTATTTAAACAATATGCGAGTAAGTGTTTGTTTGTTTTTTGCATTTTGTTTCTTTTCATTAATCATAATGAATATACCATACAGGCTTGTCAATATGTCAACTGGTTTGATTTTAACATAAATTTTTAATACAAAGATTGCTAAAAAAAAAATATACATATATGTGTAAATATTTAAATGAGTGGTTGCATGGATTAAAAAAAAATAAACTAAAAAACTTAAATTACAAAAGACTTGGCAAGTGCATATATAAAATTATTTATAAATATATCTTTAGCTAATTGTTAAACAAATATTTTTTACTTTTGCCACATAATATTTCATAATGACACTAATATTTACCAAATATTTATTTCATTTATTTAAATTTTATTTGAAAATATTTGTAAAATTTTTTTATCTGTTTGTTGTTACTTATCTCATTCATGCGAGTAATCTTTGGATTTTTTATCTTTTTTTTTTTAGTCAACAGCAAATATTTTCCAAACCGTATTTACTTTTCAATGTTTTTACTTCTTTGGCTGAAGAAATCGCTTTCGGTTTTATTTTCAATTTGTTTTTTTTTATTATTATTTGGTTGCAGTTCTTGTTGTTGTTCAATTTATCTTAAGCCCATATCTGGGTCAATAGGTTATTACTCGTTTAAAACACCATCATTAATGTTTAAAGAAGGAAATGAATAAAGTTTATGATTTTGCAGAAACCGCATATTTGCATGCGCCCAAGATAAAATTGTAAAAAACAAAAAATATCAAGTTTAAAACTGGTATCAGAGAAGAACTTTTACACAATTTCCATAATTTATTCTGTTTTATTTCAGAAAATCGATTTGTAAATTACTGAAAAACTGAAGTGTCTGCAAATAGTGAATTTTGCAATCTCTGCTACAAATCCAAAGTTTTAGCGTTTTTTTTTTTTGCAAATTATTAAACTTGGAAAGAGACAAACCAGGTTTCGTTACGTACTCCGACTCCATGATGAAGATACTTAAATGTGATCTGGTCAGTGATATTATTATTGCTGGTGATTTCATTGTTTACAACTGTAGTGCAATTCACTTATTTTAAGTTATTTCAACGATAGTTAATTCCATATCAAACATTAACAGCTAAATAGTCGATTTTGCTATTCAATAACTTGTCAAAAAATATGCATGATGTCATTAGACGTTTGGCTGTTACAACCCATGTATAATAAAAATTTTTCAACTGGTCTATAGCAACCCTACCAACAACGAAAACATGTCTAGTCCCACCGGTGGGGAAAAATGGAGAAAATAATGACTCCTTTATTTATTGTCTTCAGCTCTTTCTCTATCTCTATCTCAATCTCTATCTCTATCTATATCTCTATCTCTATCTCTATCTCTATCTCTATCTCTATCTCTATCTCTATCTCTATCTCTATCTCTATCTCTATCTCTATCTCTATCTCTATCTCAATCTCAATTTCAATCTCTATCTCTATCTATATATCTATCTCTATCTATATATCTATCTCTAACTCTATCTCTATCGCTATCTCTATCTCAATCTCAATATCTATCTCTATACATATATATATATATATATATATATATATATATATCTACCTCTATCTCAATCTATATCTCTATATATATCTCTATCTATATATCTATCTATATATCTATCTCTATCTCAATATATGTCTATATATCTATCTCTATCTATATCTCTATATCTATCTCCATCCCTATCTCTATCTCTATCTCTACCTCTACCTCTAACTCTACCTATATCCCTATCTCTATCTCTATCTATATCTGCATCTCTATCTCTATCTCTATATCTATCTCTATCTATATCTATATCTGCATCTCCATCTTTATCTCTATCTATATCTGCATCGCCATCTCTATATATCTATATCTATAGGGTGTTTTTTATTGAGGTATAGAACTTTAAGTTGGCATCACTTTTTTAACTGGCGGCCATTTTGTCAGCTGTCAAGTGATTAATATTTAGTTTGGTTTGCCATTTCATCATGAACAGGTTGACAAAAGAACAACGCTTGCAAATCGTGCAAATTTGCTTTATTCGAGCCAGCCGAATTGGCTTTAAAAAAAGCCGAATTGGCTTTATTCGAGCCAGCCGCGGCGGCCACATGCCCGAAATCATATTTAAACATTAATGGCATAAAATTATCCTTCCAATAAAGCCAAATTGATGGACATTAAAACGATTTTCTTGTGTTTTATTTCAATTCGAAGTTCTATACCTCTAAAAAAATCTTGCAAATTTGCTTTATTCGAGCCAGCCGAATTGGCTTTAATAAAGCCGAATTGGCTTTATTCGAGCCAGCCGCGGCGGCCACATGGCCGAAATCATATTTAAACATTAATGGCATGCATGCGCAGAAGTGAAAGAAAGTTTAAAAGATAATTTTGCGTATGCAAAAGTTCTCTTAATCACGACCTTTTATTAATGTATGTGTAGGGTTATGGAAACAGACTCAACTCCACACTCAAAAAATATTCGTATTTTAAACAAATATATCGCTTAAGCTTGTGTCCAGCTTAAAGCGATAATTAAAACATCAAATAAACTGAAACTATTTCCAAGCACATGGCTTCAAGAATGAACTTTTTCCTAAACAACTCTTAGTGGATTTGCAACTACATTTAGTGAATTTACTACAGGAAATTCCGTTGAAAGAAACAATTCTCATCTTTGAGATTTAGTTTGTAGAAAACCATAAACTTTATTTCATTCTTAAAATCAAGAAGTCATTGCCAACATTCCTAAGCAAAAACAAAATAACAAGATTTTTTCTAAATCAAATAGAATGTACGAATACTTTATTTTTTTCCTTTTTGCCAACATTATTTGATAATATTTCCTTCAATTCTAGCTGGCTGGCTGGCTGGCTGGCTTACCGACTAGATGGTTGCTTAGTTGGTTGGTTGGCTGGTTGGCTGGTTGGCTAGCTGTCGTCTTAGCTATTTGGATGTTGCTCAATGACCGTTAAAATGGTTTAAGTGAGCGCATTTCCACAGCTTGATGCATTTTTAACAAATTTATTGGCATCTTAGGCAGCCACATGCAGACGGACGGATGGACGGACGGACGTTCGGCAGCTATAACTACAACTAAATAACATTTTTTAAAGAAAACTCCAACTAAAGACAACCTCAAACACTACATAAATATTCAGCTGAATTGAGAGAGAGAAAAAATCCTTAGAATTTTTTCCAACTTTATTGCTTGTCCAAGTGGCTGCAAAAGAAATGAATGAAAATTTTGTTGAGTCTGAACTTTTTTAACCTTTATCTAACGATTCGTTGGTGGTGGTAAACATTTTCTATCAGCATTAACATTTATCATTACAACCAAATGAAAAGTTAAGCAAAAAAAAAAAAAACTGAACTAAAATTAAATTTTTATAAACATTAGCAAAAGCATGAAAAGCAAACGATTGTCGAGTTAAATGATTAGATTCTTTTTATTAACTCCTCTATACTCGAATTGAGCTGCTTGAAAATTATATATAAGATTTTTTTCGGATGTTACGAGTAGAATCAATTCTTTTTGAATTTTTTTTTTTTTTTTGTTATAAATATAACTCATTATATAAGATGATAGTTATGATGTGCAATTGGCGTGGCTAACTTTCAACAAAGTCATTATCATTATTTTAACTTGGGAAATACTTATTTGAACTATATATTTTATGAGAAAGAGGAAAGAAAAAGAGCTGTGTTCATGTTTAAATTGATGCGATAAGTACGTGATGTATCGTAGTTATAAACTAACAATATGTATTGATATAATTTTGAAGACGAAAAATAAGGTAATTAATTACAAAAATTTTACATTCGCCTGTTCCTGTAATTTGAAATAACTAACGCAAGTAACTCAAAGCACTGTGCTTCTTTTTTCATTTACAGAATAGGTCAAATTGAAGGAACAGTCAGGAATATTCAAAGTTTTGAAAAGTCGGAAAGAAATGAGAAAATTTCAATTTAAATTAAATATTATTTAAAATATTTTTTATACTATCCTTAGCCTACGTCTACACCTGATATATTTTTATCATAAAAAAAGTCAAATTTTATATTGAAAAATAATCTTTTTTTATAGCAGGTGTAGACGTAGGCTTAAAGCAATTTGAGAAAATTGTAATTTTTTATTCAAAAATGCTTTCATATGCAAGCCTTTTAAGGGCCACTCAAACCATTATACATGTATAAAGACTTCCATCACATTTTACAAGAAAGAAATCTAATGACATTTGTGTCGACTGTCAAAAAATGTAACGTAAAGTGACATTTTGTGTTCACACCATTACACCTCAAGTTACCTTTAAAACACAAGTAGAAAGCAAACAGCTGTTGAGAATTAACATGCCTACATTAACCGTTGACTTCCGGCGGTAGAGCAGTTTCAAGCCAGCTGTGGTCCTTCGGGCCTTTGAAAATATGCGACGGTTAAAGTATTTAGTTGATTGAAATAAGGTAAAGAAAATAAAAATACGATAATTTTGTTAACTTTCAAACGATAATCATATTCAATATTTAGATCCGGTTTAAGACGAAGATATATATGTATATATAAACGACGGCACGTCATTCACGTCGACACAGACGACTTGTCACTTTGTTTATTACTTGATTTTGTAATAATACAACTCTGATCAGATGAAAACTTTTATCGTTTAGAAAAATTAAAAAAAAAATGGTCAAGTCTTATGGGATGTCAAATTTGTATCGTATTATTTATCATTCGTCATGACTCATGACATTTTGCATTTACGATATCGCACTTTTTTTTCATATATACATATATACATATTTATTGTATCTTCAAAAATGAACTAACAATAAGGGCGTGTGCCAAACGTTAGAAAAGTACTATGGTAAAAAAATATTTGCCTGTGGGGAAAAAATTTAATTTTTTTTGCTGTGCCAAATGATATCTTTTTAGACAATGTAAAATTTTGACAAATTCGCCTTAGCATAGAAAGAAGCTGATGAAAAAATTGCTGCGGCGGCGAAACAAAAAATTTAACTACAAGCCGCCGGCTACCAACAATTTTTTATAACGACATTTTTACATAAAACAATATTTTTGTAGCAAACAACTATATAATATTGTATAATATCGGAAATTAAAATAAACAATGTATTTTTCACAGTCTATCTACATTTAAGAAACGTAAAACTCTATGTATTTGGCGACGGCTCGAAGCGACGGCGGTGGTTTTAGCTTTCATGGTACCATGCTTCTTATTTGCTGCTTGTCAAAAATTTCTATGTTGTGTCAAAAATTCTATTAGCCCCCAGGGCTAGTGAAATTTTATTCACCTCACAAGTGTCAAAAATTTACTTACACTAGTACTTTGCTACCGTTTGGCACAGGCCCCTAGTAATCAAATCTTAAATCTAAATATAATTATTAGGCCCGACCATTATCGGACATAAACTTAGTGATAGTTAAATAATACATAAGTAGTGATAATAAAAAAGGAGAAAAAAAGAAGTATTTTCTAAATATAAATAATAATAAATAAAATAAATATAAATATAACTCATTATATAATGTGAACTGTGTTGTTGCCATTCTCTCCTATCTCTCCTTTTTTCACATACAAGACGTTCAGTTTCCGTAGAATAAATTCTATTAAAGCCAGTCTGCGGATAGGAGGTAGTGGCATGTTCAGCAGCCTGTTTAATATTTTCGTTAAGATTGGCAATGTTAAATTCAATATCATCAGATGATCTTAGCTGAATGTTTTCTACGCAGTGACTACTAAGATATTTTTTGAATCCTAGCCAGTTAAATCACTCCTTATTGGGTTGGAAATTGCAACTATTGTGGGAGAGTGATCGGAGGACAGATCTAGAGAGGCCTCTACGTGAAAATTAAGTCCCTGTGAAAATTTTTTGTGACGCCAAAAATCTATAACATCTGGAATTTTTCTTAATTCAGTAGGCCAGTAAGTAGGTTCCCCACTCGAAATGACATTTAAGCCCATTTTTGAAATTGTATCAAACAACGCTCGACCTCTAGGTGTAACAAGACGCGAGCCCCAGTACGTATGTTTTGCATTGCAGTCACCAGCTGCCACGAAACAAGATCCAAGCGATTTGTAGAACTTCTCATACTGATCTTCGGTAACTTAAAGTCTGGCAGGTGAGTAAATTGATGATATCACGAAATTCGCACAAAAATTTTCTACGAAAATATTCGTTGCATGCATATATTCTTCACTAACGTTGTCAAGGATATAGTGCTTGAGTCTTGACTTAATTAGAATTGCTGATCCACCGCATGGTCTCCCTCTCGGGTCCTTTGAATCATATAGAGTGTAACCAAATCGCACTTGCACGTATTATTTGAATTTTTTGACCAAGTATAATAGTCTGAACAGCCCTTTAGAACGAAACTATTTATAGTAACAAAGATCGTTACTAAAATGTGTAACGAAATAAGAAACAAAAATATAAAACAAAAGGTATACATGTTAAACATAACGTAGCATAAGAAAATATAACAAGATACAACAGAATACAACATAGTATAACATAGCTTATAATAACATAAGCTAACATAATATAACATAGCATTATATAATATAATATAAATAGCATAACACAACGGAACATAGAATAAAATATCATAATTCTGTCATAGCATAAGATACAATAAAATAATGTAACACAGCATAAAATAAGATAAAGCAATATGAGGAGCTGCAGCATGAATAAGGTCACACTCTGCTGGGTTCCTGGACACGCCGGTGTGTTAGGAAAAGAAAATGCAGACAAAATGGCCAGAAGGGGGGCTAGTACACCCATGGTCGGACCAGAACCGTTTTGTGGACTCGGATTGGACAAAATACGGGAAGATATATCGACGGAAATTAAGAGTAATAGAGAAAACCTCTGGCTCAATCTCCCAGGATTGAGGAACGCAAAACTAATGATTGGAACGTATAACCAAAATCGTTTCATAGCTTTCATGTCCCTGAGTAAAAATAATCTAAGAATGCTCACAGGCTTCCTCACAGGTCATTGTAGACTGAGAAAACACCTCAACAGACTTGGCATTGAGAGTAACAGCCTGTGCAGATTCTGTTATTGCGAAGATGAAACTCCAGAGCATATCACAAAACATTCTGTGAGCATATTCTGAAGGACTGTGAAGCGTTATGCCACAGAAGATATAGCCAATTGGGCAAGCACCTATTGGAGGATTGGGAACTGCCAACTCTGGACTCACTGGCAATCCTGAGATTCATCAGGGAGGAGGTCTAAATGAGGTGCTCTAGCACTACTGCTCTACTTTGGTCGCAGTGTCCTGTGCTTCCTGCTAGACTTAATTCATTCATTCATTCAATATGAAGAGCTGGCGAACAAATCCGGAGTAGTCCCGTTAACTGTTTTTACAGGAAAGGCAAATTACTGAACTACATACATAGAGACTAGTAAGGAAACGTCAGTTTTCGTTATTTCTTTAAGGTATGATCGAACTGGTTTTGAATGAAAATATTTCGTGACTTCACAGATATTTAATACCAGAAGTTCTGCAGCAGTGCATTAATAAAAAAAATCGTGCAAACAGCAGAGTTGTAAAAGAATAAAGCTTTTATCTCTTCTTTCACCAGCTGCGTTCTCAATCACTATCCCTTACCTAAAAAAGAAGGTAACACCTAGTAGTAGTAGTAGGCATTCACTGCCTGAGTGTTACTTTAAAAAAAACTTAAAACTTAAGAGTAATTAAAAATATTAAAAATTTGCAATTATAATTCATTTCATATTTTAAACTTTTTTTTATAAATTTAGCTAGTAGACTGGAGTCGAAAATAATTCTGTCAAAAGTGTTTATTGCCATGAAAAATTTCGGGAGGATGTCTTCGAACACAGATTTTATAAACGTTCTAAAGGTTCAGTCAGACGTGACGTACCATAATGCCATAGCCATAACCGTAAATACATATGCTTCTAGTATAAACAGCTGTTTATGCATTCATTTGTGCAACAACAAATATGTCTAATCAGCAAACAGCTGTTTATGGCTGCGGTGAAAAACCAAAAATTCAGTTGGTTTCTATGGTTATGGTTATGGCTATGACGTTATGGTGAGTGAGTGAATTCTATAAAAAGCTGATGTATATAATGTTTTAGAACTTTTCACTGCCAAATCAAAACACTTATAAAATTCATTAAGATAATAAAAAGCACTGGCAAATTAAAAATTTAGCCAAATACAAAGAAACTTATAACCCAAAATTATATAATTAATGGGGAAAAAAATCATCGCGGAAGTTTACAAAACAATTGCTGCAACACTCTTGCTTCAAAAGATCCCGACAATACTAAGCCATCTAAAAAAAAATATCATATTACATACGTATGTATGTATATATCAAAGACTAGACATGCCAATTATATAACATATGTACATACTCGTACGTACAAAGAAACCTCTAATTATTTAACCAAAACCAAAAATCCTGTCTAAATCTTTTTGTAAAACTTTTGCTTTTCTTTTTTGCTGCACTTCCAAGTTATAATCAATGGCTAACATTTTGTATTATTTTTTTTTTTTTTTTTTTTTTTGACACATAACACTTTTGTGTTATTCACTTAATCCAGCATGAGTTATTTTGATAATTCATATGAGAAGCAACAAAAAAAATTAAAACAAAAAACAAAACATAGAAAAATTCGTTTAAAAAATGGGTGTTGTCGTAATTTTGTAACACAGTTTTATTATAATGAATAATTTCTTTTGTAATGACTGGTAACACGATATTTTTCGCAAAGTATTGTTTTTGGCTAAAAAAATTTATTTTACATGTTTGTATGCTATAAAATTGAAAGCGCAACTAATTAAATTGGTCAACTGCAAAAATGTTACACACTAAAGAACTTGCTTAAAAAGTCTGCTCTGAAGCTTAGAGGAAAATGAAAAAAAAAATAATTTTGCTAATTGATGTAAAACTTTTTTTAAAAATGCATGAACTGGAGAGTAATACAGAAATAAGGGGCAGATTACTGCATTCAATATCGATCGATATTTCCATACAAACACAATTAAAATTGCATGAAAATTTTTTCAATATCGAATTTGCCCTCGGGTCTCATATGCGATCATGTTATTTCAACAGTAACAAATTTGCCTATTCACTAATTACTTGGATCGACTTTTTAGCGATAAATATTATAAATAAATAGTATACAAATTAATTTTGTTTTTAATAAATTTAGAAAATGTTAAACATTTAGCATACCATAAGGTATAATCTCGATTAGGTGGCAACGCTGTCATTCAATCAATCAATTAATCAATAGAACGTCATTGTCTGCATTCGCTTATGTGTTTGTGTGGCTGTACATACATATATTTCTTGCGAAACAGAACCCTGTCGGACAATATGTGGTTGACTACAAAAATAATCAACTTATACTCGTAGTTAAATTTTCTTAGACTAACTAAAAGCTAACTACAATGTCATCCAGAACTGACCCAAAATTAATTCTTAAGGCTCAGTTACCCGAATGTAATGTAAAGTAACTGCAACAGTGGGAAACAGCTGATCGATATTGTTATGTGAAAAGTAATGCAAATGGTTCTAGAGATGTAATGTAACGTAACCTACCTTGTTTGTGCAACAAACAGCAGACAGCTTGCATTGTCGGTCTCATAGCCTGGTGTCTTGTTTATGGTTGCGTTCGAAGTTGCATTCGAAGTTTCGAAAATATCAATATGTTTTGATGTTTATATGCAAAATATATCTGGCAAAATATGCAACATGTAATATAAACGTGTTGCGTAAACACGTTGTAAAGTGTATACCCACCAGGGTGACCGATGACATTTTTCAAAAAATTGCACCAAATAGGGGATTTATCAAAAAAAAAAAAAAAAAAAGGCGGCAACACTAAAAAAATCAAGACAGAAGAAAAAGTTGCAATTTGCCACTTTAGTCGGTCAAACGTTAGCGCTGGTACCCACTAGGGATGGGCAAAAAATATCGATATATCGAAATATCGATATTTGAGAAAATAAATATCGATATATATCGCCGATATTTCAAAAACCTATATATCGATACATCGATTCTTATTTACGAGTATCGGGTTTCGATACTTTTAAGAGCTATAGCCTTTTTTTAATTGTGACCCAACTAAGGTATAAGCCTAAGGGCAGAATTTGTTTTTACTTTCTGTTCTGTTACGAATCAGCTGACTCTTTTTGGTTTATAAAAATCATATACATATGTACATATAAGCCTTTAGTTTTTCTCTCCTTCATTCTGTTATGTTGCGCACACATTCCTCGATGCATGTCGTTATTCACTTTATGAATGCGATGGTAGAACTATAGCTAAAACTTTACAACAATTACGCCCGGGAACTTAAATTGTATTATTTTTTTGACATGTGTTTACAAACGTTAAAAACCGAAAAGTTGTTCCCTTTTTCCCGGGAAATGAAAAAGTCCGGGAAAAGAAAAACTCTAATAACAATGGACGATGCAAAACTCATCACATTAGTGGAAAACTCTGACCATTCTGGTCCGAAACAGCTGATTATTTATTACAGAAAAAGTAACTTTTAAAATTTAGAAACAGAACGGCACAGCACAGAGCAGCAACAGAAAGTAAAGACTAATGAAGTCTTAAGGAGCTACAGTAGGTTACGTATTACTCAACATAAATAGTTCTATTGTATTAAATTTCTTAAAGTAAGTAATTGTGCATTCGAAATTAATGCAAAAAATATCGATATATCGAAATATCGATGTTTTCAAAAAATATATATCGATACTGTTCAAAAATATCGATACGATATATATCGATACATTTTCTTCATTTGCCCATCCCTAGTACCCACTATTAAGTTGAGTACGTAATCGAATTTGGTGAGAGCCAACAAGTTTACTCCCAGCTGCTTTGAAACTCATTTAATTTTTATATTAACATTTTGCTGACATTATTTTAGATGGTACCTTAGCTGAGTAGTAGAGCGCTGACTATACAACGTGTGATACATAGTTCGAATCCCAGCAACCTTCTTTATAAATTTACAAACTACCAAGCATTACTGATATCGGGAAGTGTAAACTAGAGGACATCAGGAGCTTCATCATGGGGATTCGGTGGCTTAATGATGGATAATAGGCTCACTTCTGGCTATAAGTGGGAGGGGTAAATATTACTAGTAATGGGCAATAGAAGGGAATCACAATGGATCCAATTGGGTCTCCGAGTGGAGGTGCGGTACAGCACCACCCTTCCTAACCTAACTTAACCTAACCTATTGACTACCAGCTGACTTAAATAAAATCAACTTTTAGTTAGTTGAAAAGTAGTGAAGAGTGAGACCGCCTAGGACATGACACTGTTAAAATAGTTAGTTGTTTCTACGGCAAAGTAATCCAATCAGTCAGCACTAGTTGCGAAATAGTTAGCTTAAAGTTAGTTTAAAGTTAGCTTAGTTTCCGACAGGGAAGGTATAAAATTGTGGCTGTTGTAATGCTTTGAACATTTACTTCAACATCGTCTTGTATGCTTGTGTGCTTTTGTATTTTATTCTTTAGCTTATAATTTTTGGATAATTATTATGTTAGACAAATGTTTCCATAAAAATATTTGTATTAGGTTTGTTCATGTATATTTGCGTAACAAATATTATATGATACACAAATTCCAGTCTCTGGATTTTAAAGTTTTAAACTTCTATAAGACAAAATTAAAACGAGTTTAGATTGAAAAGATGCATTCATTCCATTATATAAAATAAGAAGCCAGTTAAGCTTAAAATCAGGCTTTTAGGATTAATTAAAAAAAAATACTTATAACTTTTTTTCTAACAACACATACATATGCACATACATACACAAAATTTTTAAGCTTTAAAAAATTAGGCTCAACTTTTTTTTGTTAATTTTAAATGTCAAGCAGTTATTATGTATGCATTTTTAGCTTTAAAATTTACATGACACGCATTTAGTTTTAAATGCTTACTTTTATTAAATTAATTGCGGACCGTCTTGATTCAGCTCTTTTCGTAATTTATTCTTAATCAAATTAAACAAATTGTTTGACATTTAAAAGCGAACATACTGCGAGATTGCATTATAGGGGATTTTTAATATTTACGCAAAGCAATTACATATTTATAAATCATGCAAGTATGATTTCATTAAGATTAAAGCTTTTTTGGGCCAATACAGTGAAGTTTAATTATAACGATTATAATTATTGGTTGTAACGAACTTCGGTTATAGACAATTTTTGCATATAACTGAAAATTTTTGCTCTTATACACATAAAAAACTTTTAACTCGTAAAACTAAGAACCAAAATTCGTAAAATTCGTTTAATAGGATGAAAAGTACATTATTTCTTTATTAAAAGAATTTATTATGAAACCACATAAACAAAAAATAATAAAACTTAAAACCAATTTCGCAAAACTGCTTCTTAAAAGAAAATTTCAACATAATTTTTTCTGTGTATAGAACAAAAATAAAATTAATAGTTTTGTAAATGTACATACGTGCATAAACCCCTTAAAACGTATTACAAAAATTTGAAAAACTTATGATTTGTGCCAGCACAGTTCCATTAACTTTTAACAAGACATCGAGCACGTACAAATCAGATGCACAAACCATACGTGTGTGGGCAGCTCAATAAGCGTGTTTTTATAGTTCTATAAATCTTTAAGTTGGCAACACTTTTTTAACTGGCCGCCATTTTGTCAGCTGTCAAGAGATTTATGTTTACTTTGGTTTGGCATTTCAGCATGAATAGATTGGCGCCTGAACAACGCTTTTAATTGGGCAAATGTATTTTGAAAATCATGGTTCTGTTCGAAATAAATATGGCGCACTGCGTCCATTTTACGGTCAACACAATCGTCCACCAGAGCAATTAATTCGATTAACTGTGGGACATTTTCACACCACGTGTACTCTAAATGATAATAAGCATGCACAGAGACGTCGTACAATGCGTACAGAAGAAGTCATTGCTGCCTTAGAGCGTAGCGTAGAAGAAGAACCGAAACAGTCTATCCGCCATGGTTACTGACTTCTTCGTTCATCAATTGAACAACCATGATGTGCAAGAGCTGTGATTTCAACAAGACGCCGCAACATATCACACAGCCCTTGCCACAATTAATTTATTGAAGGAAACGTTTGGTAACCGCATAGTTTCACGTTGCGGACCTTGCGGAATTGGCCTCCAAGACCAAGTTAAACTATTTTTGCGGGGATATGTGAAGTCGCTGGTCTACGCCAATAAGCCCGAAACGATTGTCCACTTGGAGGGCAACATTCGCGCGTTATTGCCAATATACGGCCACAAATGTTGGAAAAAGTCATCGAAAATTTTACCTCTAGATTAGATTAGATCTATGGCTGGTGATTTTCATGAGTAATAATAAAACAAGTAATTACATGAAGTTTTTAATAATTTAAGGGGGTCAATAGCAATTCTTTGGGAGGGGGCCAATGTACCCCTCAGAATGTCCTTTCTACGACTACTCCGTTTATAACAAACTTTGCTTATAATGAATAAAAATGCTAGTGCGTTATAACCGAACTCCACTATAATTAAAAAAAAAATAACAAAGTATTTTAATACGGAATAATTTTTTAATCAGTCTTAAATATGTAGGTATGTATTTTATTCAATTAAATTTAAATATATATCACAATAACAAAGAATTTTTCAAGAAATAGAAGAGTTAGGTTCAGTGCGACCGTTGTGCAACTAAAACAGCAAATGTCAACATATTACAATGTCTTGCTGCTTATGGCGGCTATTAAAATGAAATCAATTTTGCATCTTTCGATCTGTAAAGATATTCTTTTTAGGAAAAATTTCCTCAAAGTTCAACATTTATTATATTTTCTAAGTATATAAGTTAATGCCAACAATGGTTATACTAGTATTGCACTGTGTGCTGAAATTATACAATATAAAATAAACTAGGGGCCAGTTTGTCAATGTTGACAAAAAAAACAAAATTTTAAAATTTGTTTTTGTTTTAGGTTTTACAAGTTACTGAAGCATTACGTGAACGTACCCCAAGTGATATGGACCTCTCCGAGTTCTAACACTAACTTTTTAGGGGTGGCTCAGGATGGGGTTAATTGATACTTTGTATGCACCTTGTGCGTTTTCCTGAAATATCTTATATAGACCTAATCGGTGTAGAATAATATAAATAATATATGTATGTATATAAATATCATTCTGACATTTAACTGTAATAATTGAAAATGAAATGCAATTCCATTTTATTTTTAAGCAGACTCTTTTTTGGGATTCAAACTGGCAACATCCGGCATGACAGGGTAGTTCACAACCCAGTTGACCACACGGCAACTCAAACGTATAAATACCAGTTAAGCTAACTGACTTTAAATCAAGTAGATTTGAGTAAATTACTTCGGAGTATTGCCACCGAGCCTACGAGTGATTTGGTTTCGGAATCTTTGTAGTCAATTCATGCACTTACTTAATAAGGCCTAAGTGGCAAAGTTTAACATGATTTTAAAGCTTAATTAGACGTGACATAGCCATAATGCCATAACCATAACCAAACCAAAATTCAATTGGTTTCTATGGTGAGAGTTATGGCGTTATGGCGTTATGGTGAGTCTCTCTCACTCTCACCATAGAAACCAGTTGAATTTTGGTTTGTTGATGGCTATGGCATTATGGCTATGTCACGTCTAATTTAAGCTTTAGTTCCAGAGTGACGGCTTCAATATTTATAATATTTGATAAGTCTTACTAGGCAAGGTGCCATGAAATTAACTGAAGAGCCTTTAAGGCTTAGTTAACCGACTGTAATGTAATGTAACTGCAACGTAGGAAACAGCTTATCGATATTTTTATATGAGGAGTAGATTGCGTTACATTACATTTCTATAACCATTTGCATTACTTTTCACATAACAATATCGATCAGCTGTTTTCTACTGTTGCAGTTACTTTACATTACAGTCGGGTAACTGAGCCTTAAGACGACGACACATCACGAAAGTGGTGAATATGTTATAACTTATACGACAGTCTTTTTTCACCATACACTACTCCCCACTTTTGGTAACACTCCCATTCTTACAAGTCATAGGACGAGTACCAAATTTTCCGCAGAGATATTATAAGTAATATACATATGTACCGAAAGTCAATGTACGATTTAATACAGCGCAATTTTTTAAGTTAATTTAAACTTTGCTCAGCAACAATTTTACGATCTCTATTAGATAACTAAATATTTTCATATAATAGGTATCAGGAAATAAATTTAAATTGCTGTAGTCATTTCCTTACATTGAAAGTTTACTCCCATACAGTTGCATTGTCTTTACAATTTCCATTATTTTTAACAATTATTATTACACATTCACCTTCATCTTGACAAAACAAAAAACAGAAAAATGAAATCGTATGTCTTTTTTTTTTCTTAATAAACTAAAAGTTGATTTACTTCAATATGACAAGTGAAATATGATTTTTTTAAAGCTGCGCAGCAAGTCCTATCACTGTATTGATTACTAGACACTTGTTAAGATATTTTTTCGATGTGCTTATTTTTTATTTTTTTTTATTTAGTTTTAAATATTATAACTGAAATGAAGTTTAAGGTCAACTACTCAATAGCACATAATATAAAAAGCTTAGGTTATTGGCTTCTTGTGATTGTTGCATGAATGTTGCATGCAATTCGTTTATATACAAAGAGAATAAGAATACAAAATTAAGTCGTTGGCAATGATAGCGAAAAAAAAGTCATTAACATTTTATCAAGAGTCTTACTTATGAGACAAACGAAAAATAATAAGAAGCTGGTTTTAAGTTATTAAAAAATTGTTTGTTTGCACAGATAAGAATGCCATTTTTGGGGCTTGACGGAAAATTTTAAGCTCAATTAAATTCTAATTGAAATTTATTTGCTGGTAGGTTAAGCATTATCTATATATGTATTTCATAGGTGCTTTGCCAAATCAAAGGTGTAGAAAAATAAAATAAATTCATATAGAATATAAATTATTTGCTGGGTTTTGTTAAAGTTTCTAAGCCTACTGATTTTCAAAAATATTATAATTTGTGAATTCTCAAATAGTTTTTGAAAGTCTGTGCATAAGATAAGTGGTTTGTGACTGTTCAAAATATGTGGTGGAAGTCTAATGATTTTTTGGCTAGACACCAATGAAATATATAGACAATGCTTAACCACCAAAAAATAAATTTCAAGTAAAATATACGTATGACAATATATCAAATAATAAATGTCATAAATGCTCAATTAAATTTTTAATATCAAAAAAAACAAGATTTTAAGAAAAAAAAATCTATATAAAATTAAGATTGTGAAGAAAAAATGGTTCCTTAAGCCAATTAACTTTTTATAACTTTAAATTTTGCTCAGTCTTATATAACGAACGACAATATTAAATTTTCAACATAATAAAATAACTTTCAATAATAAACTGCTATTTTTATTGTAAATAGTAAACCTCACAATATTAAAGAAATAATTTTTATGCATTTGAAAATTAACACTTAAAAAGCCATTAACTTCAACAGAGAAACTCTATTTATCCAACACCAAACACAAATATGTATGTAGGTAAATAAAAGAGAAACATGTGATTTGATAAACTAATATCTAAAGCAAATATTTTTCAAAATACATCGCATAAATAACAACAAAAAGAAAATTATTTAAAACCATAAAATGTTGTGACCTACTGATTACTCTAGATTTGTATACAGTCCCGGTAAAAGGTACTTATGCTGAGTACACATTATGGCATTTAGTGGCATTACGATAGTGTGCAACGTTTGTCATTTCCGATATTTTCCATTGTGTTTTATTGCGTTGCAAACAAAGAACATAATGGAGGTATTAATCGCTCTTCAGTTTCCGAAAGCAACCGAAATTAAAATTAGTATTATACATGGCAACTTTCTCCAGTTGCCTACAAGTTATCGAAAATACGATTATGACAGATTGGCAACTTCAACACAAATCAAATTTCACCCCTATCGTGAATAAAATATGAAATTTTTGTTCCCATGAAATGTTCATTCCCAATGAAGGGAAATTTTTCAATCGTGAATTTCATTGCAAGAAGACTTGCAATGCTTATGCCCATTTTTTGACTTGGTAATCAAGCTGTTATTATTTTTAAGTTAGTATATTTAAATAATACTTAAGTGCATATTTAAATAATACTTAAATGCGAAAACTTGTGTAATTAAATACTATTTAAGTTTTATGAGCGCACCATATGTTTTTATGCGTATATGTGTTTATTGAAAACAAACACATGAACATCATATGGACGTATTGAAAACATCATGTGATCGTATTAAAAAGAATTTCGTTTAATTTTCATATACATATGTATATATAGCATATAAAATACCTAGTTTCATATCATGGAATAAATAAATAGAAAAATGAATTCTGAAACTCCTTTGGTTTCATAAAATGTGTTTTATGCAATTTTAATTTTCTGATTTATGTTAAACAGCTGTTTTTTGAAAAGCCTTCCATAATACTGGGAAATTTTGCAGTGCTACTGTACCTTCAACGTAATTGAATTAACAACTGAAAAAATGAAATCGTATTTAAATACAACTTAAGTTTAAATAAAAATTAGCCAATTACGTACATACTTAAATATTAAGTTAAAAACTAGGGGTTAAAAATTAATTGGAAATCAAACAAATTGAGGGCCTGGCCCACGATATCGACAACGTTCGACTTGTCGCACAGTTACATTGGAAACAACAACAAAATTTTAAAATTTGTTATTGTTTTTAATGTAACTGTGCGACAAGTCGAACGCTGTCGATATCGTGGGACAGGCCCTAAGTTTAATAATAAGACATACATATTTTGTGTTTCAAATAAAAATGTTTTTGAGTGTAAAGTGGTTTTAAATATTTTAGGTGGCATGGAAAAAATATTTAGTATAGCACAGCCAGCGTTACCATTTGTCAAGTTTTCCCTTGTTTTGGAAGTTTTTTGAGATGTCAAACAGTTTTTTGAAAATATAAAGTTTTTTCAAGTTTTTTTTATAAATATGTCCATAATTGAACTTTTGCAGTATATTGAATGAAAATATTAAGTAATGTTTGTATGCAATAAAACGATCTTATATTTTCTCACTCCCTTATTACTGCAACAGCGTCTAAAGCCTCAGTTAGCCTAAACATTTTCATTACTTTTCACATAACAATTTCGATCACAGTTTTCTTTTAAAATTTTGGTACTTTTGTAGAAAAAAAGTTTTTGTTTAAAAAAAGTTTTTTTTTTCAGATTTAGGAAGTTTTTTAAATAATATATATGGTAACGCTGAGCACAGCCATAAAATTTACTGCATGTGAACCAAAGCGATTCATGTTCAATTAAAAATGTACCCTTACTTACACAAGACCATTTGCATCAAACACCGAATACTGAAGACAATATTGTTTTGTGTTGAAGTTCCCAATCTGTCATAATCGTGCTTTCGATAACTTTTAGACAACTTGAGAAAGTTGCCATGCATAATTTCGGTTGCTTTGCCAGTTGACAAGGCAACTGAAGTTTGGTTGCCATCCACAATCGAACGATTAATCACAACTTTAAGCAAAAATTATATGGCCCATACTCGTAGTCATAAGCAAAGTATACTTTAAGAAATTAAAACCAGTATTACCATACAAAATACCTGTTTTAAACTCCTGAAGTATAATTTGTTTTGACTATGAGTATGCGCCTGTGTTTAAGGTTTTATCTATATTATCAGAAATATCACTAAGTATTGTTGTTTATTAGCACAATAAAAGAGATTTAAAATTGAACACATTCGTAAATTAACACTTTAAAGCATATAAACAAAATTAGCGATCAACAGGAAAACAACATCTATCCGTAACCGCAAATAGCAACGAAAAGAGAAACATGTGATTCATACAAAAATAAAACATATTTAAACAAATACATATTTTGAAAAATATAAAATTTTTTTATTAAACCCTATTAAAATTTTCCTATTGAAAACAGCTGCTAATTTTATATACATATGTATTTACAATGATTTATTTATTTCCTGTATTTTCAGCTACACCAATGCTCCTCAATCTACCGTGAATAATGCTAGTCTCCTCTATCCCTCAGCAAATGGCCAAATATATCGCATACATCCGGCCACTACAGTTAACACAGTGCTCAATGGTCAATCGATCACTGGCGATGTTGTAGATGGTGCAGCTTTTGTGAATGCTAATTCGGAAGCGTCTTCCAATTCCCATGGTTTTTCACAACGTCTTAAGGAGTTGGCCGCCTCAGCCGGTTTGTTGTCTTTGAAGCCACGCCCTCCTCTGAAACCAGTTATCAAGACACGTGGCTCACCTGCCCCTGAATTTCCGAAAAAAGTAACTTTTAGTGCCTTTGCGACGGTGCAGGTGGTGTGATTTGGTTGGATACGAGCGAATAATTGTTATTGAACAAAAATAAATTAACACCCTTCTACTGTAACCAAAGTGTGGCTTTAAAAGGTTTTTAATAACTTTGTTTTTCTAAACATGAACTCAAAGAAATAATTTGAATCAAATTTAATTTCTTTCTTTTTTATGTATGTACATACATTATTAAGCGAAAAATATTTATTTATGTGATTAACAAGTTTTTCTTTATTTAATATTTTTTTTTTCTTCTTTTCCACCCCATCATTTATTAGGTTGCTGCTGTTTTTGTTATTAAAGTAATGGTGATCATAATGTTAATGATGGATATCAATCAGCTGCTTCTTATTGTTGCTATGTTCGTAGTATTTAGATCAAATAATTTGTTAATTTATTTTGTAATAAATGTATGTACATTTTGTTTAAATATTAATACAAATGTTATTGAATTACCCTGTCGGAAAATGTGTAGTTGACTTCACAAACGTAGCCAACTTATAGTTAAATTTTGTGGGCTAAGCAAGCCCACAAAAAAAAATCAAAGTGTATGTTCTGTACAGTAAATCCTTTGTTTTTGTGTTAATCACTTTTTGTCTTTATATTTTTATATTTTTCTTATTTATTTTCCAACAATGTTATTTAAAATTATTGAAAGAGGTCTAAATCTATCTAACTGATGGTTAAATAGTATGGTTAATATAAAACCAACGGAGAATCAGTTTTGTTATACTATAGATAGCTACATATGTGGCTACAAAAAGTTAACTTTAAGCTAACGTTTATGTTGTTAACTTTAAGTTAGTTGGAAAATAATACAGAGTCGGACAATTGACTACCGCCTAGGACATCGCAATGTTAAAATATGTACTTAGTTGCTTCCATTGAAAAGCAATCCAAGTGTCAACCAGAACTATATATTTACGAAATAGTAAGTCAACTGCGTTTCCGACAGGGTATATATGTATGTACATATACTTCAAATACTTAAACACATGTATTTGTAAAAATAAAAACAAAAATTTAAGGTTTTAACTGTTCACTGTATGCACAATGGAAATTTTTGGCTAAGAAGAGAAGTATTTTCAACTTGATCTTTAAAAACTAATTTTTACAGTATCCACTGACAGCTTAAGTGCAAATTTTTTATTTCGAAATTAAATTTAGTTTCTTTCTCTAATTAGCTAATCCAAAAATTAACTTAATCTCAGATTAATTGAGTTTGATGTTTTTGAGTGGTAGTTTAAACTTCTTTTTGTGTGTAGTATTACCATACTAAAGAACAAAATAGTGGGAAAATTTTCTGTGCAAAAGTCATAATGGTATTAACACACTTTGAGTTTTTGTGGGAAGAAGAAGAAACTGCTTAATTTTATTATTTACAAGTAAAATATTGTGCGTATTAAAAGAAATATATAAACAATATAAAATATATACATACATACATATATATGTATGTATATACATATATTATTAATTATGAATACAATTTTTTGTTTTCCCTATTATTTGATATTAGTTGGAATTGTTCCCCGGGAAAAATGTCTCGCGGAATTTTATTCATATAATCGACCAGCCAAAAACGACAAATAAAGATTAAGGTTAACTTAGGCGTGTAGTCATAGTCAAAACAAAGTACACTGTAAGAAGTTAAAACCAGTATTACCATACAAAATACTGGTTTTAATTTCTTAAAGTGTACTTTGTTTTGACTATGACTACGCTTCTTAATCTCTAATCTTGAACTCAAAAAGTGGCTTTAAGGACTTTTTTGTTTTAGAATCAGAAGTAAATATCAATCAAAATTTTTCATTTGTTAAACTATAATAAAAAAAAATGTTTGAAAATGTAATTGGGCTTTTACACCTGCACGAAATCTAGCACATTTCAATTAAAATCTTTATCAAAATTTAAACTGGTTGCACCAAGTTTTTCCGATATTTATAAAGATTTCTTATTTAAAGCACAAAAACCATTGACTGAAATATTCCTACAGGGTGTTTTTTTAGAGGTATAGAACTTCGAATTGAAATAAAACACAAGAAAATCGTTTTAATGTCCATCAATTTGGCTTTATTGGAAGGATAATTTTATGCCATTAATGTTTAAATATGATTTCGGGCATGTGGCCGCCGCGGCTGGCTCGAATAAAGCCAATTCTACAGGTCCAATTTTCAACCACTTTTTCGAGCTTATGGGGCCGTATGTTGGCAATAACGCCACGAATGTTGGCTTCCAAGTCCCCTAACGTTTCTGGTTTGTTGGCGTAGACGAGCGACTTCACATATCCCCAAAGAAAATAATCCAATGGTGTCAAATCACACGATCTTGGTGGCCAATTGACAGGTCCATTCCGCGAAATTATGCGCTCATCGAATGTTTCCTTCAATAAATCGATTGTGACGTGCGCTGTGTGGCATGTAGCGCCGTCTTGTTGGAACCACAACTCATCCACATTCAAAATCTTCAAAATCTTCCATAAAGTTGATGGACAAAGCTCCAATTGCTGTGCACGGTGGCGAATCGATTCATTCGGGTCCTCTTCAACACTTTGCTCTACAGCGGCAATTGTTTCTTCGGTGCGCACTGTTCGACGTCTCTGCGGATGCGTATTATCACATAGAGTAAACGTAGTGCGAAAACGGTCCATGGTTAACCGAATTAATTGCTCTGATGGACGATTATGTCGACCATAAAATGGACGGAGCTTGCGGTAAACTTCGCGAACTGAACCATTATTTTCGAAATAAATTTGCACGATTTGCAAGCGTTGTTCTTTTGTCAACCTGTTCATGATGAAATGGCAAACCAAACTAAATATTAATCACTTGACAGCTGACAAAATGGCCGCCAGTTAAAAAAGTGATGCCAACTTAAAGTTCTATACCTCAATAAAAAACACCCATTATAACCAATCAACTTCAGAATAGCTAATTCGAATACCTCACCTCACTTGTATTTACAAAATCGACCCTTTATTTTATTTAACGCCTTCAGCTTTTGGTATTTAAACTCAAATATTTTCCAAATATTCAAATCATTCTAATCTTAACTATTTTCACTGTGCATTAGAGATAACTTGATAAAAATAATCTGATATGTGATGGAAATCAATCGATTCGCGCCGATTTCAAAAAACAAATTCCTCTGAAAGATGACGTTTTGAAGCTTTTTTTATTTTATTGTTTTGGAATCTTAGAATATTTTATTCCAACTTAAATTCGCTTTTACTGTAGCGTACGATATACATATGTAAACAACTATTTGACTATTATAAGGTTTGTCAAATCCATCTTATACGTATTTACTAATGATTATGTGATTTAAATTCGTAATAAAATGAAGGTAATTGTGCCATGTTAATCATGTGGCTTAATAATTCTAGAAATTGTAAATTGAAAATTTCGGCTGCAATAACACAAAATTATATTTAAAAAACTTTATATACATACATACATACATATGTACATATGTACGTATCAAGCAAAGTTTATAAAAAAATTAAACCAAAATGTGGTTACATATAAAAACTTACAATATTTATTTCAATATTTTATTTTTATTTAAGGCGTGTCAAAATGAATACACACAAATTTAAAAAATTTTACCATAATTAAAAAAAAAAGCTTAAAAACTCCCCAATATTTATAGACAAAAACTCTTTTATCCTGTAGCTTTCTAATTGTCAATAGTTTATTGAGACTTTGTCTATAAACATTAGCGTTTTGTAAGATTTTTTTGAACTATAGTTGAAATATATTGATGCAATGCAATAAAGAAAAAACTTAAAAATAAAAAACTAAACAATTTATAACAAAAACAAGTCTTAGTAAATCTATGTCACTTAATTATATCATTGTATTTACTGTAATAATATATGTATGTATCCATGTGTAATTAAAATAGAAAAATATGTATGTAATAAAAATGTAAGATATTAAAAAAGAAAATAACTACAAAAAATATTAAAAATTTACACAAATTTCGCAAAACATTAATTTAAATTTGACCCCAATAAGTTTTTGTAAATTTGAAAATTATGTACTTTCGTATGTAGTCTGTGAGTTCCCTTGACGTTTGAATATTCCTTTAAGACTGTATAAATTACTTAATAAGAATTGCTTAAATATTCAAATAAAAAGCACAAATCGTTATTGATAAACAACATGTAATGCGAATTGTAACACTTTTGTAAAAAAAATAATAAATATGTTTCTATTGAAAAACAAATAAATTAATTGTTTAAAATAAATAAATGCATTTTCATTTGTTTTCAAGCTCCATATTTGAGAATTTTTCTACTTAGATATTTTGTAACCAGGTACAGGGGTTTCATGAAAACGCTTATTCTTCCCTTAACCCTTAACGAAACAATGAATTTGTATAAAAATGTTATCTTTTTGTCAGTGCATATTTTTGCGTATTCTGTTGAAAATCCATATTTTTGCATAATTGGGTCATAAATGGATATTGCTGTCTCATATTTTGGGATAAATTCATGTTATTGTGCTATATTTTGTCAAAAAATCAAATTTTAACTAAAGAATTATTGTTGAAAAATGATTAATCCAGAACTATTGGATGGTTTTCGCAAATGTATTTGCTTGCATTGTTGCAAAATTGTGGAACGCTTGTAAAAATAAACACACCTACCAAATATAATGTAAATTGCCATTTTTAATATATTTAAAATATCTGCTATTGAAGCCGAAAATAGTGAAACAATACGGCGGAAGCAAGATATCGTTTTCGAAAACAATAACGGATCACAAAAAACATAGCTAGTAACTATCTGGTACTCAATTCCTTATTTTTATTTCGTTAAACGTCAAGTATGTATGTTTGTATTTTAATTAAAATCTTTATAAAAATCTATACAGTTTGCACCAATTTGTTTGACATTTATGGCCTAATTTTGTAAAACGAAAACATTAAGCGTTGACAAATTTTGTATATATGTATTTTGTTTTTGTTATTTCTATTTTTCCACATAAAATTTTTCCTCGCTTACGCTTTCGTTTTACAAAATTTGGCCCTTATCAAGATTTTTTATCCAAAACAGAACCCATTAACTGAATATTTTCCAAAGCTACAACCAAGCTACTGCAATGTAGCCAATTCACACACCTTTTTAAGTACGCATGTTAACTTTTTAGTACAAATTTAAAAAAAAACATTGTTGCATCACAAGTTCTACCAGATTTTACATAGATTTTGACAAAATCTAGTGACGAAATAGATTTTTTTTGTATCGGAAATATACTAGATTTTGCCCAAAATATCAAAGTACAGTATAACCTCTCTAATCTGGACAGTAGTTTCAGCTACTGTCCGGATTATTGGATCGTCCGGACTACATTTAAAATAAAAATTTAATCGTAATACGTTTATGTACATCTACATATATAATTTACTTTTATTACCGAAAAGAAGAAAAACTACTAAACTGTCCGAAAAATTCATATGTCCGGATTACTGGATAGTCCGAATTAGCCAGTGTCCGGACTAGAGAGGTTGTAATGTACCTGATTTTGCTCAAGAGTAAACGCACTCCACAATGCGAACAAGCGATTTGTCTAGGAAAACTACATGAAAAAAAAACCAAAATTTTTTAATGATTCCTATTATACTTGGGTCGAACTCGTTCACTAGTTCATTTTTGCCACAAACCTATGATCAAACCCATGTAATTTAAATGGGTTTGATCATTGGTTTGTGGCAAAAATGAACTAGTGAACGAGTTCGACCCAAGTCTACTACTGAACGAATTCGACCCAAGTCTAATTCCTATACAAATTTTCTAGTCATTATGCAGTTTCTACAAGTCAGGCAAACGACTCGTCTAGAAAATTTTGTATGAAAATCACTCAAAAAAATTAATGCTTTCCATGTAAATTTTATATTCAAGTAGACCGTCTGGGTTGTAGAAATTAGGGATGTAACGAATACCAGTTTAGCGAATGCGAATGCGAAAACGAATAATACATATTAATTTTTGCGAAAGCGAAAGCGAATGCGAAAGCGAATGCAAATATTACAATACGTTAAAAAAATCACATGGAAATAAATTGATCTAAGAACATGAAGTTGTGTTGCATACATAGATCTACTTGAGTCTTGAATTCAGCAAATACTTATTAATTTATTAGAAATAAAAATTGTTAAACTGAAAGATATATGAAATCATATTGAAATAAGTATAGATAATAATTAAAAATAAATTTACAGAATGTTAGGCAATCAACCCATTCGTACTTTCGCCGTAAGACCTTGAACTAAGTTCAACATTTCCTGTAAAATGCTACCAGAATACATATTAAGAAAAATTGGAATGAATTGTTCATGGAAATTTTTTCCAGAAGTAATGGGTGTTTTTTATTGAGGTATAGAACTTCAAGTTGGCATCACTTTTTTAACTGGCGGCCATTTTGTCAGCTGTCAAGTGATTAATATTTAGTTTGGTTTGCCATTTCATCATGAACAGGTTGACAAAAGAACAGCGCTTGCAAATCGTGCAAATTTATTTCGAAAATAATGGTTCAGTTCGCGAAGTTTACCGCAAGCTCCGTCCATTTTATGGTCGACATAATCGTCCATCAGAGCAATTAATTCGGTTAACCATGGATCGTTTTCGCACTACGTTTACTCTATGTGATAATACGCATCCGCAGAGACGTCGAACAGTGCGCACCGAAGAAACAATTGCCGCTGTAGAGCAAAGTGTTGAAGAGGACCCGAATGAATCGATTCGCCACCGTGCACAGCAATTGGAGCTTTGTCCATCAACTTTATGGAAGATTTTGAAGATTTTGAATGTGGATGAGTTGTGGTTCCAACAAGACGGCGCTACATGCCACACAGCGCACGTCACAATCGATTTATTGAAGGAAACATTCGATGAGCGCATAATTTCGCGGAATGGACCTGTCAATTGGCCACCAAGATCGTGTGATTTGACACCATTGGATTATTTTCTTTCGGGATATGTGAAGTCGCTCGTCTACGCCAACAAACCAGAAACGTTAGGGGACTTGGAAGCCAACATTCGTGGCGTTATTGCCAACATACGGCCCCATATGCTCGAAAAAGTGGTTGAAAATTGGACCTGTAGAATTGGCTTTATTCGAGCCAGCCGCGGCGGCCACATGCCCGAAATCATATTTAAACATTAATGGCATAAAATTATCCTTCCAATAAAGCCAAATTGATGGACATTAAAACGATTTTCTTGTGTTTTATTTCAATTCGAAGTTCTATACCTCTAAAAAAACACCCTGTAGTACTCTGTTCATCTTGAGAAAAACATATGAAATATATCTTCAACATTTTAAGTTTACATGCGAAATAATATGAGTGGAATAGTTAATATTTTTGCATTTAAAACTTTTTGAACGAAGTAATGATGTGCTTACCATTTCTCAAAAGTTCTAACAGACTATTCTGAAGTAGAAAATATTTTCGCGCAATTCAAACAATGCCTTTTCTTTTTCGAAAACTGGAAAATATTTCCAATATTTTTGTCTTTAGTATTCGCTTTATATATTCGCATACATTTTAGCGAATGCAAAAGCGAATGCAAATATCAAAAGTAAGCGAATTATTTGCGAATGCGAAAGCGAATGCGAACATTCGTTAAATCCCTAGTAGAAATAAGAGGTAAATTCAAATAAAACCCGTTATTGATGGTACTGCCAACTCAAATCAAAATTCAACTTTCTTTAAACTCAGTATGGTAACATCGTGTTTAAGGCCGACAGCTGCTGTATTCCTAGTTCAACACTCTCACACATATTCAAGAATTGCTGCAACAAAAATTGCAAGTCTGGACTGGGACTAAGCAGCTGAACGTAAACAATTATGGACAATTGAAACAAAAATTTGACTTATCTCTCCTTCGGAAATATTTCTAATAAAGGGTGTTTTTTTAGAGGTATAGAACTTCGAATTGAAATAAAACACAAGAAAATCGTTTTAATGTCCATCAATTTGGCTTTATTGGAAGGATAATTTTATGCCATTAATGTTTAAATATGATTTCGGGCATGTGGCCGCCGCGGCTGGCTCGAATAAAGCCAATTCTACAGGTCCAATTTTCAACCACTTTTTCGAGCATATGGGGCCGTATGTTGGCAATAACGCCACGAATGTTGGCTTCCAAGTCCCCTAACGTTTCTGGTTTGTTGGCGTAGACGAGCGACTTCACATATCCCGAAAGAAAATAATCCAATGGTGTCAAATCACACGATCTTGGTGGCCAATTGACAGGTCCATTCCGCGAAATTATGCGCTCATCGAATGTTTCCTTCAATAAATCGATTGTGACGTGCGCTGTGTGGCATGTAGCGCCGTCTTGTTGGAACCACAACTCATCCACATTCAAAATCTTCAAAATCTTCCATAAAGTTGATGGACAAAGCTCCAATTGCTGTGCACGGTGGCGAATCGATTCATTCGGGTCCTCTTCAACACTTTGCTCTACAGCGGCAATTGTTTCTTCGGTGCGCACTGTTCGACGTCTCTGCGGATGCGTATTATCACATAGAGTAAACGTAGTGCGAAAACGATCCATGGTTAACCGAATTAATTGCTCTGATGGACGATTATGTCGACCATAAAATGGACGGAGCTTGCGGTAAACTTCGCGAACTGAACCATTATTTTCGAACTAAATTTGCACGATTTGCAAGCGTTGTTCTTTTGTCAACCTGTTCATGATGAAATGGCAAACCAAACTAAATATTAATCACTTGACAGCTGACAAAATGGCCGCCAGTTAAAAAAGTGATGCCAACTTAAAGTTCTATACCTCAATAAAAAAACACCCTTTATAACCGATATAAAAATTGTCTTTTAAAATACATAAATTCAAATAAAACCCGTTATTGTTGGTACTGCCAGCTGAAATAACAGAAATGGCAACTTTGTTCGATCTCAGTATGGTAACATCAAGTTTAAGGCCGACAGCTGTTACAAGCAGCGTGACCATACTAGCTTATTTTGAGCTAAATTTAGCTTATTTGTATCAGATTTAGCCTTAAAATTTTCATTTAGCTCTTAGCTTATTTTTTTAGCTTTTTTTAAAAACTCATTTAGCTTTTTTAGCCTTTTTTTAGTCTAAATTGCGTGTTCTCTAAAAATATATTAAAAACATAAACAACTTATAAAAATTATAATTTTTTAGCAGTGTAAAATAGTTTACAAAAAATACAAAATCACCCTTATTCTAATTGTCGACATCGACGTCACTTTAACACAATACCAAAAAATTGGGGCTTGTTTACTCGCTCTCGAGAACATTCTCGTGATACTGGCAATCTATTTCCGTTCCCTAAGGTCTAGAAAATAGCATAAACCTGCCAACAGGAGTCAGTTGTTTTCGCCAAACGATACATAAGCATTAATTTTTTGGTGTTGTGTTAAAGTGATGTCGATGTCGACAATTAGAATAAGGGTGAATGTAAATTATACGACAATTTTATAACAGAAATGGAAAGAAGAAAAATAGTAGATAATGGCAGAATGGTTAGAATTTCAATGGAAAAAGTTACAATTCATATTAGTGGCCAAAACACTTTTTGAGTTTTTTGGGTATAAAATTATTTGACTTGAGCAAGGCGAATTCAGTATCAGGTGACCTTATCAGCCCAGCTGATTATCAGCTGTTGCTACCAAATTGAGCATTTTGAACCAAAACGTCAAAATTTGCTTAGAAATCTTCTGACAGATTGGTTTTGTAGCATAGCAAACTACGTGTTGTTTTTTGTGTTGTAAAATTGTTGTAGCGATAAGGTCACCTGATACTGAATTCGCCTTGGACTTGAGTTGAACGTTCATTCAGCGGCATCAATTAACTTAAAACAAAAACCTGAAATAGCCTTAAGCCTGGATAACACTATGTACCGATTTTCGTCAGGCCACCTCAATAAAGTCATAAGTAATAAGCCAAAATGGCATTATTACTCAATTAATTCTGGAATAAGTCTATATGGGCTTATTACCAATGCAGTGTGGCGCAATTATGTCCTTGTATTTCAAGTAGTCGATAAATTAGAGCAAAATCTTTACTTATGACTTTATTTCACTGATCTGACGAAACTCGGTACATTGCGCAGATAGTGTGATCCATGCTTTACCTTAAATAGCATTAATTCACTTAAAAAGCTTTCGTATTTTAGTATAAATGTTTTTACATTTTTAAAAACTTTTTAAGATTATTTTGGGGAAGTTTTTGTTTTGTTCTTCATTAAATCTAAAATATAATAATTAATAAATAATTTCATTAAGCAAATATTCTATATGTATAATAAAAAAATATGTTTGTGTAATATTTAATGTTAGTTTAGCAATAAGAAACTATTGAAAAGTGATCAAAGAAGTGGAAAAAAGTTTAGCTTTATTTTCTAGCCTAAAATGTAACTTTTTAGCTTATTTTAGCTTTTTTTCAAACGTGATTTAGCTTAATATTATTTTAAAATCTGGTCACACTGTTACAAGCAGCTGAACGCAATTGAAACAAATATTTGTCTTCAGTGAAGACAAATATGAAGACTCTTCACTCGTAAAAATACAAATATTTGTCTTATCTCGCCTTTGCAAATAGCAAATATTTCTAATACAACCGAAATTAAAATTGTCTTGAAATGGCAAGTGATTGGTGAGAAATAATACAAATCTTACGAAAACAAATTAACTGAACGATAAATGTTTTTTTGTTTCCTCTACAGGGTGTGTGTACCTCGATCATACGAGCTGTCTAAAAATCAATTGCAGGGCTATCAAACCTATGAACATCCTTTGAAACTGGCAACGGTTACCATAGTAGACAGTAAGGGCACAAGACCTTCCAGTATAGGTAGTAATACCAGCAGTAGATCCTCGAGTATGTCAATTCTAGCTGAACCGCTACTGCAAACACTAGATGGTATTGATCCTTTGACGCAGTTCGCCAAGCAGGAAGAGGAATACTTGGATCCTCTATCACAAATGGCATCTGAATATGTAAGTTAATTCGGTAATAAGTTTCAAGCATTAACCAAATGGGTTGCTCCTTTATTACAACATAGACATATCACAAAAAAAATGCGTTTTTAGAAAGCAGAAAAAGCTTTATATTAAGTTAACTTCATTGAGAAGTATCAAAACTTAAAATGTATTTCGCAAAACTATCCTTTTTGAGTTGCGCCTCTGTTGCAATAAAGGAACGATAAATAATAAAGGTAAATGCAATGTGTCTGCACACAACTCGCGCTTCTCGAATAAAAAATTAAAGCAAATGCAGATAACTACCATATACTTTTTTATATTTCGTAGACAATTCACATAGTGCATTTTTTCTGAAAGACTTCTTTTATTTCAATGTCTTCAATTCCAGGAGACTTACAAAAAAACTAAAGCTAACAAACGCGAAAAGGATGTTTTGGGCGATGAGTGCCTCAATTGGAGTTCGAGACGATTAACCATATTAAATAGATTCACAACATCAGAAAAATTATCCATCTCCACAAGTTTTTTAACAATGTCTGCACAGGCTATACCAGGAACAGAAACCAGTAAGAAAATACTCTTCAATTCATAGAAGTATTTCACATTTTTCCTTTCAGTTAAAGTTCAAACAGTTGTCTCCGATAAAGTAAGATTTCGCTTGGAACAATTAGATGATTTTGAAGATGAGTCAATGCGTCATATGATGGACTTAACGCAACAAGAATATATACAACGTATTGAGCAACTAAATCAGGAGTTAGTGCAATCTTGGCATAACGACCAACGTGTAAAGGCTTTAAAAATTGCTATACAGTGTTCTAAGATCCTGGCGGACACCTCTGTGCTGTCTTTCTACCCTAGTCAGTTTGTTCTAATAACAGATATATTGGATATTTTTGGAAAATTGGTTTATGATAGGCTAAAGCAGAAAACATTATCAGGGCCGGAGTGCGTAATTTTAAAAAGACAGCTTTTAAATAAATTTGTAAATTAAATTTTCTATTAGATCCATGCGTGCCGCAAATACGGCTAGTGCCCGCGATACTTGCATTAATTGGTTTTTTAAAATAGCTTCTATAAGAGAGCTGCTGCCTAGATTATACGTCGAAATGTCTATTTTAAAATGTTATGAATTCCTCAATCAAAAGTAAGTCGTGTATATTACATTTAGAAAAAAAAAATTAATAATTTTCTGCTTTAATATTTATCATACAAGCTATGATGATGCGTTACAACGTTTAAGCCAAATGATTCGTGGTATTGGAGATCCTTTGGTTGCTACATATTGTCGATGCTATTTAGTGCGCGTGGGAGTATTGGTTACAACCAATAAAACCTACATACAAAATAACTTTAAAGATTTTTTATCTGTCTATCAGACGGTAAGATAATTTTTCAATCAAACTAATTTTGTAAATTGGGCACTGGCCAATGAGTATTTTAAAAGAAACAAATTGATTTAATTAGTTTATGTGTATATTCTTTACTCAAAGATCTTTAGTGGTTCCATACGTTCCGAACTAAACCGTCAAAGAGTTGATATTTCCATTTATTTGTCACTTTATGGACCAGCACTTAACTTCATACTTCAAGCTCTTGTCCACAAAAACAATCTCTATACAGAGGATATTTTAAAGGATGTACAAAATGTTAAAAACAAGTAAGTTATAAAAAATATTATTACCTCCGGGACAGGAAATTTAATACAATAAACGGTCAAAAAAAGTGCTATAAAATTATTAGCATCACTAAAATATAATTTAAACATTCGACTTGTAAGCTTAACTGATTAATCCATGACGTTCTTGTCCCTCCATACTACATACTCGTACATTAACAAGTATTTTTTTTTTAATGTAGCGGCGCAGTATTAATGGCCATTTTACAAGCCTTCCAAGCCGAATTTATTGCTTCTAATGCTTTTGAATTCGTAAATCTTTTGACTTTATCTAACACCGAAGGCATATCAAAATCTCAACTATTTAAAGCATTGGGTAGCAGCATGAGCAGCTGCAATCCTCTATTTGAACAACGCAATACCTTTTTGCAAGAATCTTTCAAAACTATAAATACTTTTACAGATCCCAGCGAATATATAACTTGCGTTGAGTCTTGGGCACAATTTGTAGCCTCCAATTTTCCGGTAAATATTAGATACAAGTAATTATTCCTTTCATGTTATTTTCATTCATTTTGTTCCCCAATTATAAATACAGGTTACCGAACTTAATCGTTTTCTAGGTGAATTGTATTCTCGTATTGCATTTACGAAAGTTGGAGAAAAACATCACCAGCAGTTGCGCAATATATTAGATAAAATTTTGCAATATCAAAAAAATATTGAATTGATTCTAATTCAGGTAAAAATTTATAAATGTATGTATTTTTAATAATTATTATTTATCTAAACAGTAATGAATTTTTAATTTAAGGAGTAACTTCTTAATTAGGCTTTTCGTTTAATGTTTTCAATTTTATGCATTAGAAATGAAAATGTTTTTTTATTAAAGTGATTTTTTGAAGAAGACAAGGAAGGGTCTACTCTGTAATACAAAACGAAAGAAAATGCTTTCGAATTTGTATGTTAATAGCACGCGAATTTGAAAGAATTTTCTTTCGTTTCTCATTACCAATGAATATTAGTAGTCTATGCTCATTACAGAGAAGACCCAAGAAAATTTAAATTAGACTGGCTGGGGGAATGCTGTATTTTTCTGTGAAATCACGTTGGATACTTTCTCGGCACCCATGCAGTTTATATTGTAACATGTTTTCATTCGCTGATACTGTATATATATATCGTCACCTTAAATGCAAACGGACGTAACAACACTTTTATATTTTTTACAGTAGAAACGAAAAACGTTCACAATCAATAATAATAAAGTGTTATTGAAAATTTTCTTCGAAATTTACTTGTGGTATGGATTTATTTCCTTTTTATATATATTTAACCATTTATGTTAGTTATGTTCCTTGCAATAAAAAATAGATGCATTCGTAACCACGTCCTTTTGAATTTCTTTAACAAAGTCGTCATTTTTGATCCCAGAGGTCTAAATTTTTGCGTGACCATGTAGTTTGATAAAATGAACCATAATCAATCAAAAACTCGATTTCGAATTTTTGTGTAGTTACGTCCGTTTGCATTTAAGGTGACGATATGTATGTATATACATATCGTTAATATAGTAAGGCACTAACGCATTATATTTTTGGAATCGAGGTTTTTGTATATTTCGATAGAAGAACACTAGCTGTCGAAAAATACAAAAATTTCGATTTCAGAAAAATAATAATTAGTTAGGGCCTTTCTATATAAAGGTAACGATATGTACGTGTGTAAAAATTTATAAAATTTTGTAATGTGAATTTTATAAATTTCTAGCCATTTTATTGATTGGAAACTATAAACACGTATAAAAATGCTCCAATTTTTATAAATTGGACAGGTTGGATTTTCAGACGTCTGTAGAGTTGTGTCCAACAGCTCTTTTTGAACTTGTTTGAGAGCGGCGTTCAAATCAAAAGTAGTTTCAAACTCATTTAATTTGCATTGATGTTTTTGACCGGACTTGCGTCCAACAGAACGAACTAGTTCAAAAAGAGCTGTTGGACACAACTCTAGCCGTGCGGTATCTACTTGAGTAATTGTTAATTGTTTAAAGTTTGCATCGGCTCAGGATGACTATAACGCATACTTGATAGCCTTTCTTTTCACAGAGTATTGATAGTTTGAGAAATGATAAAAGAAATATTTAGTTGAAAATTGATTTTGTTTATAGTTTCGTTTGGTATTAAAGCGCATTTTATTTCTTTTTTTAATTACATACATACATATAGACTTGTGTCCAACAGTTCTTTTTGAACTAGTTTGAGAGCGTTTGAATCAAAAGTTGTTTCAAACCCATTTAATTTACATTGATGTTTTTGGCCGAACTTGTGTCCAACTGAACGAACTAGTTCAAAAAGAACTGTTGGACACAAGTCTACATACATATTTGTTTTGCATTCGTATAAATATTTATAAAAAATTTTTATTGCAGGAAAACTTTTTGCCACTTTTAGATTTATTTCAAAAAGAGTCCACTAAAGTGGAGGCTTGTAAATATATTTTAGACATTTTCAAACGCAATAGCAAGGAATTCACTTATGATGCCGTGGTTATAAACGCCTTAATGTATGTTGGCAAAATACTCAATGACTCCGTCAAGTAAGTGTCGATACTTATGTATATTATCAAAATCAATTCGGTAGATAATTCCTATGAAAGTAGCTGGCTGGTCTGGTAGTTTACATTTTTTTCATTTCTTTTTTGGAAAAATAATTTATGAAAAAAATCGTGTTTTGCAAGAACATTTTTTTTAATTTACTCAATCGAAGTTTCAAATCCATATATCGTTAGCTGAAATTCAAAACCACGAGAACTGTAAGAGCTATGGACCTGAAATTTTCACAGAATATGTAAAACTTTTGTTTTGTTGTTTTTTACAACAACAAATATATGACAGTTTAAAATTAATGGGTGTTCTAAAGCGAGCAACGAAACATGTTGAAATCCTTTTGTAATATACAGACAATTATACATATCTATGTATGTATATATATCGTCGGCTGATAATTTAATTGTCGTATGCGGATTCCGATAGTTTCGAGTAAATTGAGTTTGAAGTTTGAACTCTTTGAAAATTGCATCAGCAAATGCCACATACGACAAACTCAACACTCCATATCTCGAAAACCGTATGAGGTATCGAAAAACTGATTACGCCAAATGAAAAATCAGGTCGGAAAACCGAAGGAATCGATCTTAACTTAAAACCGCAAAAAATCCATATAAGACATTTAAATTATCAAACGACGATATGTATACACTTGAAGTGTTCAAAGTTAGAGTATTTTTAAGAGCACTATACCAACTTACATCGAAATTAAAAACAATTTAAAATTTAATAAAAGGGTATTCTATTAGTCAATGCAATTTTGACAACGTGCTGTATATTGGAAACCGTAAGAGGCCAACTCTCGAAATTTTCAAAAACGCTAAAACTTAAAGCACCAAATTTAAAAAAAAAATCGGAAACTAAAAATCGCCAAAATGAAAAAAGCGCTTAAATCACTAAATAGGATAAATCGCTCAAATGCAAAAAAAAAATCACCAAAAGTATAAAATCGCCGAAACGAAAAAACGCTAAAGAAATCGTCAAAAAAAAACGAGAACAGCACTAATGTTAAAAAATAAAACACCAAAAAAAATTTAAATGTCTACATCAGGTAAGATATTCGTTTAAGGCTGCTACTCACTAGCCTACACAATCGTGCGACTTTTGAGAAAATACAACCTTGGTATGATGGAGCTTAATCCCCTTTCATACACCTCAGGTCTGACTCGTCAAGTCTTGAGTTTTTAGGAGAGAGAGGAAAAGAGAATGGAGATGGGTACAGACGACCGTACCAGTCAAGTTTGCTTTTTCGTTTTGTTTTGTCATTCGAAATACTCTACGACAACGCAAATTGATGAAACTTGATGAAACAAACTTAATGGTGAGTATGAACGCAAATGCAAGTTCAAAAGAAAATTTAACAAAAACTGCTCAGGTAAACTTGACGTGTGTGACAGAAGACTTTTGAACATTTTCAAAAGAGAAAACAAAAATTCATTAGATCAAGGTTGTATATTTACATAAGTCGTGCGATTGTGTAGGATAGTACGTGCCAGCATTTATATAGGCTAAAGTTCGTATAGTATTACATACCGTCACCTTAAATGCAAACTGACCGAAATTCACAAAAATTCGAAATCGAGTTTTTTATTGATTATGGTTCATTTTATCAAACTACATGTTCACGCAAATATTTAGACCTCTGCAATCAAAAAAGAAGACTTGTTGAAGAAATTCAAACGGACGTAATTACGAATGCATCTATTTTTTATTGCAAGGAATGTAACTAACTGCCTGGCTCACGATGTCGACAAGAAATTTTCGTTCGCTTATTTATATTGAAAACAAAAAGAAAATAAGAAAATTTGTTTTTGTTTTCAATATAAATAAGCGAACGAAAATTTCTTGTCGACATCGTGAGCCATTCAGTAACATAAATGCTTAAATATATATATATAAAAAGTAAATAAATGGTTAAAAAAAATATAAGTATCCATATCACAAGTAAATTTCGAAGAAACATTTTTTTTTTTTTGAAAATTATTGATTTTCAAACATTTTTTGTTTCTCCTGTAAAAAATATAAAAGTGTAGTTACATCCGTTTGCATTTAAGGTGACGATATGTAGTGACCGAACGGAGCTCTTCGTATGCGAGTCAAATTCGAACTTTACTGAATTTATTAATTAATTATTGGGTATTACATCGAAACACGTACATATCTCTACAAATAACATCTATCGTAAAAATCAGCGGAATTAAAAGTGAAAATAAAGAAACTTTATTTCAGTCAGTCACTTGAATAATTATCTATTTTCTCCCCTTATAAAATTTTAAAAAGTTTAGTTGCCTCATTTTGCATTTCTGCTAACGATATACATGCATCTACTTATATTCAAGTTACTCTTCCTTACGAATTGTTTTTTTTTTCAGTGCTCTTACCGTTGAAGATGAACGTCGCCAAATATCTCAATTAATATGTCACTTTATAAGAAAAGTTAGTTACGGTCGTGATTTCGAAAAACAACTAAGTTTTTATGTAGAAGCCCGCGGTTCATTTTCCAATCTCGATGCTGTCTACAACACACTCGTCCAGAGTGTTAACAAACTGGCAATGGAAACATGTCAGATTGTTCAAAATAAACATTCACGCAAGACTCAATATTTTGTTAAGGCCTGTATTGCGTTTTGTTTTATTACTATACCCAGCATTACGTCTTTGCAGCAGCAAATGGACTTGTATCTGTTAAGCGGTCAAGTGGCCTTAGTTAACCAATGCTTGGGGCAAGCGGACGCTTGCTTTGAAGAAGCCTTAAATTTAGTAACACAACTGCCAAACTCTATAGAAATCGACGGCAAAGCCAAAAGCATGGATTCATATTTGGTATCATATCTGAGTAATATGTTAGCTACACTAGTACTAGTGCCTGATAGTCCAGAAAGAGGTGTTTTATACCTTTTAAATTTATTGCTAGATGTAGTGCAAAAATATCCATTTGCCTCGAATACGGCAGGACCGACAAAAATTTACCTTAACGCCTTAGATATGTTGTACGTGCAAAATTTGGAGGAATTTCCTTATCACATACCGAACGGTAAGTTATTGGAGTCCACAAAACAGCGTTTAAGTTTAAGTTTAAATTTAAATGCCTGATAATATCATTATTTATAGTGGTTTCTAATGATGAATTGTATGGCCATGATCCGAAATTTTTAGCAGAAGTAAACAATATTTGTAGGTTTGTAGTAGAAGAAATCTTGAGACAACTAAGTACTTTGGGATCTTCTCAACAATACAAACTGCAAGCCACCTTATCCTTAGAATTGTTTTTACGAATTGTACGCTACGCTGATCTATCAAAACAGCAAACTAATCAACTGGCTGTAAATCTTTGGTTCTTGGCCACAAAACATGAAACGCATTTGGAACCAAAATACATGGTAAGTTGAAAATAAGTATGAATGTACGTACGTACGTATGTACATCTAATATTTTCTCAAAAAAAAATTTTCTTTTTTAATATAGCCACGCATTTTAAAAACCCTAGAGGATCAATACAAATTTTTAAAAGATACTAAGTCAAAAGATGCCGACAATTTAAAGGAATTACTTTCACGCATGCGTAGTAAATAAAATTTACATGCTTAACGAAATTTACAGAATTGATCATTCTCAAAGGCCCAAGGAACAATGTTTTTTAATCATTATTATTTTGTTGCATTTAAATTTAAATATATTTATGTATGTATGAATGTATGTTTTTACTCCCAGAAACCATTTTAGTTACACATTTATTATGATTAAGCTTAATAATATTTTTGAAAAATTCCATAAATATTACCACTTTTAGACACGCATAGTTTACTTTGCCAAGTCTTATTTCAGCTGGGAGAAAGGCAGAAAGAGATAGTATTCCTGACTCTGTCTTTCACACAGCTGAATTAAGAATTCGCAAAGTAAACTTTGGGTGTCTAAAAGGGGTATATGTTTGTATTTCTTTATGCCTATGTACGAGACTGTGGTTTTATCTAACCCACGATATTTAAAAAAATATATTAAATGCCTCATTCCAAAAAAAAAATAATTTAGTTTTATAAGTCCTAGTTTAGACGGGCGAACATTTGGAAGGGAAACATTTAGTTTGGAAGCAATTTACGTGTGGAGAAGAGATAATAAATTTTGTGTTCTGTACTCGGCGACACGCTCTGTTTTCATATTCTTTGCATGTATGGTTGGTTGGTATTATCCAATAATATTGGAATATGTGTGTAAACGCGAAGGAAACAACAAAAGAGAATTCCAGATGTTTTCCTTCCAAATGTTCGCCCGTCTAAGCTGGGACTTAAGGGTTTATAAAACAAAATTTATTCAAAAATGTTAAATTTCCAAATATTTTTTTAATATATCGTTAGCTTAAATGAAAAACTATATTATTTGGATTTGAAGTGTATGCTAAGACAAGTTTTTACTAAATCGTACTTGAAATAGGTACATACCTACATACAATAATAATCGATATCAAATTTTTAGCGAGAACCGTTGAAAAAGTTTTCCCAAAAAAATTTCGTTTCATCTCATGAAAGGACCATGATGGACCATAGTTAGGGCAAAATTATGTATGGGAAAAATTTTGTGCTAGGTATTTATTTTGTACAAAATTTTTTTTGTCGCATTTGAAAGTTATGGGGCAAAAGTGTTAACACTTTTTTTATGAAAAATGCAATGCGCATGGCCGGTTTGCACTTTGCATTTTTTATAACCAGTCTACCAGACACTGTCGGTGGAGCGGATAAAATAAGAACGTTTGCCACATTGGGTGCTCTAATGTACATATGAAAATAGGTACTATCATTTGAAAAATTGTGTTTTTTTCTTCTGTAAAATTTTCAATTTCAGTCAACGACAGGTGTACTTACTTACCATCATTCCAATTTGAAATTTAAGTTGGTATCTGCTAAAAGCTGCTATTTCTCTAGGTTTTGAACGTTATAATATTGAATTTCATGGGCCGGTTTGACAATATCGAAAACGTTCGCACATTCACAACAAAACATGGATATTTTTCACAGAGATTTTTTCACATTTACCTTGGTTTTGTTCAATTTATTTTTGCAGGCGAACTGAATTATTATATTACATCGCATAATTCCGATATTTTCTTGCTAATTAAATATTAAAGATTATTAATATTTATTTTTAGGACATAAAGTTCACGATTGTTAACAATAATTCCCTGCAACACTTTTTTCATGGAGTAGGTATGAATCTCTTTGGTTCACACACAATAAATTTTATGGAATTTTTCACTACGCCTAGAGTATTTAAAAACACAACTTCACAGCTTAAAAATAAATTAATTTGGAACTTAAAATTTGTGTATTTCTTATTATAAAAGTTAAACTTGTCAGACTGATTTTCACTTAATTCGCAAGCTTTACAGTTCTTCCTCACGTTTCGTACATTCACTGCGAACTGATAGCATAAAGATTTTTCACGGGAAATTCACGATCAGAGAACGAGGGTGACCGACTTTCAGCCGCAGCTAAGCCGTCGTATCATAACCGCCGATCTTGGCGGCTTATTTCAGCAAAAAATTTGCCGACTTCTTGAAATTCTACTGTACAGCGATGTTAACTTTCAAATTTTAAAAGCCATAAAAAGACTTAGTCGAAAAAGCTGGTATCTCTACTTCATATCATAGGCAGATTTGTAAAATATTCTGATATATCTATCTTACACGCGTCATTCAAAGATGTGTTAAGTATATAAAAAGTGTAACAAAAGTTAAAGTTAATGTAATTTTTGAACATGTCTCAAAAAGGTATAGAAAAATGTTTTCTAACATTTCAAATAAAATAATTCATAGCACGTATCTGATACAATATGACAAGTCGGCTAAGGCCGATTATTAGCCGGCACCGGTTCATTTTGTGCTCAGCGGCCGCAGCCGCCGACTTTTTCCTTAGGCTTCGTTCTCTGTACGATAGCATTTTTCCCTTAAAATCAAATGAAAATTTCAAGGGAACAAAAATTCCACTTCCTGCCGCCGATCTTGGCGGCTACTTTCAGCAAAAATTTTGCCGACTTCTTGAAATTCTACTGTACAGCGATGTTAACTTTCAAATTTAAAAAGCCATAAAGACTAATGCCCGCAAAAACGATTGTTAAAGTCAAAGTATGCTTTAAACCCGGTTTTGCCATACAAAATTCGTTTGTTAAACCAACTTTAAATTTAACAATCGTTTTTGCATAAGGGGGTAAGTCGAAAAAGCTGGTATCTCTACTTCATAGCATAGGCAGATTTGCAAAATATTCTGATATATCTATCTTACACGCGTCATTCAAAGATGTGTTAAGTATATAAAAAGTGTAACAAAAGTTACAGGGAATGTAATTTTTGAACATGTCTCAAAAGAGTATAGAAAAATGTTTTCTAACATTTCAAAAATAATTAATTCATCGGACGTATCTGATACAATATGACAAGTCGGCTAAGGTCGATTATTAGCCGGCACCGGTTCACTTTGTGTTCAGCGGCCGCAGCCGCCGACTTTTTCCTTCGGCTTCGTTCTCTGTACGATAGCGTTTTTCCCTTCAAAGGAAATGAAAATTTCAAGGGAACAAAAAATTCCACTTCCTATTCACGATTGGGGCGATTATTCATGTTAAGGGGAATAAAAAAAGGGAACATTTCTAAGGAAAAATTATTCACAATTTGGAGAAAAGGGGAAATATTTCGAGGGAAAAAATATTCACGATAGGAGTGAAATGAAAAATTATTAAAAATCCGAGTGTTGATTCGAAACGAAAGAAAATACTTTAGAATTTGTATGTTATTAACATTACAATTGCTTCCATTTCGAATTACAGAGTAGACCTTCAAGGTGTATTGGATGATGCTATGCAAGCATCTATTCCATGACTGCCCATTTGTTCCTTTTCATTTTCTTTTTTTTTTTTGTGGTTGTCCGTTTCGTCCAAAACACATCAATAATACTAGGATCAACTTAGTTTTCAAGTTTTTTTTTTTATTGGAAAAGAATTTTGTTTTTGTATTTAAATATATATTCTTATGATGAAAGTGTGTTGTAATACGCTGCTGTTTTATATTCATATAATTCGTTTTTTAATGCTTTTATTAATTAAAAAATTTCTTAATGAGTGAGAGCTACAGAGAATGCTGAATTGTTTAAAATGTGTACATTGGTGAAAACGTGTTTAAATGTTTCTTATCAACTTCAGACAATTGATGATAGTGAAAGATGGATGTATAAGAAAGGTGGGAAGGATATTAAATAAAGGTAGGCATGTGGTTATGTATTTATGTATGTGTGTGGTTTTCATATTCTGTAATTTAATGTACACTACAAATTTGTCTGCAACTATAGTTATTTATAGATATTTATATTTATATAAACTCTTCACTACACAAAAGCTTTATTTTAATTCTTTGTTAAACGTGTCAAAAAAAAATATATTGCACTAAAGGCTTAAGAAATTAAATTATGAAAATATTTCCCCTACAAGTAAAAGAATTTAGATATTTTTAATGATTAGAATTTGGTGATATAATGCCAATGATATGTATGTATATAAAATTATTAAAAAGATGAAGAAAAATTAACGTTTACTCGCGCTAAGTATGCACATAAGCAATCCATGTTATGCAATGAAAACGGAATAAACCTGTTTGCAAGTTCTGCTCTGCATGGGATTTTCATAAATTCATCATTTCTCTATACCTTATGGGCACACACGATAGCTTTATAATGATGATAATCATGAAATGCATGACTAATTTTAATACTTAATATGTCACTTGTTTGCACATCATTGCTCGGCTTCCCAATTGGCCAACTTGCCGCAGAGGACACTTTCATCAACAACTAAGGGAAATTTCGACATTTGTCATGCTCGATATTTGTCCATTAGTTTCTTTTAAGACAATCTAACGGAAACCGTACTCAAGACTCGGTAATGGAAAAACTACTTAAGTGGTCATGCATCAAACTAGTTGGTGGATATTGTCCGCAAGATAGCCTTGCAACGTTCAATGTACAACTGTGTATAGTTTTATTAATGAAAATGTTATAGAAATTGTTAGTTCTACAGGGCCAAGGAAAATGAGCGAAAGAATCGCTTACTTACTGACTTAAGCTTAGCGACCATTTGCTCGAAAATTTTTCTCAATTATCTGTTTGAGCTGTCGCCAACAGATCCTCGACGCTTTAACATTATCGTGCATCCGTCTTGCAAGATGTCTGAAAGACATGGCCAACTGGGTTGCGAACAGGTCCAAGAGATGCATACATACGCATGTAACAGCAAATTATACAAATTTCCCAAGGGAACTCAATTTATAAAAATATATTTTCACGCGGGTTTTGAAAAGCGTGCACTAAATTCATGCAAACTATTGTAAGATTACCTACATTGTATATTATGAGCGATATTTAAATACCTGTTACTTTTTCACAATGATTGAAAAATCACTATTCACTACTACCATTGAATTTATGAAGTAAGAGCTGCATAAAATATTGTTTTTTCATACAAACATTGAGTACTCTTGTACATATGTATGTTTACTTTGCAGCAAATAAAGCTAACGCATTGAATTTTTTTATATCTCCAGGTTTTGTCGATAAAAAATCGTAAAGTCGTATCAAACTGCCTTTTCTGGCAACTATAGCTCTAACACTGCAATTTCATTGCCTCCCTGCTGTTAATACTTGTTACTCTTCTTATTAGTATTTCTCAAGATAACAGAACTCTTTTATAAACAAAATACTTTTAAGCCAGAAGTGCTGAAATGTGTTCAAACCGCGATAACGGTTATTGTTTAATTTTACTGTTAAACCGTGAGATCACGGTTGCAGTTTAAAAGAACACGTGATTTATAAATCCCGTCCACTACGATAATTATTTAAAAATCACTGGATCGCACATCTCTAGCACACATTATTAATACTCCCGCTTATGGTGGTTGGCATATATTTTAAATTCGACCAACATGTTTTTGTGATATATTAATGAAGACTTCAACAGTGTTTCATTAATCTAGGACCAAAGTGTCTCAGTCGAAGTCAAAATGCACCAATCACGATACAGCAGATTGTATTTATAAATAAGTTTAGAAGTCATTTAATATACAAAAAATAAAATAAAAATAGAACTTATAATAATCAAATGCGTTTTGCTGCTGCTTGATGGTTTACCCTGCTATGCCGCCTATCAAGAAGAAAAATATGTATCTAAATATGTATGTATGTTTGTATGCCATTGGAATGTGTTTACTTCTCTTTTATTACTATATCACTATGCATACATGCATGTGTATTTATTGAATATGGTTCGGCCATCCTTCTCTAAATAGTTTTGAAATAAATTTGTGTGTAAAACCTGCATAAAATGCCGTTCACACTGAATTTATTTGTTTAATTGGTAAAATGGGAAAATAGTCAATACATTTTGTTGTTTTAAAATTTAAAAATTTTACTTTTTACTTTTTAATATTTTTAACGTCCCTTTTCACATTGTATGGTTAAGAGTTACATAACTAGAACTTTAACTGCAAGTTCTTCATACAAAACTTGCCGTTAAAGTCTCTGTTTAACCATACATTGTGAAAAGGTACGTAAATGTTTTAAATTTAAAAATTTTACTTTTTAAACAACAAAATTTGAATTGGAAATTTTCCCATTTCACCAAGTAAACAATAACAAATTCAGTGTGAACTTCGCTATTGTTTTCTCTTATTTAGATATAATTGGAATCTGATGAAATTGCTGTTAGCTTTTGTGTCTGTATGTATGTATGTATGTATATTTCTTTAATCTTTTTTTTAAGAGAATATAACTAATATTTTTTTAAATTTTTTGCTTAGTTTTTGTTCTTTAATGTTAATTTATTTTATATAAGTATACATATATACTACACTAACGAAAATCTTCTTTTAACTGCTTGTCTTCTTACTTTGTTGTTTATTATGTGTCTGTCTGTCTTCCAATCAATCTTTATTTAAATCAATAAATAATTGATATTTGCCTGCTGCTTGTCTTCTTTCTTCTTCTTATACTTAAAAGTAAGAGTTTATATTTTTTCTTTTATTAATTTTCTTTATTGTAATTTTATTGTGTGTTTCGTAGCATTTACTTAATCGAGAAATGTCAATAAAAGAAAATGTGTATGTAAATCTTATGACTGATTTTATTTGTGGAAAAATTATATTTACTTCTTATTTTTTTTTTAAGAAAAAAAAAAGTAATAATAATAATAATGATAGTTTTTTGTTTTGTTTTGTTTTATTTTTGTTTATTTTTTAATGTTTTTTGTTGTTTCGCTTTAATATATATATATATAATTATTTATGTATTAATGCAAAAAAAATTCACACATTTAAATGGGCATGGAGGGGAGCAAGGGGGAATTTGTTTTCTTGAGAACGAACGTTACACACGAGAGCGAAAGGACTACAACGAGCTGTTTGCATTTTTTTTTTCTTTTTGATAAAATCCACGGTGTGAGTTAAAAATTTGTGAAAAAGGGCGGTAAAAAATTACAATCGCTAGGGAAATGCATTAGATTAAATAAATTTTATTGTTTGTAATAATTACTACCATTATGAAGGAAACAGAAATTAAAAATGAAAATCATGCTGCTGTTTGTAATTTTTTCAAATTATGAACTAATAGAGAACGAAAGAACCGCGTGAATGAATGAACAAAACATTGTACGAAATTGTTTTTGGTGATTGTGGATATTTTTTTGTTTTCTGGTGTGGTAATATAACTGGAGAAACAGTTTGTTTTCGTTTTAGAAATAAGAAATGCAAATAGTAATTTTTAGGGGATTTTTTTGTTTTTTTGTTTTGAATTATTGCTTAAATTACGACACATCTTGATCTTCAACATCTTGGATTTGCTCTTTTTGTTCGCCATCACCTACAAGAAATAAATTAAAGGCGCAATTAATTAGGAAGAGTTATTATTTGAGAACTTCTAGTAGGTAAGTTACCATCGGCTTGCATATCAGACGTCCATAATGTGAGGTTGTCCCTCAGCAGTTGCATAATAAGTGTGGAGTCTTTGTAGCTTTCTTCACTTAACGTATCCAGTTCGGCAATGGCATCGTCGAATGCTGCTTTCGCTAAGCGGCATGCACGATCGGGTGAGTTTAGAATTTCATAATAAAATACCTGCAAAAAATTACATACAAGTACATTTAAGATTGTGAAACATAAACAAACGATCGCAAAAAGGTTTTTCTTTGTTAAAGATCTTTTACGAGAATTTCCCCCCCCCCCCAAATCTTTTAAAATTAATTACATGTGCAGGTGGCATTTCACGCTAATCCGATACACGATATATTTTGTGGTTATTGTGGTTGGCGTGTTCCGACTTCGACTAAAGACATTTTGGTCCTAGATTAAAGAACAAATTAATCTGCCTTATCGTGGTTGGCGTATTTCAAATACAAATACGACTGTTTGGTAATAGATTAAAGAAGACTTCAACGGTTTTTCTTTAATCTATTACCAAACAGTCGTAGTCGTATTTGAAATACGCCAATCACGATAAGGCAGAATATTTTACAAAAACGTCATAGTCGAAGTCGAAATACGACAACCACGATAAACGGGATAGTCTATACACTAAAATTCTAAAATTGTGCCGCTAAATTTTAGGTGTATAATGTTCATATTGTTACGAAAATGTGAAGTAACAAATAATCAATTCATTTAATTTGGATTGACATTCACCCTTATTATCGAGAATAAAAGTGGACGTGAAATGTGTTCACTTTCTCTAGAATTGTGATCGCCAATGTTTGCGTTGTTGTTCTATTCTATTTTCTAATTTTGTTCACCATTTTTTGTTCATGGCAAATATTCCCGATAAGGTTGATTAGATGCGATTATCCAATGATATCCAAAAAAAAACTGTAAACATATTCACCTCCATCGTGAATAAAATGTAAAATTTTTGTTCCCATGACATTTTCATTCACCACAAAGGGAAATTTGCTACTGCCATGGGAACGTCTGTTCCCGCTATCAATGCGTAGTGAATGTAAAAAACGAGAAAATTTTTAAAGCTTAAAAATTAATTGAGAATCAGACAAATTGAAGTTTGATAGGAAAAAAAGACTCGAATTTTGGATTTCAAATGCAAATGATTTTAATTGTAAATAAAGTTAAATTTTTTAAATATTTTAGGTGGCGTGAAAAATATGCCAATTCAAAACGTAGATAATCGCACATCAAAGGACACTAATAGTGGGTTAAAACTATGTAATGCACCCATTTTTAATTTCAAATTATATGGAGAAACTCGTTGACAACTAATTCAATTTCGTCACTTATGTTAACTTCAAGCAAAATTTTTCTTATACATAAGGCTGTTGGTTATTAATGTTATTGTCACCGACTTTCAATGGCACTATAGGTAACACATATAAAAATGTTTTATTTCTTATCTAAATTATTCTTTCACTTTTTACTGTTTATTTTTTTTTTGAAGTTGTTTTAATTTTTTTAAGTTTTATTTGTAAATTTTAATATTTTTAGGGGTCATGATCACGGCCAATTCGGCAAATATTAGTGTCCGCAAATGCAACATCACGTCACGTTTCAGAGCTCAAGGTGTGTGCCAAGTTTTGTAAAAATAGGTCAAATAGAGACACCTAATATATAATGTTAATTTTTAATGGACGTAGCTCCGCCCATTTTTGCTATTTTGAGATTGTATCGTTATAAGAGCTTAGTGTGCTTGCTAAGTTTCGTAGCAATCAGATAAGTAAAATATCATAAATGTAAAAGAAAAAAGTTATTGAGTGTTTTCCCGCACACTTTTTTTTTCAAATGGGACCAAATGGAATCTATACTATTACCCATTTTAGACACGGAAAGTCTACTTTGCAAAGTATTAATTCAGCTGTGTGAAAGACAGAGGGAGGAAAACTATCTCTTTCTGTCTTTCTCTCAGCTGATTTAAGACTTTGCAAAGTAAAATTTCCATGTCTAAAAGGGGTATATCATATTCATAAAATGTAAAACGAATTTTATATGTACATATTATATTTCAAATTTTTCATACAAAATTTTCTTAAAATGGATTTCAGGTAATTTAATTTTTTTAAGATATGGGTGGGTGTTAAAATCCTAGTACATATCGCTCATTTACTTCAATAGTGTCACAACTCAAAAAAATAGTTTTGCAGGATATTCGTTTAAAGTTTACAATTTACATAAAACTCAATGAAGACATGAAAAAATATTCTTCTCTCATGATATTTATGTTTGTATATGAAATTTTTACACAAGATAAAACACGAAACGCCGAATTATTTTGCATTATTAACTCAAAAAACGCGTTTTTTTAGTTATGACACTATTGAAGTAAATGAGCGATATGTACATTAGAGTGGGTCAATTTTTTTCTCGACCGAGCGGTAATCTACAGCAAATTCTAAGAAGACTTGCCCAAGAAGCCATGGGTCTAAAATCAAAATCGAGCTTCCCATTTTTAACGAGAAACTTTTGTTTTCGTTTACTTAAAGAAAAATTTCTCGTTAAAAATGGGAAGCTCGATTTTGATTTTAGACCCATGGTTCCTTGGGCAAAACTTCTTAGAATTCATCGTATATTACGATTTTGACAACCCCGCATTCTGAATTTTTTTTAGTCCATACAAATTGACCCACTTTAATGTACATACATAGTATATTTAAAAGGGTTTTAAATTTAATACGAAAGGTGAATCCCGCTATTGTGCCTTGTTTAGTGCATACATAGATTAACTAACGCAAGTTTTCAAATTATTCTTGTAAACCTTAATAGACATTTTATTGAAATTTTGAAAAGTCCCTATTACTTTCATCATGTGTGTAAGGCTTTAGCGATTACAAAACTTTCCAAGATTTCCATCAATACTAATGCCTTACACACATTCAGGCTGAATATTTATGTATCTATAACGAATTACTTACCGAAAAGTTGAGCGCCAAACCCAAACGAATGGGATGCGTTGGTGGCAGATCGTTCATAGCAATATCACTGGCTGCCTTATAGGCAATCAATGAATTTTCAGCAGCTTCTTTACGATCTGAACCGGTTGCAAATTCGGCCAAATAACGATGGTAATCACCCTTCATCTTATAATAAAATACTTTACTTTCGCCTGTGGTGGCACATGGAATGAGATGTTTCTCGAGTACATTTAAAATATCCGAACATATATCGCGCAATTCCTTTTCAACTTGGCCACGATAAGTTTTGATCATTTCCAATTTCTCTTCCGCACCTTTATTCTCTTCTTTTTGTTCAATCGAGGTAATAATACGCCATGAGGCACGACGCGCTCCAATGACATTTTTATAAGCTACCGATAGGAGGTTGCGTTCTTCGACAGTTAATTCGCAATCTATCGATGCAACTTTCTTCATGGCCTCGACCATTTCTACAAAAAACAAGGAAGGGACAAAGTTGAAATGTTATTAATTTTGTATGTGGAATAAAATAATAAAATAAAATATCTTTCATATACATACATACATACACAAGGCACATTGAATTTGCCTTGTACATACATATGTATGTACATACATATGTATGTAGTTACTATTTAAAAAATAAACAATTTTCAAGTGACAAACATTTAATATTACCTAATGGAGTATGCCTTGCAAGGAATAAAGACACAGCCAGTTAGACGCGTATAAGGTAAGTACATAAGAATGTTGTGTATCTAAGTATGTGCTTTTTTTATTGCAAACATACGAAAGTTACATGATTTATGTTTTTTTTGTTTTGTAAACAAATTTAGTATATAAAATGAATTTTTTTATATTTTGAAATGTTTTTTATTTTTTATTTTATTTTTAACATTGCGGCTGAGCTGATAACATAAATAATGTACACATGTGCATATGTATGTATGTATATACAGACTTATTTAATATGTATACTAATACTGCTGCTAATACTACCTATACATATGTATTTTATTTTCCACATGCGGGTTCTAAAGGTGTTTATTTTTCTCGTCTCATTAGTTCAAAATATCTTTCAATATATACAAAAGTACATGCCGATTATCAAACATACATACATATGTATTTAGTTTGAAAAATTTATTTGTTGTTGGTTTAGCACGCCTATATGCATTTCGTTGCTGCTAAGCAAAAACATCAGTAGACTTCAACAACAAAACATCGATGCAGATAGACAAAATCTCAACAGATTATTGAGAAATTTCAAAATTATAATCACTGCAGGCTAAGAAACCTTGTCAAAAAAAAAAAAAACAACAAATCACAAGGCACATGCATTTCCAGGTAATAGCAAGATTGCAACAATACAATAATGAAAAACAATATGGCTTTTTAGTTGACCCAAAGTCATTGTTGCCGTTTCAGCATTTTCACTTCTAGAATTCACTCATTATAATTTCCTGACAACAATGGCCAAAATATCAAAAATAGAATTTGTTTACCAAAACAAAAATAAAAACTGTTTACATTAAATTTCTCTACGGTGTTTACAAACCCAGCAAAAAATTTTCAAGATTTTGTAATGGGTAGTGCTCTTTTAATGGCTTACAAAGTAATGAGTGGTACTTGTTTATATCATTACGTGAAAGTAATTATTATAGTACTTTCCAGTTAATAATGAAGTATGTATAATAGAGAAAAATTTATTACAAAATTTAAGTATTTTTGCATATTATTCAATATACATACATATTCATATATTTTCTTTTCAAAATTATGATTTTTAAAAAATTCTATTTTTATTAGCAAAAAAACAATTTTAGGCAAAAAGTTATCCACAAAATAACCCATTAAATTTTTAATACTTTTAGGCAATCAGTAATCTATTAACTTTTGGATATTTGTAGGCAAAAAGTATAGGGTAACGCATACTTTTTGAACTTCTCAAACAAAAATAATGGGTTATTCAGTCAAATTGTAAGTACTTACGGCTGGGTAGTACATACACTTTTTTGCATTCTAGTAGACAAACTTTTTTGCTGGGAACTAACAAAATTAGCAACGTTAACCCTACGTCTACACCTGATTAACTAGTGAGTTGCAATTTTTCAAAAGGTTTTTATTTGTTTTTCATGTTTTTAAATTAGTTTACAAATATTTTATTTATAAAATATTTTTCATTTTGAAAATTTTTTTAAAAAATTTTAATTTCGTTTTCATAACCCTACGTCTACACCTGATATATTTTTATCATAACAAAAGTCAAACTTTATATTGAAAAATAATTTTTTTATGTTAGCTCTTTTTTTCTATATGGAATTTGACATTTATCATGATGAAAATATATCAGGTGTACAAGTAGGGATATGGAATTTGACATTTGATAAAAATATATCAGGTGTAGACGTAGGGTAAAAATTTTCCGAGCAAATTGAAATTGGAAAAAATAGCCCAGCTGTGACATTTCTACTACCTGGGGTTAAGTAAAAATAAAATATTGAACAGCCAAATTTAATTTCACGTGGAATACAGAGCATACCCGATTACTTTAACCATGCAATTTGAAAAGGACTTCGATTATCCTTTTTTTAACAAAAGATTATTATTATTCTTAATCACAAAATTATATTTTTTTTTTGTTTTATAAAAACACTAGTTTTCACCCTCAGCTCCGCTCTCGTACATTTAAAAATATACACAAAAACTGGTTTAAAACTGTATAAAGAATCAAAACCGAAACGAAAATTATTCCAACCAGCCTAAAAATGTGTTTTTCGAAAAAAATCCCTACCAAATATAAAAAACCGGTTCCGAACAGAATAAAAAATATCCTATATTTGACGCTGGTTATGTAGATTTCCGTTGGTGGAAGAATTTTTAAAATCGGTTTAGCGGTTCGGAGGTGAAATCGTCACAAACAAACAAACTAACTTTCACATTTATAATATTTGTAGGAAGAATGTAAATAAATAATCCATTTTGCAAAAATAAACTGAACTTGACTTTTTTATCAGATTTTTATTTAACTAGGGACATTTTTGTGAACGCAACGTAATAAAATAAGACTCATGAAGTTAGTGAATGATTTTAGTATATTTATTTCTTTGAATCCAAATGGGTTTAGTCATTTAATAAGGTGAACTTAACTGAACACAATAATACACACGCTTTTATGACTCATATAAAATTATACTTTACATACATACATTACATATGTACATATGTATATAGAAAGGTATTTATATACATACATATACTGAATATAAAAAGTATCCGTACAAACATTAGGATTTGGTTAAACTTTTTTATTTGTATGAAGAATTTATATAGAACTAAAAGCAAAAGCTGGCACCAACTTCAAACAGCATAAATTATTTTTAACTTTTTAGTGGTTTTATTTTTTTTTTATTTAAATACAAAATCGTGTCAATTTCAGTGCACAATGTATAAATGTGCTAAGTTTCATAAGAACCGCGTTAAACCAGAGTGAGTGTGAGTTTTAGATGGGCGTAGCCACGCACACTTTTTTAACACACTATTGGGATTTTGTTAGAGCTGAGGGTATGTGTCAATTTTCGTAAAAATTTTTTAAGTATGTAAAATATAAAATTTAATTTTAATGGGTGTGCCTGACGCCCATCTTTTTAAATGCAATATTGGGTGTTTTTCAGAGCTCAGGGTGTGTGTTAAGTTTTGGTAAAATCGGTAAAGTAGAACCACGTAAAATAAAATATTAAATATTAATGGGCGTGACTCCGCCCAATTTTTAAATGCAAGATGGCGTCTATTTTAGGGATCAGGGTGTATGGTAAGTTTTGAAACAATCGGTTAAGCAGAACCAGCTGAAATATAATAATAAATTTTAATGGGCGTAGCCCCGCCCATTTTGTTAACTTTTTTTTAATTTTGTAATTACAAGAACCAATGGTGTTTGCTAGGTTTTGCAGCAAACAAATAAGTAGAATATAATAAAATAAAATTAAAAAAATTGTGGGCGTATCCCCACACACTTTTTTACAATGGCACCAATTGGAAGCTATACTCTCAAGCAAAAAAATAGAATTTTTACAATCGGTCTAAAATGTAGAAAAAAAATACAGACGAAGTGATAAATAATCTCTTCCTTTTTTCAAAGTCGGTTAAAAATTAAATATGAAAGGTTGCTAACCCCCTTATTCTGAAACTTGTGACAAATGACAAAATTATAACAAATGACAATTTTTATATTTTAAGCAATGTAAAAATTGTCATTTGTTATAATTTTTATTTTGTCACAGAGCTTAGAATACGGGTGTAAATCAAACTTGAAAAATATCACATTTATTTTTTTTTTTCTGTTCAGGCACATATGTATGTACATACCCTACGGGGCAGATTGTACAAATTGTCTTGAACATACTGGTCCTATGACTGTAAATGAGAATAGTATGAAAAGATCCTGAGTCATGTCTGGTGAAAAGAAGACATGTCACAAAACTAGAATAAAAATGCTAACAAAATTTCCTTACTGAGCGTCACATCGGAAAATTCATTCTGACGAAAAATGGGGATATGGTTTTATAAAACCATAACTGAGAATGCTACTTAGGAAACTACCACAGGACAAGTATCTACAGTTTAGGTCAAGAACCTATCACCGAGTATTTTAATTATATCAATTAACCAAGTCCATCAATGACAACGCCATATAAAAATAACCGGTACATCCCTATAAAGTTCCCGAACTCAAACCTACATACATAGGTTTTAAATCCCTGGGAACCAGTCACGTGACGTGTCCTGTGACAGATTATTTTTCCTCTAGGGTATGCACATACGTACATATCGCACACTAAATCATAAATAGTCACAACTCAAAAAATTTCAGATGCTGAGTAGTTACAAACAACTGTTGATACTGTACAAATAACGCAAGTATGTGACATAAAAACAAGCATAACGGTATTGTATATTCTTCAAGGTGACTGTATTGCAAAAGAAAATGTTGAGGTCGTTATAGATTTCTTCAATTAACTGGTTTATAAAAAAGCAAAAGCACTTTTATAATTTTGAGTTGTGACTCTTTAAGATTTAGTGTGCGATGTGTATATACATAGATATGTATATATTGTTAGTTTAAAAGAATTAAGGGCCCGATTATGGTTTACAACAGTTGTTATTTTAATGTTGTAATTTTCAAATTGCGATTACGGAATACAACATGTGATCTTATGTGTTGTTAGAACTGTGAAAAAGTTATTGCGGTTGAAGAAAAATTTGTAGGTATACATAGGCATAGTGTTTATAACTGCAATTTAAAATACATATTTCTTAGAAAAATAAAAAGCGGGTGGATGTGATGACACACTTGGAAAGAAATTTATACAAAAAATATAAATTAAATAAAAAATCGTATAAATTGAAAAAGACAAAATTTGATCTCTAAACTCTAATTAACAAAAAGAGAATGCAGGAGATGTAACGAGCATAAACTTAATATACATCTTTTTAACATATTTGGTCCAACGTGTTAAGAATTTATTGCAACTACATGTAAATTTTTTTGTATTATGTACTTCAACTTCTTAAATTTTCCTAATTTTTTTTGTTTGTTTATTTAATATTTGCATGAATTAAAAGCAATGAATATAATTAAAACAATACAAAATATTTACTTCTTTAATAATGTATGTAAGGACATACTAATCTATTTCATAAAAAATTTATCGACTTTAACATCCATTATTATAATTTTTTCTTCTAACAACATACATTGTATTAAGGAATTTTTTTAATTATTTTTCTTTGAACTTCATCTTTTTGGCACACAGCTTTGCATATTTATGTACATATCTACTACAATTAAAATACAACTGAGTGACATACACAACACCTAGATGTTGTAAACCATAATCGCAAAAAGGATTAATGTTGTGTTGTAGCCGAAACAACACAACATTTTTGTGTTGTAAACCATAATCGGGGCATAAATTGTAACTGAATTTGTTAAATTTTACAGCAGAAAGAAAAAAATGTATACATACAATCATACATACTACTTGAACAGTAATCGTGGTACTACGACGTTTAAATTTTTGTTTATAATATTAGAACCGTTTGTTTACTCCAAAATTTATTTATTTATTTATTTCAGTCTATGGACAAAAAATCCTTACAGACTAAGATAACAGAATACCTACAATTATATTGTATAAATATCTAAATTAACAATAAAGTATGTGTAAAACCTACATATATACAAAATTAACTTAGTTTATAAATCACAGCTAACTTTATATTAAAACAGTTATTTTATTACAGTAAAAAGTAGGAGTTTAAACTCAGATTTCTCAGTGCCGAATTCAATAAAAGATTGAGAAACTTTTTGTAAATTGAAGTTAATCTCATTGAGCTGAACAAAGGCACGTGTTAAAGTATCATTACGTGCATTAATCCTATGGAAGGCTACATCAAATAGCTTGGCCAACCTAAGATTTCTAGGAGGTATATAAAATGGTACCATATAAAGCAAATCAGGGCAATCAATAGAACCATTGATAATATCATACACAAAAAGTGCCGATTGAACTATTCTACGTGCTTCTAGAGTACGTAAGCCTATAAACAAGCATTTAGACTCATACGGAACGGAAGATAAGTAAGGTAACGAGCGTGAGCCAAATTTAATAAAAAATACGTTGAAGTCTTTCAACACGAGAAATCAGTATGGTATACAAACACACCGCTCGCCCTTTTTTCAAAGATGTACTTCCTGACCAATTATACCTTATTTTGTTCTGATATAATAATACATATATTTATACAAATTCTTTTTTGTTTACGTATATGCTAAAGAATTTCACATTTATTGTTATATATTTTTTTTCTGATAATTATTGTATATAATTTTAGCCATAGAAATGTACTCTAGTAATACGATTTTGGCCTTGCAGGCTTACTGTATTACAAAATATATTTAAATAAATAAATAAATAAATACGTGAGGACTCCAAATAACAGAAGCATATTCTAACTTAAATTTTACGAACGATGTATAGATATGCTTGAGTGTGCAATTTTGTGCAAATTTGCACTGGATTTTACTGAAATGCGTTCGTTTACACATAAATTTGCAAAAGAGAGTGCCAATTGAGAGAGTAAATTGACAGTTCCCAGCGTCGAAAATGTCGATTACAGAAGCGATGATTCGATGCACAAATGTAAGACAATAATCCACACGACCTCATATACGTACCTAGTATACATTTTCAAATACATTGCCGCATTTGTGGAGTGAATGCCTTTCATTTGCACACAAAGTAAGCGAGATATGGAAGTGTTCATCCAATCAACATAAAAGCTCAGTATTGCCTAACATACATTGTAAGTTGGTAGTGGGCAGTTCGAATACAATCTAGCTTACTTTCGTACACTTTGTAAGCTAGCATTCATTGAACACAAAGTATGACAAACATCATTAAAGAGATGTAATGTGGTGTGGTATGCAGCGTTTGCCGCTGGGTTGTTGACTGAGAGTCTGCAAATTTTTACTGGACAAATTTTTCCCAGTAAAATCCAGTAGATGAGAAAAACATATGATTCAATAAAATAAAAAAAGTAAGCAAATACAAGTAAAAGTTTAACAAAAAAAGAACTGAAGATTATTATACCTATTCAAGGTGAAACAAATTAAAGAATAATAATCGTTAAATTGATCAGTTTTTAAATTTAATTTAATTGTGTTATTTACTTTAATTTTTTAGAGATGTAATGATTAAACAGAATAAGTCCGCAACTTCAGGAAAAATCGCTGTCAATATAACAAAGCCCATAATAAAAACTACGGCAGTAACTGCAAATGCTTTCTAGTTTTTTTCATTTTCTTTTGTGTTTATATTTCTTTGTAGTTTTGTTCACAAAATGTATGAAATTTATTGAAAGTATGGTAGCATTGTTGAGAGAATATTAATTTATATGTGAGAACATAAGAAAACACGCTGTCAAAATAAAATAGATTCTATCTCTCGACTGCTTTCTGGATGTACTTTTTTGTGCCAATTTGTATTTGTTTATGCCGCAATTCTGTTTGATCACGTAAGGTTTATGTATATGTGAATACTTATTTCAAAACAACATATATTATACAGAACTATGATCAGCTGTTTTGATTAATCTGCAAATTTTGGCAATTTTTCCGTTCGCGTACTTTTTTGTGCAAGAGACATTCTTGAGAGTAAAATTTTAAAATTACCCAAAATTTACTCAACTACTGGATTTTACTAGAAAAGTTAACAAACGGACCTATTAAAAGACTGTTTAAAAGAAGAATGTGAACTTGTGGGAATTATGCGTTTTGACATTGCACCATATCGCTAATTTTTTCAAACAACAACACCATATCACTCAATAACTCGAAAAAAAAAATATTTTGCCAGAAAATGATTTTAAAGTTTTCAATTTACACACAACTTATGCCCGTAATTTCAACACACAGGTAATTTACCTAAGGTTTTTACCCACGAGTTTGCCTTATAAAATTCAACTTACACGATAGAATATCTAGGCACCAATAGATATCTACTTGTAGAAATTACGGAGCTTAATGGAAAAAATTTAAATTAATCTTCGAAAATTTAATTTTTTTGAGTAAGTGGGCGATATGTTGTAAACACAAATTGCAAATTTAAAATTTTTCTTAGTTACATGTTTTTTTTATTTAATCTAACAAGATATCGTTTTGAGAGGATGTTTAATGGATACTTTAAATATATGGCGACCACTGTATATGTACTACGAGTATGTGTGTGCAAAAACAGAAGACAATTAAAAGAAAACGGTATAAACTCCGTAAAAAATTTATATTATAATTGCACAAACACGTTTTAAGTAAACCAAGTTTAATCTCTTTACACAAAAAATGTGTATGTACATATGTAAATGAACTTAAAATTATAACTTTAGTGCGTATTGGTGTTATTAACAAAAGTTTAAATTAACCTATGTATATAAATTGCAAAGCGGTTTGTTGCTCATTTCGAATTTTGCACTACAGCCAGTTATTCATAATTTCATCAGCATCGAAATGTTAGCCTCAATAGCGCAATCACAGAAAGTACATATCAATGGATCAATATAAGAAATGCGTGTAAATTGCTTAAATTATGAAGTAGAGTGGAAAAAAGGACCACCATCCTTAACTGGCATCAAGTTGGTGTATTAAAATTTTAACTTTTAACAAGGTTAAATAAATGTTTCCCATCAAGTGCCAATCTCCAATGCACTACATATATTTGAAAATCAAACATGCGCAAACACAATACATACACACATAAAGGGTGTTTTTTTATAGAGTGATACAACTTTGAGTTGGCATCACTGCTTTATTTGACAACCCATTTAACAGCTGATAGTTGCTATTTGTTTAGTTTGCTTTGACATTTCATTATGGATTGACTTACACCAAAGCAACGCGAGCAAATTGTCGAAATTTTTAATCAAATTAATTGTTCTATTCGTCAAACTCATCGTGCACATCTTCCATTTTCCGATGAAGCCCATTTTTGGTTGAATGGGTACGTAAATAAAGAGAATTGTCGCATTTTGAATGACGAGAATCCACAAGCTTTTGTCGAAACACCATTACATCCACAGAAAATTACCGTTTCGTGCGCTTTATAGGCTGGCGGAGTCATTGGCCCATATGTCTTCAAAAACGATGATGGTCAGAATGTTACTGTCAGTGGTGAACGGTATAGGAACATGATTCGAAGTTTTTTCGTACCTCAATTAGCTGGCATTAATCTTGCTGATATATGGTTCCAACAGGACGGCGCCACATGCCACACAGTGGGCGCTCGATTGATTTACTCAAGGAAACTTTCGACGAAAAAATAATTTCAGAAATGGCCCAATTAATTGGCCCCCAAGATCGTGTGATTTAACCCCATTGGATCATTTTCTTTGGGATTATGTAAAGTCACTTGTGTACGTCGATAAACCACAAACAATTGAACACCTGGAAAAGTTTGTGAAAATTGGTGTTTCAGATTGCGCCTTGTACGCTCCAGCCGTGGCGGCCACACGTCATAAAATTTTATATACAATAAAGACCGTTTAATTGATATCAAAAATATATTACTATGCTTTATTATGATTTAAACTTGTATCACTCTATAAAAACACCCTTTACATATGTACGTCAAATCTATAAGATTCTATTTCAATAAGTCTATCATCAATGCAAAAATACACATAATAAATTATTAAAAATACGAACGTACGTATGGATTAAAGTGCTGCACAAGACTATTTATAAGACCTTTCAAGACATGCGACATTTTTTAAACGCTTTACTACAGCGAAATATTCTAAAACAAACGCTAAAAAACACTGTTGGCAAGACAAAGAACTCAAAAAAAATATTGCCAACAGTGTTGTTTAGCGTTTATTTTAGAATATTTCGCTGTAGTAAACCTTTTAAAAAATGTCGCATGTCTTGAAAGGTCTTATAAATAGTCTTGTGCAGGTCAATAGTATGGATATGTTGCATGTACATATATGCGTGTAACTACACCTACTTATGTACATAGTACATATGTATATACAATTAGTATATACTATAGCTAATTAGGAGAAATTTGTATAGACAAAATTTCTCTTAAAATTTCTGCAAAAATTTACGATTTTTTATATATGTATGTACATACATGCCTGTTCTGAAAATAAGTTTTCACATGTGATTTTAAAATTAATAATGGTCATGCAGATATTTTTTTCATTCTTTTTTTTTTAATTTTTCTATTGTATAGACCATCATACAGTTGAACCTCGATTATCGGGGCCTCTATCAACCAGCTGCATCTATTATTCGTCATGCTGTCACTTTGTTTCTTGACTTCCATTATGCGAGTTTTTTTATTTAATTTTTCTATTAACAATGCTGTACGGATAATAGATGTAATCCGAACAAAAAAAGGATATTTCATTTTTTAATACAAACTAAAATTTCATATTTTATTTATAATAATATGTTCTTTATGAATTTTTATAAAATCTATTATCCGGGTTTATCAATTATCCGCAGTATTCCCATTCCCGTGCGACCTGGATAATAGATGTGATGTGATGTGTGTAATGTGATTTGAAAAATGTGATTTTCAGTACAGGTCTGATAAAGATACCATATACAAAATATGCCAACTTAAAAACCAAATTTAATTTGGTATCGTTTTATATAACTTTTTGTTATTCTGTAAATATCCAAAATTTTAAACTAAAGCCTGGATCCCACTATCGGCGCGCACAATGTACCAATTTCCATCGGCTCACTAAAATAAAGTCAGAAGTAGTAAGCTAAATTTGCCTTATTTCTGAACTACTTGAAATATAACGACATAATTTCCCCACAATGTATTGGTAATAGAGCCATATACACTTATTGCAGAATTAATTGAGTAATACTGCCATTTCGGCTTACTACTTATCGGTACATTGTGCCGATAGTGGGATCCAGGCTTAAAAATAATATTTTTTTTTTTTTTTTGAAGTTGCCATGCTGAACACAAATGTGGTAAAGATTTTGAGATCCAATGGGTAGTTTTCGAGCTATTGAACTTTTTAACACATTAGTAAATCCATAGTGGCTCCAAACAAACCAAAATTGGTAATAAACATATACAGTGAACAAAGAAAAAACTTGTACAGCAAACGCTCCGCTCTTCTAATCAAAATATCTCTGTTGCTTTGTAAGATTTTAAGATAAAACCAAAAGCGATTTCAAGGAAAATTAATCAGCTTTCTATGAAAATCTTTAATTTTATTAACAAATTTATTTTAATGCGAAAAAAATAACCTAAAATATAATAACACTATTTTCCAGAGCAAAAAAAAAACTTGTACACTAACTCTTCTTTCAGGAAGGAGCTATGAAATAAGGAATAAACTTAAAATTAGTACTAAATGTGGCCACGTCTAGCATCTAATAGATTATTTTCATAGAATGAACTGGGTTTTCGGTAATTTTGGGAGCTATATGGTCCAATATGCCCTGGAGAGCACTTTTGAGTTAATTTTTACACATAATCTACAGCTCGCGTAATTTTTTGTTCACATACGCCCACAGAATTTCATTTGTACTAAGGCCAAGGATCTAGGGAGGATGTGCCTGCAATTTTTTCCCATTGAATGGAAGCCATTCTCTTATTATTGAAGACGAATGTTTCGGGTATTTAACTCTAACTAATCAATAGTCTCCACTTACATTTAATTTGGCAGCTAACTGTGCTAAATTATCTCTTAGTATTATTAAATAATTCATTTTATTTATTGTACGTTCTATAAAAACCGGATTTCATATACCACTCGATCCCATTGAGCCCCATACCATCATATTACACCCCCCATTCTTCACCGTGTTATTCAGGTTAGTGTACAAGTTTTTTTTTTTGCTCTTGAAAATAGTGTTATTTTATGTTAGGTTATTTTTTTAGTATTAAAATAAATTTGTTAATAAAATTAAAGATATTCATAGAAAGCTGATTAATTTTCCTTGAAATCGCTTTTGGTTTTATCTTAAAATCTTACAAAGCAACAGAGATACTTTGATTAGAAGAGCGGAGCGTTTGCTGTACAAGTTTTTTCTTTGTTCACTGTACATACAAATGTACATATGTACAGTGAAGGACTAAACTCTCCATGCAGCCATAATTTTTGGGGTTTGACATCTGGGAAAAATTCTAAAAAATTAATTATGCCAATATTTAGGGTGCTGATAAATATGTTTATACAAAAAATTAAAACGTAATTCATAATTATAATATAACTGCAATATTGACAAAAATATTAAAAATTCATTTGACAAAAGTCTCCATATAGGCATAGGTTGTCATCTCGTTTGAAAATTCAATGATTTGCGGTACCAAGACGTCAACAAATGGCATCAGAATAGATATGGTCTAATATATTTTGAAAATAGCAACAGTTGACATTAAACTCCGAAAGTATCTAAAACAGTTGTCACGAATGATTGCCCTTTAAACATTAACACTGCTACTACCATTATTAACTGGATTTAAATTTAATTCGTTATTATGCATGAGGTAAAATAAATTCAATAGCGTCATTTGTAGAAAATATTTTAGACACTTTCAAAGTAAATGTAAACTGTTGTTATTTTAAGAACATATTAGACCAAATCACTGAATTTTCAAACAAGATGACAATCCCGTGCATTTTGAACGTATTTTTCATATATTTTATGCCTGTATGGCATGTCTAATGAAATTTTGATATTTTTGTTAATATTGCAGTTATTAGAATTATAAACTACGTTTTTATATTTTGTATAAGCTTATTTATCAGCACCCTAAATATTGGCAAAATTAATTTTTTTTTAATTTTTCCCAGATTTTGTCAAATCCCAAAAATTATGGCTGCATGGAGAGTTTAGTCGACAATGTCGACAGAAAACTTTCGACCGACAGGTTGTATTGAAAACAACAATAAAGTAAGAAAATTTGTTTTTGTTTTTATTTTCAATAATAGTATTCGATCGAACGTTTTCTGTTGACATCGTGGGACAGGCAGTGAATGTAAATTTCCTCCATACAGCAATAGATGCAAAGGTAAAAGCAACAAACATCTTATCCAAACAAAAAAGAAATAAACAACAAAAAAACAACAAAGAAATAATGGCAACAACCGCCAGACAGCGTTAAAATTTTGTTTTGTAACCATTGCAATCTATTTATGTATGTATGTATGTATGTACATACATATGTCCAATGTACGTATGTATGTATGTAGTTGAACTTAACAACGCGTGTAAGCAAGACAAATCCACATCTTTAGACCACTGTACTACAAAACACAGATAAATCTACTCATATAGGTACATATGTATGTACCCAGCATTCAGGTGTGCATAATTGAAGTTTATATCAGGTAGGTATTGATATTTAAAATATTATTAATTTGAGTGTACACATTTTGCATTTATTTTGTTTGTAACAAAATGCCACACAACGAAAAACATCGGAAATTAAAAACGTTGCCACCAAGTAGTACACACCATTGCGATGTCACAAAATACTATAGTATGTACTCATCATAACAGAAATTATGTTGGAATACTTTATAATCACCACATACTTGTCTATATAGTTAACTAAAATTCAAAATGAATCATAAAACAATTTGTTTAAAATTAAACCGACTTTTCACATTTTGCAGTTTTTATTTTTGGACCATGGCGTCCTTTGAATATTTGCAATATTTTGAGCAAAAGAAAATCTCTTTATCCCTGGAATTTTCATTAAATTCCTAATTACATTCATAAAATAATTTGTTTCTTACGGTATTGATAGGGATGGATTCATCGGCTGTAAGTTAGGCTATGGGTTCTGATCCATTTACAACTGGAAAAGTTTATTTGCATTGAACTGACGTTCATATACCTACACTGTCCAGCTCAATTCAAGGGTGCGGAAGCTGATATAAGCAAGTTCAATTTTACAAAATACGGATTTTGTGGCCAGTTAAAGCTCCTGAGGCGAACTGTTCGATTAGCGCTGATGAAGATTCACTCCCCTTTAAAGCGATTAATAATACTTCCGAATATTTCTCTTATCTTTAATATTTCACCTACATCAGCGTATGATTTGCCTTGATTACGCAGAAGCAGTATTATTTTGCCCTGATATTCGGTGGCTTCTTTCTGTATTGAACTAATTTTTGTATTCGTAGATTATTTTTTAAAGTTTTTTCTTAAGAAAAAATGTCGCGTTGACAGAGATAACGTAAAGCTGGATTCACCCATTGTTTCGGAACAAAATTTTTGTCCGGACAAAATTTTTTTAATATGTAGTTTGACGTTTCTCTTTTTGAGAGAGAGAGAGAAGAAGAGAACAAATTTTGTTCGGAACATTTTCTACTTGAATTGGTTTAATTTTAATTTTTGTCCGGACAAAATCGAACTGAGCTGCCAACTTTTTTAATTTTTCAGCCAAAGTTGAACTAAGCTGCCACATCATGTTATATGAATAATAAAAGCACAGAGTGTACTTGTATTTATTACAATAGAAGTAAAGAAAAATTAAGAAAAACATCCAAATGTATGGAGTTGAACGAAACTATTGCAGTAAACAATTAAAAAGATATGTATGACACAGCAAATTGTAATCATTTGCCGCTGTGCTGCCACTTGCAAAATTAATACGCATCGTTTACACACGTATTTCATATGGTAGCTTTGATTTTCCAGACAAAATGTTCGAAATGGATGAATCGTCTTGCAAAAAACTCTCAGTAAAAAACATTTTCTCCAAACAAAACTTTTGTTCCGAAACAATGGGTGAATTCACCTTAAGTATTAAGCTGAAGGTCCATACCATCCGTTCAATGCGTAGTTGCGTTTTATGCATGTGTCAAAAAGTAGAATCAAGGTAATTGTATGTGGCAAATTACAGAACAAAACGCAAAGAACGTATAGACGCACAGGATGGATAAAGTAGGTTTACTTTCTACTTTTGTATCCATCGCATGCATCATGCTCTCTTTTATAGCCAAATGTTCGAGAGGTAAATTTAAATTTTCTCTCTTTTTGTCCTATTTTAACAGGACAATGACCCGAAACACACATCGAAGAGAACAAGTTTTTTCAAACCAGTGAAATTAAGGTTTTAAGCTGGCATGCACAGTCACCAGACTTAAATCCTAAGAAAACCTTTGGCAAATTATTAAGTTAAATCTTCGAGGCAAAAATCCGTCTAATAAAGATTAACTTTGGGCATTAATTCAAGATTCGTGGGAAAATATCCAAGTCGACACTTGCCAAAAACTTGTGGACTCAATGCCTAAGCGTTGCTTAGCCGATATTAAAAATAATGGATATTCTACAAAATATTAAGGTAAACAAAGAGAATTTTACAAATATGTGTGTTTTATAAACTTGCGAAACTTCAATTTCAAATAACCAAAACCGGCGGCTCTATTTTTATTCACACCGAAAATTGAATTTTTTTTAAGTTTATGTATGAGATCTTTTTTAAGTTTTAAATTTTCAATTGTGCGCTGCAATATTTATGATTTGTATGTGAAAAGAAAAACAAAATTCTTTTGTTATACTTTTTCACCATTATTTTTAGTTTGAAAAAAAATATGAAATAGGGTGGCTCTATTTCATCGAACATCACTGTATGTATAATTATTCTCTTCTTTTTTTAATAAAAAAATATATACATTTCTAGCAAAGTAGTTATTACAAAAATCTAAATATCGATAATGAGCTTCCCTGAATAATCCCCAGTTTACCTATGTTGCAACACACTCTGGAACGCATCGTTTTTAAAGTTGATCATGGTTACAATGTTTACCAACTTTGTATATGCACATAATATACATAAATACCCCATCGTAAATGTAGGTAGGTATACAAAATTTTAATTAAATTCCAAAATGTATCTAAAGGTACGGTCACACTTGACAAACATTTGCCCAAAAAAGCGTAACCAGCAAATACTAATGAGAAATCTTTTGCTTCAAACACGTGTTTATTAAGTTAGTTAGTTTCGTATTTAACAAATAGGCAAAGTTAAAGAACACAATATTATTGGAAACTATTGAACTTAATAAACACGCGTCTGAATCAAAAGATTTCTCATTAGTATTTGCTGGTTACGTTTTTTTGGGCAGATGTTTGTCAAGTGTGACCGTACCTTAACATTTAGGAATTCAGTCAATCAGGTATGTTTTGACACTCGCTTGGTTTTCAAATCGCCTGTGAGTTGCAAATCGCCAAGCATATTCTTAAACTTATGCGTTTAGCTTGCAACTTGCCATATTGATGTAGGTCAGCTGTTTGTTGAAATCATCAGAGTATAAGTAAACAATGCAAAGATAAAGTTAACAAAACAAAAGAACACTTTATAAATTTAAATTTAAAAAAAATATTACCAAACTATTACTATTTTTGAAACATATTTAATTTCAGTTAGGTACTAACAATTTTTTCGACAAATTTATTTGTAAGTAAATGCATTTAGCACGAATACCATTTCATCGTCCCAGACAAAATGGTATTTTCAATATCGTCAAAAATTAAGTAAATTTTAATGTAAAACTAAATTCTATAAAAAAAAATTTATTGTTTGACATATTGTCAGAAGTTTACATACAATCACCCTTATCGCGAATAAAAGTTCAAGTGAAATGTGTTCCCTTTCCCTAAAATTGTGATCGCCAATGTTTGCGTTGTTGTTGTGTCCGTATACTATTTTCTAATTTTCATACAATAATTGAAATTTATTTGCTGGTGGTTTAGCATGTCTATATACGTACATACATATATACATATATAGTGTAGGCTACTGATGATTTGGTTGAAGCGCCAATGAAATGGAAAATTATGTATACACTTGTTTTTTTCGCTGAATTTGTAGTTGCTATAGTCCGCGGAATAGCTTTAGCTTTGTAGGTTTATATATATTTTATTTTTGAAATTACGTAAAACATGTTAAAAGCATCTTTGGCTTTATAGCCCACCAAGTAAAATTATTTTCAGTATTTTTCATTTCTTTATTGACTGCTAAATTATTACAAGCATTTTAATTTTTAGTAACTATGTCATTATTCAAAAATATGCAAGAAGCTTTATTCGTCTAAAAGAAATACATGTGTTAAAATTAATAATAATTTTAAGATATTCCAAATGGAGCCGGTAAAATACTGGTTTTTTATTGCGCTTTCTATGGAAAATAGGCATGCTAAGCCAACAGTAAATAAATTTCAATTATTGTATGTAAATTCTATAAAAATATTTTTGTATAGAATGCATTACTTCTTCGAATGACAGAAATAAATCCGCATAGGTACATGCCCTAAATACACATTTCAAATAAAATACGCCTTGGTAACCCTGTAATTTCACACACACACACATCTGCACTAAAATCTAATATTTGTGAAGGTTGTGGTTGTCAACGCGCAGAGTAACATTAATCGATTCATTCATCGATTTTTCGCGCTTGTACCACAGAAACAAAAAAGCCAAAGCAGAAACATAGAACTTCAAAATGGATATAAATTAAACAAAAAATAATAATAAAATCGGATAAACAAAGAAAATCCCAAAAACATTTTAATAGAAAAAGTAATGGCAAACAGAGAAACGGAGACAAAAGAAGCAATAGCCGAACAGTTTATATCTGGTTGAACTATTCACGCTACAGGATATTCCGCAAAATCAAATAATTGAAACAAGTGAAATGGAAGATATGGCGAAACAAACATCATGATGACGAAGATAATGACGATGATGTTGAGAAAAAACCACATTTTTTAAAAAAAAGATTTTTTTTAGTCTAAATTCTTTTAATCTTAACTATAAAATGACTATTTAAGTACAACAAAAATTATTTTTAGAAACAGTGATATACCACCCCACGATAAATTTTTTTAGAACTAACCCCCACCCCCATATATAGATTAATCTACTAGATGGAAAATTATGTATACACTTGTTTTTTACTAGACATATTCATTCTTCGTCTAAAAGAAATAAGTGTTAAAATTCAAAATTATTTTAAGATATTCCAAATGGAGCCGGTAAAATACTGGTTTTTTTTATTGCGCTTTCTATGGAAAATTTACTAATCACTTTTGTAGTCTTCTGAAATCCCGTCTTTTGCAAACCTAAAAACCGACAGACGCTCGAATATACATACATACATACTATATAAGCACATGCTTTATGTACATACACACATATATACATATTTAAAGAAAAATATTTTGCAACTATTACTCTATAACTAATTTGGTGTTCCAGAGGGGAACAAGTCCATATTTGCAATTACATATTTTTAATTTTCCAAAAGTCTAGATAATTTTCAGCACTTTTCTACATTACTCACCATCATAGCGTTCTGCTTGTTCGGCTAATTTAGCCTTGTATACATTATTTTCACGTTCAGACATTGTGCAAAATATTTAATTTGTGATAAGTATTAGAAGTAATAACTTTTTATGTAAAAAATCCTTTCCGATTTTTTTTATTTTAATATTAAAAAATTTTGTGTAAGCCCGGCGTCGTTGTGCTTTTATATCAAAAAAAATTTGTTCGTCTCCTCCGTTCCGATTTTTTGTTTAAGCTTTTTTGCTCGACTTTTCTCTACTACGTTTTTCTTTTCGTAATTCTGACAAGCGCCGCTTCTATTTTTTTGTTGTATTTTTTCAATGTCGTTAGGTGTACGCAGGGTATGGGTATGGAATCCTGGCCAGAGGAAACTGTGTTTAATTAGCTCGCTAATTAACTTGGAAACACTGAGTTTTATTCCAATTTATTTTTTGCGTTTTTTTACTTTATTTGCAACTTTTACTAATTATTGATTATTAAATAAATACACTTTATAACCCCGCCGTTGCTTTTTTCGGTTTGTCACACTAGTTTTTCATTCTTTGTCGCTTGCTACAATCAATATGGCCGCACCTATAATGACTATAATATTGACATCTCTTTTCAACGCATGCAAAATCATACGAAGTTTTTCAAAAATGTCATATATTGGTGGCATTCTTCTTCGTTTTTGTATCTTTTTCGGTCTGTAGTCAGGGCTGCCAGAAGATTCTGCTGAAAAATCTACACTTTTTTGAAAAATCATCGGCATTTTAATTTCGAAAATCGTCAAGAAAATCGGCATGAGCTTTTCATTAATTTTTATTTGAGTGTGTAAAAGTAAAAAAGTGTGAGTGTATTGAAAATTGAATGGGAACGTGTGGCCCAAGGCACATTCACAAGGTAGTAGCGGAAATGCAGCTGAGCTATTTTATTTTTAAGTTAAAATTCATTCGAAACTTCAAACATTTTTTACGAAAATGAAATTAAAAGAAAATGTTAAAAAATTTCAGTATGAAAAATATTTTATTAAAATAAATTCTGTGAAAACAAATTTAAAAATATGAAAAAAACTATTATAAAATTGTGAGAAGTGCTAAACGTTGCAAATTTTGTTAGTGGTACCTGCCGTGGAGAAATATTTTCAAATTTATGTGAATCAATTTTATTATTATTGTGTTAAACAAGTTCTATTTTTGAAGTTTTGGATGAACTAAAACCCATGTTGTTTTTTCATTGTTGTATTTTCTCATTGTTTTTGTAATCCTGATATTACCTGGAAATGAATTTGCCTTGGTGTGGCCCCCAAGTTATAGAATGATAATACATAATTATTAACGTGTGTCAAAATTAATAATTTAAAAAATTTAGAGTTCAACCACAATTTCCAAAATCTCAATACATTGTTAAGAATTACAAAACTTCAATAATAGTTGGCTGAGAAACTTTAAAAAAATTAATAAATTTATTGAATTAAAACAAATAAATTATTTTAAAAAATCTGGCTGCTCGATCCTTGCAGAAAAGAGATTTGATTTCGATTGCACAATTATCAAAATTTTTAATTTAATTAATTAATAAAAAGTTTTTCCAAATCTTGTGTCTAAGTCATAGTTCACACTAGTCAAGTCTTATTGCTAAGCTTATCACTTTTTCTTCTTTGAACTTTCATCGGCGCGCGGCGTTTTGTGTATGCATGTGTGTTTTTTAACATTACGGATGAGAAAGCAAAACGTATTGACAGTACATGACTAATCAGCTTAGCAATAAGACTTGTATAGTGTAAACTAGGACTAAAGAAAAATATTAAGACATTGAAAATGAAATAAGAGAACTTAGATTTTTTTAACTTTCAAGATTACTTTTATCTACTAGTGTGTAATTATATTTTGGAAAAAAGTTAAATCGAATAATTTACCAAATAATAAACTTATTTTTCATAACTTATGTGAGTTTGTTATTTACTTTGTTGTACTTAGCCAAACTCATCCTAGTGTTGAACGAATATTTAGTAATATTAGTCTTCCTAAAACCAAGATCTAAAATTTACTGGAAACAGAAACCTTTGAAATTATTGTGTTTTCGAAAGATTATTTGAAGTGTACCTCTTCGGAATGTTACAGTGTTGACATTAAGAAAAATTTTATAAAAAAAAACAATTCTAAAATGTATAGTTTTATTTTGAAACTAGTTTTATTTAGAAACTGTTACACACTATTATATATTCTGAATTTTTTGATTTAATTTCTCCCTATAGTGCTTATGTTTGACAAACAATGTCGATGGATGTTTTTTTTACATAAAATGGTCTTTTTTTTCTAATATGGTATATTAGTTGTGCAATAAAACGCATAATTCTTGTGACAATTTTTCAACGTTTTTTTTAAATTGTGACGATTTTATTTTTAAAATTTGACGATTCTTAGAAAAAATTGTCTAACAACACTGCGTAGAACTGCTCAGAGTGTGCTACAAAGACACAATTAGTTGATTGTAGATTTTAGTAACCAGCAACCAACTAACCGGTGACCGGTTACTTACAGCGTTACCGTTGGTGCTACTAAAGTATACTACTACTTTATTTGCCACTTTTTCGACTGCTTGGGATACAATTGTGCTACCTTTATTGTAAAATGTACCCAATTTGATACTCTTTCTCATTTTTGCTACTTTTTACTGAATGAAGATATACTCTTTTATACTTTCGGTTTAAAAAAGTTATGCTATTTTAATTTACAAAATCTTTTCTTTTGTCATGCGTGGTTACCTTATTACGTAAGGTGACAACCCGTCCTCTTTTTTAGAGAACAATCACCTATTTTAACTCGCTGTCATTTATAAAATTTGCTTAATGTTTTTGACATCTTTTTTATTAGAGCAATTAGCAGTCATCTTTAATATTAAAGAAATTATTTCTCGTAGCTTCACTTTCATTTGAATTCTCTAAATACCAACTCCATATATAAATTTTTTTGTTTGTTTGTTTTGGTTTTATATGGAGGTTAACAGTTGAAATAAACAGCTGTCCTATGGGATTACTTGGTTTGAGTGTGTACAGGGCTGTGATATCGTGGAACGTTCAAACCTTGGTGATACGTAAAAGTAAGCGCCAAGGGGTCTTCACTAATTTTTAAAATTAATATAAATTGATGATATATGTATTATAACCAATTCGCTGATTTACAGGGGCATAATTGTGCTAACATAACATGCCAGTTTATGCGTGAGAGAGGCAAAGAGAGTGGTTTTGTGTTTGGCATAATTTTTTAACCAGCTACAAACCCGAATTAGCAGCACAAAACCAACATACACACAGCTTAAAAAAAACAGCAAATGTTAAATGAATACGAAAAACACTAACACACATTACTTGGTTTGATTGTGTACAGGGCTGTGATATCGTGGAACGTTCAAACCTTGGTGATACGTAAAAGTAAGCGCCAAGGGGTCTTCACTAATTTTTAAAATTAATATAAATTGATGATATATGTATTATAACCAATTCGCTGATTTACAGGGGCATAATTGTGCTAACATAACATGCCAGTTTATGGGTGAGAGAGGCAAAGAGAGTGGTTTTGTGTTTGGCATAATTTTTTAACCAGCTACAAACCCGCATTAGCAGCACAAAACCAACATACACACAGCTTAAAAAAACAGCAAATGTTAAATGAATACGAAAAACACTAACACACATAAAGCTGTATATACGTATACATTTTATACCAGATTAATTAGTCTCGTGTAATTTGGAAAAGAACAAAAATTGTGCAGCTTAAAAATTGTTCTCGTGTAAACTAACTCAATAATAAGAGTTTGACTAAACCTAAAATCGGCATTTTGTGGGTTGGTTTCTGGTGTGCGGCACAATATATTCAAAATACATTATGTCTGAAGTAAACCCGAAACCAACCGACGATTTGTTTGTTTATTATTGAAAAACTTGGCAAAATGCCGAAAAATCAGCTTTTTTGGCAACCCTGTTTGTAGTCACACTAGTTTTTCATTCTTTGACGCTTGCTACAATCAATAGCGCGGCACCAGTTACCCCACTGTAATGTAATGCAACTGCAACGTAGGAAACAACTGATCGATATTTTTATATGAAAAGTAGGTTACGTTACATTACATCTCTATAACCATTTGCATTACTTTTCACATAACAATATCGATCAGCTGTTTCCTACTGTTGCAGTTATTTTACATTACATAGTGTCCACACCTGATGATTTTATATCACAACTCGTAATATGACGCCGGCAGAGCAACTGTCAGTTTTTCATTAATATCAGCAAAAAGGGGTAAACGTTGATGATTTTATATTATGCATGTTGTTTAATTTTTTGGTCACAAACAATTGTTGTGCTTCCTTTTTTAAACGAAATTTGTTTAAAAAATTAACGTTAAATGCACAGTAACACATAAAATGACATTTGATATCAAGATGAATTCATCAGGCTGTGAGCTCTGATGATTATATCATAACGCTGATATAATATTAATAAATTGAGTCTATACGTGATGAATTTTCATCATGATATCAATTTGACATTCATCATGATATATTTTCATCAGGTGTGGACACTATGTTACAGTCGGGTAACTGAGCCTTTAGAGTTGTATTTTGAGAGTAATGCCAATAGATTAGTGAAATGTTATTGCATATCGTCGATTGGTTTCTGCTTTGCTGCAGGCGTAATGTACTTTGTATATAATGTGCCGCAAACCAGAAACCAACACACGATATGACATAATATTTCATACACATGATTTTAAGATATATATCAACAATAATTGTAAATAAAAGTCTCTCCCAGCCAAATCATATCCAAAATAGAAACTTTATAAGATTATTTGCGCCAACTTACCCCTTGCATTCATTATTCATATAAAAGTAATGAAAAAAAGCAGGTTTGGCCCATAAGTATTTACTATAATCAAGTAAGAATGTATAATGCTGTAGTCTTCTATGAAAATAAACCTAATTTATATTTAAAAGGAAATATATAATAGAATTTCATTCGAATAATTGTTTCGAATTACAGACTAGACCTCATGGTCTGTAAAATTGAAGATTTAAAATAATTCGATTATTTATAGCATCACAAGATAGCATTATATGAAATATATGTAAGTGCTGCCATCCTTGATAACAAGAATATACAGCATACCGTTAATTTTATTTCTTGATGAGGGATATTAGGCTGTAGTGAGTGAGTACTTCAAAAAGAAGAAGCAGCCGCTATTTGTTCTATTGATTGGAAAATATTTATTGCAAAAGTGAAAAAGTTCATGATCTTTAAACATTATCGCAAAGTAAATTACTAAAAATAAAATATACCAAATATGATAAAGTGTGTGCATATATTTTAATCGCTTTTGCATAATTAACAATATGTCTCCTGATTTAGGAGGTTGGATTCACAATTTTACAGTTACTGATACACAAATACACAAGAGTGGCTACACAATATACAAAATTACTTCCATCGTAAGTTTATCTAAATGACTATGAATGTATATAATTACACATAAATATTTACTTTCGCCAGGTTTTTCCCAGGTCTCTGCCACAGGCTTTAACTCAAATTGTCGTATGGCGACGTTTTCATGATGTCAAACGTTTGCACCGTGATCTCAAAAGGCGCCACAAAAGTCTACAGCTGTCCGGATATTTACCGGAACCCATTGATTGCTCTTTTTTTAAACGCTTCGATAAGGATGTTGTACAAAAACGCAAGGAATATATCCTGGAGCTATTGGATTATGCTGCACAACACACAGCCTTGTACAAATGTCATGCATTTGCCCAATTTTTCAGTGAAACAACGCCCCAAAATAAAATACAAACACTGGTAGATAAGGCTGTTAGAGGTTTAAATATAAATTTTGAACTGCTGCAAGACCAAGTAGATTTTGCCAGAAAAGAATTGGCTGATAAGAAAAAATCACAAATAACTGTTGATGAATTATTTTTAGCTCGGCAACAACAAATAAACCAAAGTACAAAAGATTATGACTCGACTGCAATTGAATTGGGGATGGAAGATGAGGACAAGGACGAGGAAGAAGATGAAGATGAGAGTCTTAAAGTTGAATATGCTTCTAATGTTAAAAGTCATTCAAAACATTTTTTAACCCCTATGGCCTCAATAGAAAGTGATGATAGCGATTATATATATGAAGCGGCCTTAGAATTCTCGCAGGCTGTGCAAGCCGAAGCCAATTTGGAATATACTGAAGCTCACACACGCTATAAAAAGGGAGTTGATATACTTTTATATGGATCAAAATGTGAAAACAATGAGGAAAGGAAATTTATTGCAAAAGCCAAAATTTCCAAGTATTTGGCACGAGCTGACGATATCCACGAACGCTTCTTGAGAGGTTCCCACAGATATTCAAGCACATCACCCAAAAACAATTTCCAATTGGCCATAGATGTATCGGGAAACACATCTGCTGACTCGACAGGTCTGTATTTGGAAAGACCTTGGAATCATATGGCAAAATATAAAGTCAATAGTGTTCTGGGAAACAAGGTTTTACACGTAACATGTATAACAGAGCCTTTAAAACCATCATATGTCATGAAAGGCATTGAAAAACCCTCGAGCAACTCGCCCACACAAACTGTATTTTTACCACAGCATGTTCCATACATGGTAGACTTGTTGGCATTTTTTCAATCAGATCAAAAAATATTTTTACTTCTTAAGCTGGCCTTAGGTGGAAAATTGATTGATTATTATATACATTCCGTAAATAACTTTTCACATACGACACAACTTTTTGGAGAAATTAATGTAAGCGACAACATGATGAATTCGTCTTTAGATGCCAACAACGTGCTAGAAACCAATGATTTGGTAAAAAATTCCAAACAGTTATTACAATCGGTGTCGAATACATTAGAAGTCCTTGAAGCCTTAGAATCTCCCAATAAATATCCTCGTAGAAGTCGTCGTAAAAGAATTACGTTCAATTCAAAACTCGCAGGAAATCAAGTGAAAATATGGTCGCAACAATTGCTTATTGCCATACATGCTTTACATGAAAAAAGCATAATTTTGAGGTAAGTGAATTAGTATTAAATAATTTTAATTTAAATGAATTAAATAATGCATTAAGGTTATGTGAAAGCACAAGGAATCTAAAAAATACATAAAAAATAATTTTTTAATTTGTCTAATTTTAGTGATCTACATATGGAAAATTTATTATTGAATGAAAACCGTCAATTATTGCTAACATATTTCTACCAAAATGAAGGCGTTTCATCAGACGGCTGTATACACAAAGCTTTAAATCCAAAAGCACTAGACGAACATTTTGTTGCTCCAGAACGTCCATTAACGTGCCGTTCAGATTGGTGGAGTTATGGTGTAATATTATATGAACTCTTTCTTGGCTTGGTAAGTTCAAATTTGAATTTTTTGCTTGCTTTGAATTATTGCGTTAATATATATACATACATACATACATACATACATATATCATTGCACTGTTTAACAATAACAATATTTTTATAAACCTTAAATTTTTATTTGATATGGAATTTTGTTACATAATTCAATTTCCATTCATGGTAGTGCATATTTTAGCAGTTATTCCTGTTACTATAGTTAGTAATGTGCTTAGCATTATGGACATCGCGATGCGCACAATTTTATTTTGCTAAGAAGTTACACAGTTAACAAACTATGTACATACATATCGTTGGTTTCAAGTAGAAAGTCCCTAGCGGATATATGCAACTTTACAGGAAAAGGTAAAAACATAATCAGGCTTATAATAAATAAATTTTCACATTGAAATTTCCGAACGTGTGAACAATTGGTATCAAAAAACTTCGTACTATGGCAAAATATTTTGACAATTTATGAAGAAAATTATTCACAAAGATTTCTCTATTGGAAAAAGAGGAAATATGTTATTTTTCAATTTCATGGGAATTGATGATACGAACCTAAAATCCATGCGAACAAAAAATTTCATTCGGAAAATTTCACATGTGGAATTCATGATAAGGCTGAATATATATATACACTAGGGATGTAACGAATGTTCGCATTCGCTTTCGCATTCGCAAATAATTCGCTTACTTTTGCTATTTGCATTCGCTTTTGCATTCGCTAAAATGTATGCGAATATTTCAAGCGAATACTAAAGACAAAAAAAATGTTGTATTTCTTTTCCAAAATAGCTTACGATTTTAAATTTAAAGACGAAAATTATTTTAAGCCAGCGTGAAAAAGATACATGTAAAGCAATAATATTTTAGCGGAAAACTTTTCTATCAATAAGTTCTCATAAGTATCGAAATGAAACCCAAATCCAGCGGTGTTTAGAAATATTTTTAAGTTTTGAAAAAGAAAAGACAGTGTTTGATTTGCGCGAAAATATTTTCTGCTTGAAACTAGTCTGTTCAAACTTTTGATCGCCATTCATTACTTCGTACAACAAATTTCAAATCCAAACAGTATTAACTAGTCCTTGTTTGTTGTAAATTCCACGCGAAACAAGTGCCACTCATATTATTTCTCATGCAAACTTAAAATGTTGAATGTACATATATTTCATATGTTTTTCCCAAGATGAACAGAGTACTACTTCTGCAAGATTTTTCCAGGAAAAATTCATTCCAAGTTTTCTTCATATGTATTTGACAGCATTTCACATGAAATGTTGAACAGAGTACCAGGATTTAGGGCTAAAGTACGATAGGGTGGATTGCCTAACATTGTGTAAACTTATTTTTAACCCCCCACCAAAAAATGGGTGTTATAAGTTTGTAGTGTGTGTCTGTGTGTCTGTCCGTGTCCACGTACAGCCCAAAGGGCTGGACCGATTTCGATTTAGTTTTCTGTTGGAAAGGTGTCTTGATCGAGAAGGTTCTTAACTATGTTTGAATAAAATCGGTCCATCCGTTTAGAAGATGTCACATCTTTTCTAGATATGTCGGGGGTTTTTAAAATTTTTAATTTTGTTATTATTTATTATATGTACGTACTTACTATTATATAAATTTATTTGCATGTGATATTTTAACGAATTCTAATATTTGCATTCGCTTTCGCAAAAATTAAAATGTATTATTCGCTTTCGCATTCGCATTCGCTAAACTGGTATTCGTTACATCCCTAATATACACTATTGCAATAAATTTTTTTGTCGATGTGTATTTGTGTAAAATTTATTGGAATCATTTAAAAACTCAATTTTGTAAAAAAATACGAGTTGGGGCCTTTCTTCTTGATACCATGGATATGTACGTGCATAGCACATCCCATGATACAATCACAAATTAGTTATAACCATATGTAAATTTGTTGTTCGCTAGAAAACGAGTTTAATAAAGTTTTTAATTTACACACAGCTTAATGGAAAAAGAACATTATATTTTTTTCTCAAGAGCTGAGTAAACAAGATATTTGTATGAAATTTTTACACAACATAAATAACGATATGAGGATTAATTCTGCATCATTAACTCAAAAAATTAATTTTTTGAGATATGACTACGTTGCAATAGGCTCCAAGGCATACAAACATATATCTCGTCCCAATTCGATTTGAAAACTTCTTACTTGGGATGTCAAAACATGTACTGTAAATAGTCACTTGGACAGTTCAGATCAAGACATATTTATTTAAAGTAAACTCGCCCCAATTCGCTTTGAAAAATTCATGCTTGGGATGTCAAGAAGTGTTCTGTTAAATGTATGTTGACATCTGAGGGATATTCAAATTACAAGCAATGAAAATCCTTATCTGGGTAATTCAGAATATTCTCTTTGAAATTCATACTTGGGATGTAAAAAAAATGTATTGCAAAATGTGTACTGACATCACATTACAAGCATCGAAAATAGTCACCTGGGCTGTTGAGACCACCTGATTGATAAAGGATTCGCATTGATTCAGGGCATCTGATATGAATTCTCCTTGTATAAGAACGACATAGTTAGTTAACATTGAAACAATTCCAGACAAAAACAAAAAGTTAAAAAGTTCTAGATTGATACAACATTGAAATGAAAAAATAAAAGCTAAATCTTATTGATCCACTTTTAATTGAACTGATAGAAAAAAACTATTTGAGGAGCTGGTGAACAAAACTAGACATGTCCTCACTAAATAATTTATTTTTTAAATTTTTCTTCGGACTCTCCAAGTATGAAGAAGTCACGCAATATTTTCATTTAAAACGAGTTCCATCCTACTTCAAAAAATAACGTGAACTGACTTTTCCTTGCTAGTCTCTAGTTCAGTAATTTGCCTGTCCTGTAAATTGTTAATGTGACTAGTCTTGTTTTGCTCACCAGCTCCTCATTTGTAATTCCTTCTCCGTCTTACAGCTGAATTAAAAAGTTAAAGCGGAACTTAATTCTAGCATTAGTGCCTTTATTCAAACAGTGATTAAAGTTTTATTTTTTTTGTGTGAAATTAGTTGCCAAAAATAAAAATTAAAACCATTTTAAGTTCTAAAATTTTTATTTTTATAGTAACCCACATTAATTTCCATTGCAAACTTTTTGGTGGTTGTTTTTTTTTTCAAACATTTGCTTCATTTCATTTTCGCTTGCAAACATTAATTCAAATTGTTCAGTTTTGCTTTTATCTCACCAAATGATTTTTGTGTTATAACATACCACATACATATGTACATACATATGTATATACATACATACATACATATTTAAAATTAAGAATAAAAAAATTAAAAACCAAAATTCAGTCATTTAAAGCTGCCCACCCTGGACAAATTGACTTATATGGTTTTGTGCAGTATCCAGAAAACGCTGAAATATCTGATGATGCCAAAGATTTGTTAGAAAACTTACTGCAACAAACTCCCGAAGAACGTTTAGATTATGAAAAAATCAAACAACATCGTTATTTTGATGGCACCAACTGGGAGGAGGTGAAACAAAATGGCTATAACATATTTTCACATAAGTAAAACACCAAGAAAAATTGTAATTCAGAGATACAACTAATACTGGTCGTAGTAGTAAGTTAAGTGGTAACAGCGATAACAGTGATACTCGTTATAAGTGGTAAGATATTAGAAGAATCATTTGCTAATATCATTTTGTTCGAATTTCGAACTTGTTTTTGGGCAAAGTTTCGATAGTTGATCTTACATAATTTATACATATAAACTTAAATATTTCTTTTTTTTTCCAAAAACTCCTTTCGATAAGATAGTAAACATATGCATATGTATGTATGTACCAACCAGTTCTATCACATAGTTTGCGCCAAAATTGATATCTTCAACTATTTTCTTTTTCTTCAGCTTTCACAAAAAATATTTTTCTGTGACGTTTTCAGAAAACTTAATTTTTCAGTATTTTATAAACATCATATTTTAGAAATGGTTAACAAATTTTAAAGAAATAAAATTCACAACTTAGCGAAAAAAATTTCAAGAAAAAGCAAATTTGTAAAAAAGATAATTAATTAGCTGTACGAATGACGAAAATATGTAACATAAAAACAGGCATAACGATATTTTATATTATTCAAGAAGACTGTGTTGCCAAAGAAATTTTTGCGATCGTTAGAGATATGTATCAGTGATCGGCAATGAATAGTTTTTTCGCTATTCATACTGACTCATGAAATTTTAAATATAAGTGAGTAGACATCATTTAAACTCAACTACTCTGATTTACGCATACTCACTATGACATTGATTTATAAGTATAGGTTGAAATAAATATGAATGCGACGTCGACATCATAGTCATACCACACTCATACTCATAAATCACCTCAGTTTGATTTCTAATTTTAGTAATATACTTGTACTACTCACATTGATTCAGCTCACTCAACTCATGCATGATTGTTTATTGAAAAGTTTCCAGCCTTATTTATAAAAATTATGAAGGATTTGTAAAGGCTTAATACGAAACATTTTGTATGAAAATTTGTCTTAAAAATTATTTATAAAGCATTAATAATTTTTGTAAATAAGGCCGTTAGTCTTTAAACAGTTTGCAAATATTATACAATAGTAGTAAATAGGGTTGTTTTTCAATTCCTACAAAAAAAAAGCAGAAAAGAAATGTTCGTATACGAAGTTCGCATTGTGAATCATATTTATTTTGTATTGTCCACAGGCATTGAGTTAAGGAGAGAAGAAATCAACAACGTCATAAATGCACTTCAAAATTTCGTGTGATTATGATTCATAGACAACATTGCAATAAGTATGTTTGCTCATAAGTACAAGAAATTATAAGTCATGATTGAACTCTACTCACTTTTCCACTACTCATTACTGTTCTCTGATATGTATGTCTATGCTAATTTTGAGTTGTGACTGTTTATGACGTTTATGATTTATTGTGCGATATGTAAATAAAATCAAAAGCAACTATATAACTCATATGCACAAACATTTAACATTCATTAACTAAATAATAATGAATAAAAACTTCAGCGATAACGGTTGACGCCATTTCGATACATCATTAGCCTGGCTCCAAATTATGTAAGATCGGCTATTTTATATAACCTTTGCCGAAATTTTCAACTACACCAGTGTATTTATTCATTAATGAAACAAAAATGAAATAAATGTAATTTTTTAAACATAATTTAAATGTGAGGACATTTTTTTTAAGTTGATGAGTTAGTTGCTTAAGCAGCAACGAAATGCTTCTAAACGTGCTTAACTAACAACAAACCATAGCTGTTAAGTAATGATTAGTAATCGTACTGATTACTAATTTGATTACTTTTTTTTTTGAAAGGTGAAGTAATGATTAAATTACGATTATATTCAGTTTCGCACGATTACTAACTGATTACGATTACTAACAATGGAAAAGTAATCTGAATTACTTGAAATTACAACAAAATAATCAAAAGTAATCAAAAAATAATCCGATTACTTCTAAGGATTACTTTTAATTCTTTTTGATTATTTATTAAGTTTATTGCATTTCACTTATATTAAAATTTAAAATATTTAATAATTTGACAAATGAGCAAAATTTTGAGGAAGGCTAGAAAGATATCTGTTGATACATTTTTATACTTATTCAAAAAATTGGCGTGTATATGTTCAAAATTAAAAATTGGCGTGTGTTATTCTCAGATTGATACTATTAGTGTTGCTATATATATGTATATGCGAATATGTTAAGAATTTCTTAAACAAAAAATATCAAATTTTATAAATTTCTTTGGAACTTTTTCAAAATAAAGTAATGTAAATTCAAAATGTTTGAAAATAATCAAAAAGAATCAAAAGTAATCTTTGAAAGTATTCGGATTACTTTCTGATTACTTTTGATTCTTTTTGACTATTTTGTAGTAATTTCAAATAATTCAGATTACTTGTCCATTATTAGTAATCGTAATTAATTATTTATCAGAAATTCTTTTAAAGGCAATTATATAATCAGTACAATTCTTTTTAAAATGTAATCTAATTGATTCCTAATCGTAATCGAAATTTAACAGCTCTGCAACAAAAATACTTTTTTGAATTAATTTTAATCATAAAAAACCAGTAATAATCATTTAAAGCCAGTTGCGTCGGGGGGTTTTAAAAATTTTTAATTTTTGCTACTTCATTACAAGTATTTGAATTTCTTGAAAAAAATTTTGTTTTTATTTGTTTTTACTCGATTTTGTTTGAGTTCAAAAGCAGTTGTGCGAAGTTATGATATTTTTCATATAATTCATCGATTTGTATGAAAATAAAATCCTGTTTGTGAATTTTTTTTTTTATAAATTCATTCCTTGGAACACATCTACCGCATACAAACAAGATTGAGTGTATTCTGTTCTATGATTTGTATCTCTTACATGGGCATGGCGACAAGAAAATTAAGGCATTTTGAGTAATTGAAATTCACAAAAAAAAAGTCATTATTTCAGTATCGGTGGAATTATTGAAAATGTGGCAATAAAAAATTTAGCATTAACGGCGACCGGTAACGTTTTTCTTGTCCACAAAAGCGAATTTTTCATTTTTGCAAATGATGCAGTCGTTTCTTAAGCTATTATTGCCTGCATCATTATGAAATGAAAGTAGTATGTATGTAACTTAATCTAAAGGCCTTGTTTTAAGTACCCGTATACGTATTTATTTTAAAAATGTTTTTTATATTTCATTATTTTGTTTTATGCACTTATTTTATTGCAATTTTATAAAAAGAAGAATTGATATACATACATTCCTTAAAAATTATTACTACTTTACACAATTTACAACACAAAAAAAAATCAATTTAATTCTAATTTTCTATAAACCCTAAGTTTTATTTTTTATTTAATATTAAAAATAAATCCAATAACTTAAAAGTCATACAAGTATATACGAGACTTCTTTTATTGCGACTTTAATCATATTAAATTTCTTAATGAAAAAAAAACAGTAAATAAATTATTGTCTCAAAAACACAACAGTATTATTTAAAAAGACCGTTAAAAAATATTAAATAAATAAAAACAATGATTAGTAAAATTATTATCTATTTAAAAGGCACATTTGGAATGCATCAAATAAAAATATTTTTACACTTATTATGCTAAAACTTATTTGCTAGCAATGGAACTTGAAAAACTTAAAGTTTAAGGTCGTAAAAGTACTTCCAAATAAACTGCATATAAATAAATTTTCGCAACAGATTTTATTGCTCGATTATTAATTGACATGAAAATTTTGTTTTCTTTTACGCCAAATAACCTTAAGATTAATTAATAAAACCTATTGTAGGTTTTTATTTATTTTTGAAACTAAACTAATTTAAGAGGCACATTTGGAATGCATCATTTTTGTTAGAAATGTACACAATTTATATTAAAAAAAAAAGAAACTCTACACTATGCTTTTGGACAAGACTTTGGATTTTGTTGCTACAATTTTAACATAATTATTATTAAAAAATTAAATTAAATATACGATAAAAGAAAATATTTAACAAGAGAAATGCTTTGCACAAACACTTTAAAATTGCTTTATTTGAAAAAGTTTTCACTTTTGGATGCGTAATTTAAACGCAATTAAATTGAAAAAAAAAAAAAAAATAAAAAATCTGGTGGCATTATGTCACTGAAATTTCCCAAAATCTTTTAGCATTTAAAATGGCCGCCGGAAATGTTTAAACTTTAAACTCATTTCTTGTTGTTTGCGCTGTTGCCATCTTTTACGCATTTCCGTTATATGATGATAATTGACACTAAACGATTTTTTATGATGTGCAAGCATTTCTTTTAATGCAAAAAAGGGGGCAATACATAACTGTGTGTGACTCCACCATTCTGCTGCTGCTGCTGCTGCTGCTGCTGCTGTTGATGATGTGAAGGCGAGGTTTCTTCACTTTTTATTTGTAGAGCTGCTTCATCGTCGGTGGCCGTCGGAGTGCCAACGTTTGTATAATTATGTTGTTTCAGTACTGCTACACTATTATCATGTTGTTGTTGGCCGGTTTGTTGTTGTTGGGGATCATGGCTTAAGTGACAAACACTCGAACTATTGCTCTCTAGCGGATTAATTGATTGTTGCACACCTGCTCCCACACTGACATATTTAGGTTCGGAATTATTGTGTTGATGTACCAATTGAACTGTGTTTACTTCCTGCATGTGTGCCGCTGTACCATTTTCTTCGCCGATCATTGGCGCCTGGCCCAGATAAGATGTACCATCGTGCGCATGAAGTTTCTGCGAATCTTCTGCATTACCAGCCGATGTCATTTCCACACGAGGTGGTGATCCGTATTCAAAATGGCGCATTGGAAAGATTTGCGATTCGTGAACGTATGTGCCATACTGGCTAGTGTATGTGCCATAGGGGCTGGCTGCCGGCGACAGCAGACTAAATTGTGGACTTAGTTCGTAAGGTGGCTGATAACTGGTCCAACTGTCCATGCTACCGGGAGGCGTTACAGTCGTTGTTTGGGGAAATGTAGCAAAAGGTGGCGCTAATGTTGTATTCATTGTTGAATTGGGCGGTGTGCTTGTTTTAATGTAACCAGTTTTACGTGGCGGCTCATGCTTACGCCATTTGGCACGTCGATTTTGAAACCAGACTTGTACTCTTGATTCGCTTAGATTTAATTTGATGGCCAGCTCTTCGCGGGCAAACACATCGGGATAGGGAGCTCTTTCAAATGCTCGTTCTAATTCTTCCAATTGGTAAGCAGTAAATGTTGTTCTATAATGATAAGAAGATGTTTCAATTAAAGTTATTTGGAATTAAAAAAAAAACAGGAATAAGAATTAAAATAACAAAAATTAAAAAATTTTAAAAACCCCCAAATATATATAGACTTAATTGTGTGTGGGTCGTTAATATTAAAAATTTTAATATAAAAAACAACTAAAATATGTAAGAATTCAATAATGCCATTGTTATATAATTAATTTTTAAATTTTTATTATTCTCATATTTAAAGGAATGAATATTTTCATGAAATAATTTCTAATGCTCCTCTGTAGTTGTAGGTTGCTCAGCGCTAGCGTTGATACATCGTTTAGTGTGTAGCATTCCTTGCAAAATATCAGTATAACTTGTTTCTACAAATACTTTTTAACAAATTAACTTTCAACATTCGAACTATGTATGTACTCGTATGTAGAAGAACGAGCAATTCTCTCACAAACTAGCCCAGTAAAGGAAATATTTGGACAAGTAGCAAGGTTTTAAATAGTGTAATCAACACAACGTTGTTTTCATGCATTGCTAAAATGTATTTCAATTGAAGTTCTAGCTTGGAATAGATAAAAAAAACTCGGTTAGTTATACTTTAGCATTGTTATTGAAAAACTAAAACAAAAAGTGATAGATTTTTCTCGAAAAGTGGTAGTGAGTGAGTTGGGCGAGATCTACCACAAAAGTGGTAGAGTTGGCATCGCTGGCTTAAAGGGTGTTCGTGCTCAGTTTTGTTCTTCAATTTATAAAGAATGGCAGTAAAGGCTCCATTAGCCGACTGTAATGGAATGTAACTGCAACGGTAGGAAACAGCTGATCGATATTGTTATGTGAAAAGCAATGAAAATGGTTAAAGAAATGTAAGAATCTGTACACATAACAATATAAATCAGCTGTTTCCTACCGTTGCAGTTACATTCCATTACAGTCGGCTAACTGAGCGGTAAAGCAGTTGTGGGTTAGAGAACAGCTCTCGCTCTCTTATAGTAATTATTTTTGAAATACGGCCAGGCTTATGCTTGTTGTTTGGGCTATGGCAGCTTTGAGTCGGAACTAGTTCCCAAGGTTTATCACATTCTAATTCCTTTATAAGAAAAATTGTTCTGTACAACCTTTTAATCGCATATCATTCAGTTATTTCGATTATTTCCTTCATATGACAATCATATCGCTCATTTACTTCAAAAGTGTTACAACTCAATAAAACACTTTTGCAGAAAACGCGTTTTAAGTTTTCAATTTGCATACAATTCAATGAAGACATGAAAAAATATTCTTCTCTCAGGAGATGGTGGTACAAGTATTGATATGAAATTTTTACACAAGATAAAAAAATGCCGCATTATTCTGCATTATAATTTTTTGAGTTATGAAGTAAATGAACGATATGCCAGTGATGAGCAAAATTTGCCGTAGAAAAGAAAATCCTCTATGGACTCCTATTATTGGGAGAGATGTTTGCTTAAAATATATATGTATATCTGTCCCCACATATCATACAATGCGTCAAGCAAATATTTCAAATTATTTCAGTCGATTTGGAGTAAAGAATAGTTTAAGCCGTTTAAACTATTTTCTCTCAAATAATGACATAAACCAATTACTTTGTGTGACTTAACACGAAATTATTCGTTTATGTGAACAAATTAGCAACTTTTGACGAGTTGAAAGACCACATTTTGCGAACCATTGCGAAGTAGTTCTTTCAATGTATGAAAAAGTGTTTGAAAGTTGAAAAGATTCCCAACTTCTCTGATATATTTAGCAGACATTAAAGACACTGTTTTTAATCATTAGAACTGAAGATAAACAACTGAAAATAAAGGCTTGCCAACAGTGTTGATTAGCGTTTGTTTTAGAATATTTCGCTATAGTAAAGCATTCGAAAAATCTCTCATGTCTTGAAAGTTCTTATAAATTGTCTTGTGCAGGACTTTAGTTCATAAGCAAAAGGGAAGGAAGACAGACAATCTTTATATGTGACAGCGCATAGAGAAAGGGACCTAAGGGTAAAAAAATCAATTTTCACTTTTTTTTTTTGATGTGGACAACATCTGAGCATCGAATGAGACCGATCCCATGACCCAAAAGTGTTCCCTCCCAGAGATATACGCGTTTTATGAAATTGAAGTCGACGATTCTAAGATTATGTGAAAAAATTTTCGTACTAACAGAGTGATATTCACGATTTAAAAGAATTATAAATGAGTATTTATTATAATTCACAATTAATAATTTCAGAAAATAAATCTGGATTCGAAAAAACGCGAGCAAAATTTATATCAAACTCATGGAAACAGCGCGCTAGGTAGAAAACAGTAAAAACCAACTATACAAAACAAGAGGTAGGGACGACCACGCGCGTTTTCAAGGTTGACCAACACGTTCCCGATGTCATGAGATGTGTCGCTTTCAAATGAGACCAATACCAACACGCTCAGTGATGGTACACCAAAGATACACGAATTTAAATCTTTAAATTGGCTCTCCTGGACAAAACCGGTTTTTACCCTTAGGTCCCTTTCTATTTTGCGCGTCACATATACAATTTTGGAAGAGAGAATAGAAGCAATTAATTTTTTTTAATGACACGTTGCAAACTTTTTCGCAACTTGTTGATACAAAGTTTGGTATTCTATTTCACCGGGAGCCTGTGTCAATCTAGTAAATTCAATGAGCCGGAGCGATGTCACGAGGTTATAAAAAAATCAAGTTTTTAAATATTGGGCTTGATTGTTTAAGGCGTTGGCGTTTACGCCTAAGTTGTCTTTTGTAGTAGATTATAATATTAATCTAGTACAAAAACGACGTAGGCGTTTACGACAAGGGCTTACACAATCGGGCCCAATATAAGAGTTTGATAGCAACGTTTGTAAAAAACGTTTTTTATTTTAATCGGTGATTTTAAAAAATTAATAAGAAACTTAAAATATGTACAATAAAAACCCACTATAAACTCAGCTAACTACTAATAGTTTGTTTTTGAAATCACGCGATTTGATATCACCCTGATTTTTAGAACAGGCCCGAATATGGCATTTTTTAATTTAATTTGTTTTCACGAAGAAAGTATGATTTTTATTTATATATCTTTTTTTTTTAGTAGAAAATTTGAATATCTTTTAAGTTATGGCATTTTTTAATTTAATTTGTTTTCACGAAGAAAGTATGATTTTTATTTATATATCTTTTTTTTTTTAGTAGAAAATTTGAATATCTTTTAAGTTAAACTCCATACCTGTTATATTTATGCAATTAAATGTTTTTGTGTCCCTATTTTTTATTCCAATACTGTATATAAAAATCACGTATCGTTAGTTGGTTTACCGTTAATCCCTGAAATCACACACCATTTTCAATGACATTTCGTCGGTTGGTTTCTGGCTTGCGGCAAAGTATATTCAAAATACATTATGTCTGCAGCAAGACAGAAACCAATCGACGATTTGATCAGTAAAGTGTGAATAAATCTGGATGGAGAAAGATTGATTATTCGTAGCATACTTTTAGACCATTAATTCGCTGACTTACGTAGTACAGCGTATGAGTATTTTATTACTGGAGAACTGCAATTCTCATACGCCATACAAATCAAAATGAATGAATGGTTATAATTCGGACGAAAAATATACATACGAATATTTTGAGGCTATTTTTCTTATAAGTTGACGTATTATAAAAATCATTCAATAGATAATTGATATAATTTTTATGTTATAGTTTTGAAGAAAAAACTAAAAATTCAATATTAATGTTATATCCAAAGTTTTTCCTGGACACTTGCAGAATCAATAACTCTGCTATAAATAACTTTTTAATTCCTAAACATTATTTTCTATATTAATACATGTGAAGGTTTTATTGTAATACCATCATAAGCCATCCGAATCAAAAAATCAATAAAACCCATATGGAAATTTCTTATTTCAATATGGAAAAATATTAATTTATAGTATTAATTTATTAATTTTATTTATTTTTAAGTATCTCAATATACATACATTTTCTATACTATTGAAAATTATTGAATTAATGTTACGCGTTCTTATTTTTAAGTTGCAGCTTTTCCCTGAGTGTGTGAGTTTTCCTATTGATTTTAACCATCCCAACATCCCTTCGGAAGATTTAAGCTATTTTCCAATTAATCGGGCCTGTTCTGAAAATCACTGTGATATATGTAAATCAAGGTGATTTAAAAAACAAACTATTAATAACTCACTTTTTAGTGGATTTTTATTGTATTTTAAGTTTTTGTCATGTATAATATAATATTTTATTCCAACTTCCATCGCTATAAATCGTGAAATTTACAAAAGCTGTGATTTAGATTTTATAATTTTTTTTTGAAATCACAGTGATTTGGCATGTCTTGCTTTGCAGAACAGGCACGAATGTCTGATTTAGACGATAATTGAGCTTTTACATTTCAATGTTTATTTTTATTTATTTTTTTTTTCGTAATAACATCATAAACCACACCAATTTTTCGTAGTTTATTTTGAAATGTTTAATTTGAAAGAATTTATCTATTAAAGTCGTAATATTTTTTATCACGCATGAATGGTTGAGAATGCAAAGACGTTTTGTGAAGGAACGATAAATAAATCTGCAAACGCAGCGAGATGTGGTATTTCGACTACGACGACTTTAATTGGGCTTTATTTCCTTGGAAATTAATTCAAGCACCATAAGAGTTTCCCTGTAATTAGGATTCAACCATAATCATTTCTTCCAAAATTATTAATTCCTTAAAAATCTGCTTATTTTTTCTAAATATTCCTCGGGAAATAATTCCAGGGAATTAGGTTTTTCTAAAAATAAAATCCTTTTATCCTAAACAAATAGGGAGAATAATTAAAAATTAAAGGAAGAATTTCGAAGACACCTAACTTTTATCCATTTGTTTTATTTTACCTCAAATCTTGCAATTGATTGAAGAATAGGTAAAAAAATTCCCGGTTAATTTGTTATTAAAAATAAGGCTGTATATTTGTTAATAGATTCATTTCTAACTACATGTGTAGATATATCTTCTAAAATTCATAAATCATGAAAAAATAAATCAGCTTTTTCCTCCCAACTCGAAATGTGCTGAAAAAGGGGACTTTTCTATATGATTATGGATTCAAAGTTATTCTTCGCTTTTATAATTTTGAAATTGTAACAAGATTTTTGTTTTTTCACACAAAATAAAAAAATTTCTTTAAAATAAGCCCAACAACTACAGTAATAAAGTTGATAAAAGAAATAAAATGAAATCTTACCTTGTTTTTTTCTTTTTTATGCCATTGGGATCACCCTTCTTTTTATCGTTCTTTTTGGCGGCTGGTGTTGTATTATTATTGTTGTTGTTTGATACTGAAGTATTGTTAGCCACATTATTGGCGCCATTTGTGCTAACATCACTATTACGAGGCGAACAAATGTCATCATGCTTAGGTTTGTTATTAAGTTTCATGCCATTCGACAGAACACCGCCAGTAGGTGATGGGTTAAGATTATTACTCGTAGATGGTGACGATGAAGACAAACTATTGTTTGAATTGGAGTTAGAAATGACCGAAGGACCACCAACACCGCCGCCACCAAGGGAGGGCTGCAAAAGTCCCCCGTCGGTATTCGCGTTACCAGCTAGCGATGTAGAGCTGGTGCTTATCATGCCATTTGATGACAACGACATGCTATGTTGTTCATTAGAGCCGTTGGCATTAATGACTTCATGACCATGGTGTGGGTTGTGATGTGGACTACCATAGATATGAGCAATATGTTGATGTTGCTGGTGATGATGGTGGGGATCATATTCCAGTTTGCCATTTGTATGCAAGGAGGCATGATGATGGTAATCGCTTAACATTCCACCGGGTGAATGATGATTTTGTATTTGGTGGTGCTGATGTTGATGTTGATGTTGATGCTGATGCTGCTGGTGCTGGTGGTGATGATGATGATTTGCTGACATTTGTAATTTATGATGATGTTGCAAGCCATTGGCTGCTGGCGGAGATGGAGAGTATTGTTGATGATGTTCTAACTTTTGTGCACTGCCATTTGGAGCACCTGTTAAATATTCGTACTTTTGGGTTGGCGAATAGCAGCCCATTTTCGCTACATATTCCATTTTTGTTTCATAGTCGGGTGTAGAGGATTTATAAGGATCCATTTTAGGTGAACCGGACGCTAGTAACGATTGACAATCGGGCAAACGTTGCGAACATAAATCTGCATTATTGCTTTGATGCATGACGGTGGCTCCTGGTGTCAAACTTAACATAACCGAATGTATGCCATGTGATACTGTAGTCATTGCTGCTGAAGTAGGTGTTAAGGTCTTGCCGTCTAAAGGACTTAATGGTCCTGCAAAATCACTAAATATTCCATCTTCAAATGCTGTATGCTCCATATTAGATCAAATTCACATATATTTTATTAAAATAGGAACTTTGAAAAAAAAAGAAAATCGTGTACATACATATGTATGTATGTTCGAAAACTTAATTGAAAATTTCACACGTTTATTTAAGTATTTAATTGTCATTTGTTTTGTAACTTAATCCATTCATACTGTTTAATCAATGATGGCTCGCGTAAAAATTAAATCAAATTCAATTAACTAATTGATGATATTGGCGCACAAGCTACTATATTGTATTGTATGTAAATTAATTACATTAAATTCAAACGCAAAATTAATTTTTCAAAATCACTTAAAATCCTCTCCTCCATTAAGTTTGTTTTATTTTACAGAATTATAAAATTCCTGCAAATGATTTTTTAAGTTTTTATTTATTCTTTTGCAAAAACACTTGCTTTCAATAGTTTGTTTTTTTTTCTTTATTTCAGTTATCTTATTTTAATTTTAATAACGACAATACGTGCGCGACGTTGTTCTACGTTGAACACGAGGCCCTTAATTGAATCCGCAAACGGTGATGATTGTCTTTTTATACCCAATTTAGCTGATATATATTTTCTTATATATTTCCACCAATCAAAATGCAGTAATGGCCGCTTACCCGCTGTGCTTATACACAAGTTCTTATGTTGTTGTTGTGTGTGCGTACAGTTTAACAGCCACGAATCATATTTTTGTACTTTGCTTTGACATTGTACGGAAAAGAGATGAACTATTTGCCAGAATGAGTGAGTAGTGCTGGGTATTGTTAGGGTGTGTTTGTGTGTATGTGTGTGTGTTATGTTTATGATTTTGTTGACGAATACTGTTATAGTTAAGTATGCTGGCTCGTGAGAGTCTTGTGTTTGAAGTGAAAAAAAATCATACTTCCTGCATTCTTGCAAATGTTAATCAAGCAACATTTTGTCGCATGTCTACAACAACATGCCAGCATATTTAACAGATCCTGGGAAAATTGTCCTTGGGTGAAATAGGCGCAGTCTTAAGTTAACTTTGCATATTCGGTCAGTATAAAATATACATACATACATACATATGTATGTACATTTGTTTGTATGTATGCAGTTGTACGATTAGGCAGTAAAAAATAACAACAATAATCATATGCACTCAATGGTTAAAAGGTTTTAGTTTTGTAAGAATATTTCTGTACTTTTACCTTCAGAAATTTAAAAATTGTAGCAGAGGGAACCCTCAATTGGAGATAAATTATTGCATTGCAAATTAATTTGAATATTTATAAGCATTTTAAAATATGTGTTCCGACCCAGCCAGCATTTTTTGAAACTTTCAATCAAATTCGAGTCTTTTTTGACTCCTCTGCGCGATTAAAAAGCTAGAATATGCGCTCATTTTCTGATCATAAATGATACTTTTGTCGGTAGAAAAACGTGACTACCCGCGACTCCTCTTAATAAATCATTTATGAGTCTTTTTCTATATTAGTTTAGAGTAGTTTTCGACCCTTTTCTAATAGTATTTAAAGTCTTTTTAGAATCGTTTTCTGATCATTTATTAGTCGTATTCGCTTCATTTTTTACTCTTTTTCGAATTGTCTTTCAGCCATGTTTCTAATCGCTTACGAGTCATATTTGAGAAATTTATCAGTCTATTTAGGAGTCTTTTTCTTGTCATTTATGACTGTAATTTGAGTCATTTATCAGTCGCATTTCTAATCGAATTTGTCTCTTCTTCGAGTATTTTTTTAGTCGGCTTTCTAAGTCCTACGTTTAATGGTCAAACAGAATTACGGCACAAACACATTTTCCATACAAATTGACACAAAAAGGAATTCACAGAAAGCAGTCCAGAGATAGAATCAATTTTATTTTGACAGCGTTTTTTCTTATATGCTACCACACTTTCAATCAATTTCATACATTTTGTAAAGAAAAATAAGCTGAAAGAAAATAAAACAAAAATCAGAGAGCAGTTGAAGTTCTGCCGTTGATTTTATTATGGGCCTTGTTAATTTGACAGCGATTTTGCCGAAGTTGCAGACGTATTCTGTTTCATCATTTCATATTCGATTTAACTTTTTTAAATGAAAAAAATTAAGTTGTTGACATTATACGTAAAGATTGCCCCCTTATACTTAAAAATAACATATCAAGTAGTGTTTAATCATCTATCTGCGTAAAATATAATTACAAAATACATAATTATTATCATTTTTAAAACACCTGCGTGATTTGTTTTCGATTAATCATTTTTCAATCTTCCAGATGAATAAAATATGATAATAACTAACGAAAATAATAGTCACATTTTACACGTCTGGATGGTTAATTTTCGATTGCTATACAATTTGTTATTGTATTTTAAATCGAACTAGTTTTAGCCATTAGCGCAAATCATTTTCGAGTCCTTTTCTGATCGTGTAAGTGATTAATCATTTATTGCTCACGAATAGTGATCAAAAAAGACTCAGCAATGTGTTTTTTCAAAAAACAATCTTCAAAATGCTAGATGGGGAATTGTTTTCGATATACATACATACATACATATGTACCTATTGAGGCTACATAAAATGTCAGTAGCAAAACAAAAAAATCAAATTTGAACAAAATATTTGTTAATAAAGATACACAAATAAATTATAGAAAAAGTTCGGCTGATTAAATAAAATCCCACAGTTACAAAAATTGAACTAAAACCGCGAAAATTAAATTGTTATGGATTTGCGAACTTTTACACACTTTTTACAGATAATTTTGATTTTTAAATTCCAGCCTTGAGATTTCAAAACAATGCCCAATGAAATATATAGACAATGCTTAACCACCAGCAAATAAATTTCAGTTTTAAAGGATAACTAAGTTGGAAAATCTTACATGTAAATTATTTGAAATCAGATCTGTAAAGGCGACTTTTCAAGAATTCTAAAATTATCATAAATTTTTAACAGGGATGGAGAGGCAATCAAAAAACACCTGTACCTGGATTCAGTAACTTTTATTACGATAATCGTATCGCTATAATAAATATAACGAAAATTTATCGACTTTGCTATTCAGTAACATATTTTAACGATATTAGCTGTCAGTTGGAGAAAAAAAATTAAATCACAATATCAAATTCATTGAGTTTTTCTTTATTATTATTTGTGCTTTTCGCTTATTTTCACATTTTCTATGCAGAAATACCACATACGAGTAATATTCAATTAAATGCTGAGTAACATAAAGCTGGATACTATCGTAAAAAAAAAAAATACGGAATCACATTATCGTTACCGCAAGCGAATAAATATGTCGTTAAATATTACGATTTTCGGTTTGCAAAAAGTTACAGGTACTGAAATATATATTTCAACGCATAAGCGCAGTCAAATTGAAGGAAGTCATATTTGTTGGTCCCCAAATAAGAGATTTTTGTAAAGACCAATAATTCATACTCGTATCTAAGCTGGTCAATAAAGAAAGAAGAGCATGGATAGCTTTCGAAAATATATGTCAGAATTTTCTTGGAAATAGAAGAACTGGTATTTTTAAATTTTAATTTTTGACAAAATATGAGGCACTAACAAATCGATGCCATTTTTACGCAAATTCATTATTTCGTAAAGATATTTCGCTCTTGCCATTATCAGGGTTAAGGGAAAACATATGCTTTTGCATGAAACTCCTGTCCCTGGTAATAAAAAATGGTTTAAACTAAAATTTGATCTGGAAAGACTAGAAGTAACTATCACTTCTTTTTATTTAAGCAGCTAAAAAAATAATAAGATTTCAAAACTCCAATATTCAAACTGATCAGTTCATGGTTGGTAGCTACAAAAGTAATTCCCTTATTAAAAAGTATATTTCAACATTATTTACTGTCATTTGTTCGCATGTGGGACACGTGTTGTGTCTACATTTATGCCTTTAAACTTTCCACTTTTTTTTAGCAAATTCAAATGCATTGTTATTTCCAGCACCTACACACACATACATACATACATACATACACACATATGCATATGATTACAAGTCCATGGAATAGTATATTTTATACTCAACAAGAATTCATTACCTCTTAAACTTATTTGGGGGTAAGTTTTCTCTTAGAATATTTATTTGTGAGTAGTTTTACAAGCGCGTGTCACGCTTCTATTCCTGTCCCATTTATCACAAACTTTATTATGCTGGTACTTTTATTTATTTTATTCTTTTACGATATTTAAATACGAGTATTTTTTTTAGTTGCGCAGCACAGCATTTTTCAGTTTGGTTATGCGCATGTGCAAAATATGGGCTTTTAAATAATTGCCTTTAGATGACGTCTTTCTTTTGTTTAGAGGTAATAGAAGATTTAATGATATTTTTGAACACAACATTAAAGCGTGTCTCGGGAGCGCTTTTCAATGGATTCGATTTGTAGTTACTGATAAGCTATCATTCGGAGGACTCGTATCGTTTACTTGTCGGTAAGAATGTTTTTAATCCTTACGTAAGTTCTATTGCCACATGGGTGATTTTTGATGCTACAACACAGAAAAAAGTATTCACCAATAAATATTTTCAATTAAAAATTTAATTGATTTAATTAAATTTTTAATTGTATTTATTAATTTTAGTGGAAAAATTTAATTAATATTATCAAATTGTTTATAGGTGAAAATTTAATTAAATTTTTAATTGATATTACAAATATTTTAATTAATATTACAAAATCATTCATATTACTTTTTTGTGTGAACATGCGAATCTTTGCCAAGAAGATGATGAAACTTTCGAACACAAGTTATGTAACTGTCTAGCATTCACTCAAATCAGAAGAATAATATTCTATCTTGAAAATATACCTACCAGACATGGAATTCAGATTGGAAAAACTTAAGAAAATACATTGAGGAAAATAGATTCTTAACCTGACCAAGTTTGAGCTTTGAAAGCTCTTAAATTTGTTCTTTTTTCTTTGCAAAGTAAGAGCAAACATTGGTGTCTTCTGTGTTGTTGTTGTGGATGTTGTACTCTCGTCGGTGTGAATGCACAAAAAGCTTTTTATAACAGTTTGCAGATTGTTAATATGGATTGGACGTAGCTGGTTTATGGTTTCTTTATTGAGAACTCTCACCCAATGCTTCTCTTAAGTATAATCCGCAATGGATGGGCGAAATATTCACCCTTATTCCAGTTGTCGATATCGACGTCACTTTAACACAATGCCATAAAATTGGGGCTTGTGTACACAAAGAAAACAGTGCCTACTAAATACTTCATAAAATAGAACAAAATTAATAAGAAATCTCTATGGTTTTTTTCAATAAGGAAATCTTGTTAATTTCATAGGGAAACCCTTTTTGAAAAAATCAAGAAGAAATCTTCTAGTTTTTATTAGATGATCTTATTGATTTTTTCAATAAGGTTTTCTCCTTGTTTTTATTAGGCGACCTCATAAAAAATAAAAATAAATAGCTACTTTATTCTCTGTACTTATGTATTTTCATTTAAATTCTATACCATGTACATATGTATGTAGTATATTGCAGATGTTATTTATTTATACATACATACATACATACACATTATGTTATATTCTTAACTAACTTACTCACCAAGTATTGAACCAGCAAACTTCTACCTGATAGACAAGCAGTCTAACCAATATGCTAACAAGCAGCCTCAATAACCATTGAAATTATTGTGCAAACATTCTTATACCAAAATGAAAAAGATCATTACAAAAATTGTCTCTATTTCTATTTATAGATATGAAATAACAAGACACCTCATAAAATCAAGAATATTTCCTTATTGAAAAAATGAATAAGATGCTTTACACATAATCATATAGGAACGTACTAAAATCAAGAAGAAAACCTTTTTAAAAAAATCAATAAGATAGACTAATAAAATCAAGAAGAAAACGTTTTAAAAAAAATCAATAAGGCAACCTAATAAAATCAATAAGAAATCCCTATAGTTTACAATTTATAAGAAAACCTAATTGAATCAAGAAGTTTTTCTGGTGCCAAAAATAACGGAAATTGAGTAAAAAAAGTTGTGAATAATAAGATTTCTTCTTGATTTAATGTGCTTTTCTTCTTGATACAATTAATAAGATTTACCACATGAAAACAATAAGGACTCTCTATGAAAAAATCTTCGCTTCTTTCTGCTGCGATAGCCCTTAGCCTAAAAACGTTCAATAGAGAAAATCTTCTTGATTTTATGAGGCAGTTTTTTCTCTGTGTTACAGGCAGCACAAAGGGATCATCGTATTGGGCCCAAGTGAGCTGGACCCATAAATTTTCATTCTTCACCAGCAGCCTGCTAACCAGCGTTGTCAACTCGGTGCTTTTCGCACCGTTTTTAGTGCTTTTTGAAATTTTCGACGCGAAAAATTTTGAAGTTAGTGCTCAGTGCTTTTTTAAATTCATTTTCGGTGCCTTTTGTTTTGAGCGGTGGCACTAAACCAAAAATTCAAAGATAAATTTCCTTATCTATTTCTTTTTCGAGGAAGTCTATCATTGAAAAACCATAAGCTCTGAAGTTAAATAGAGCATTTAAAAAATTTTTGGTTAATTATAACCCAAATTTGTAAAAAAATTTTCCAATTTCCAATATTTTTTTCATTTCGGTTACTTTTTTGCTATGAATATTTTTGTATTTATATAACTTGATAAACTTGCAAATCACTTTTTTTATATTTAACTTTGTTATTTATATTGCGTTTGCTGCACAATACTATTGACACCTTTTTTATTTCGTTAAAAATTTATTGACTTTTTCACATAGTTAAGCTGCAGCCGAAAGAATGTTTTTACAGCATAATTTAATAACAACCAAATTTGGTAAGCCCATCGAGTTCAAAATATAATCAGCTCTTAACCTTATAAATACTTGTCGATTACTTTTTAGGAACGGAATGCATATGTATGTATGTACAGTGGAATCTCTCTTGAGCGGACACTGAAGGGACCATTGAAATGTGTCCGTACAAGGGGACTGTCCGTTCAAGAGAAAACTAATCTAAAGGGGGTGTCCGCCTATAGGAAGTGTCCGTTAAGGGAAATTCCACTGTATTTATGAATAAAATTTTTTATAATGAAAAAATTTTAAATTTAGTGCTTTTTTACTTAAATTACGCGCTTTTTTCCTGCTTTCAGTGCTTTTTAAAATTTGAAAGTTGACAACGCTGCTGCTAATCTAACCTAACATAAACGTTTCCCTTCCAAATGTTTTCGTGTCTAAACGCTGACTATGAATAACAATTCCCCGGAAATTTTTCCCTTTTCCCATTCTTCCTATTATGAATTAAAATTTACCCGGGAAAAAACTTCGCGGGAAAAAAGTAGATATTCTAAATACGAACCAGAAGGAAGCTTTTTTGAGAGTTTGCTCCACGAACATTTTGAAGGGAATAGTATTAGCATTTATTTAGGACAGAAAGTTTAAATAAGCACCGGAATATTATATTTTAGTCCTGTTTTAGGCATTTTTATCCAAGCCCTGCGCACATGCAGTTCAAAAAAAAGAACAACTTTTACTTCAAAAAAAAAAAAAAAACTAAAACACGCAATTTTGCACGCCTCCTTTAATTTCACATAATGGGTGAATAGAAGATTTCTCAAGACCGATAAGAAATTTTTTATAAATTTTACAATTTCGCTCCACTTTCTCAGCAAAAATAAAACAAAACAAAAGAAATAAACGAAATAAATAAAAAAGAAATTTGAGTTTAATAAATAAAATGGGGAACCAAGCTGTTCAAATGCTTCCGTCAATAAAGTACTCATTGTGTCAACATTCCCCGTCGTTGCGTTAATGTCAGTTCAACGTATGACGGATTCTATGTGCCTGGGCCTTTATATTGGCAGCACTATATTTGCTCTTTGTCGCCAACAAAAGTGGTCGTGTTGTCGAATAATTAATCATTTTTATATACCCAAATGTATTCCTGTAATCCTGGCACTTCTACATACCGGGTGACAGTTTTACTTATTTACTCTAGTAATGGAACTAGGGCGTTCAGATTATCGAGTAAGTACTGTAGATTATGACAAATTTTGAAAACTGCATTTAAAAAGTTATACAGTGAAGTGGGGTTATAAAGAACAACGGTTTTAACAATTTATCGTGTGTAACGAAAAAGTTCACTGGTCCCCACAATTTTTTATTAATATTTCATACAAATTACTACGCTTGTATCGTACCGCAGTTATAACGAATTCTTTTTGAAGTCCTATAAATAAAGATGCATACGTATACGTATTAGGGATGCAAATCGGGATTGATTTTTGGAAATTCCAGGATTCGGGATTTCCCGTTTGGCATCCCTATTACATACATATAGGTTAGGTTTATCTGGTTGGTCAAAAAGACCTCGCATAGACCGGGATTGATCCTTAGCGATACCAGCAGATGAAAAGAGAACCTGTAAGCAGGGATCGCAAATAACGATTATTTTCCAAATTTAAAGTAAAAAAATCACAATAATAGAGAAGTGCTACGTGCACAAGGAATATACCAAGATACTCCATGTTACATGGACTACCGATAGATGCAATGATTTTTATTTTTTTGATTTTTATTTATTCCTCACAAAATAACTCTTATTTTGTGACTTTTATTTATTCCTCAGAAAATAACAGTTATTTCTTGATTTTTATTTATCCCTCACAAAATAAGAGTTATTTTGTGACTTTTATTTATTCCTCACAAAATAACAGTTAATTTTTGATTTTTATTTTTTTGCTCAAAAAAATTTTAACTTTTAAAATTAATAAATAATAAAAAAGTAAATTTAATTTAACATATAAGATTGTTTTTAAAGACTCTGGCGATAAATTCAATTTTAAATCGGTTAATATTCATTTTAACGCAAAAATTACGCTTTCTACATTTTAAAAGTTAAGCAAAAAAATAAAAATCAAACAGTAACTGTTATTTTGTGAGGAATAAATAAAAGTCACAAAATAACTCTTATTTTGTGAGGGATAAATAAAAATCAAGAAATAACTGTTATTTTGTGAGGAATAAATAAAAGTCACAAAATAAGAGTTATTTTGTGAGGGATAAATAAAAATCAAGAAATAATGATTAAAAAGTGATTTTTAAAATAAAAATTATAACCGTTACGGTCCCTGCCTGTAAGTATGGCAGCCTAGTTCGTGGTGCCTGTATCGAATGACTCCCACACCGATTTAACAAATCTTAGCAACCTACACATTTCTACTCTCGATATAAGCTCAAGACTACGAAAAGTGTAAGCACCAAGATGGCTATATCTAGTGCGGCTTAAAGCCGGGCAGTGACACAGTAGATGTTCCATTGTTTCCATTTCTCCGGGTTCCTTACATTTCCTGCAGGTACCGTCGATTATTTGTCCTATTTTGACAGCGTACGAAGCCGTCCAGCAGTGCCCAGTTAATACTCCCACTAGAAGTTTATAGTTGCTTCTAGTTAATGTTAAAATGAACTTAGTCAATTTGGGATCATAGGAACTCCACATGATTTTAGAAGTTTTGCAAGTTTTCGTCGCGCGCCAACATTTCTTCGCTTCTTCCCTCATTTTAGAGTCTATGATCTCTTTAAGGTATTGAATTGGTTTTCGCACGCAAAGAAAAAATATGGTTGAGGTAACCATAATCAAACAGCAACATACTATGATTGAATTATATGGTTGCAGTCAAATCATATTATTGTCAATGGAAAAGCAAAGCTTAAATAATATTATTTTCTGAGTTAATAATAATACTATCTACAAAAACAATTAACTTTGTTATACCTAATCTTAGTATTGTAAATATGACAGCACTATGGTTAGATGTGACTAAAATATAATTTAGACTTACCATACCATGTTCTAGTATTATAATAATATTGTTAAATACGACCATAGTATTATTTTATGTAATAATAATATTTTGTTTTTTAATCATATATTTATTGGCAAATCTTTTGTTTAAAACAGCTGTGCGGTAAATCCGAAATAAAAATAAATTAATTTTGTTGAAACAAAATGTATGTATGTATGTATAGAAATGTATACTTACATATGTATATGTGTATACACGAAATACAGACACATCTATCTAAAGAGATATACATACATATGTATGTACATACTATTTTTATGTATCTACCCTTTTGTTTATACTTTTTTATTTATTTAACACCACGCGTGCACTACCGATAGCTTACAAACGAAACACTGAACTGACAGAAGGTGTTTCTGAAAAAGATTTTTTTAAAATTTAACATAGTATGGTTTTGGATAACATTGTATTGTTATTTACATCATATTATTTTTACACAATAATACAAATTATATTGTAGTCATAAAGTTTTAACAAAACTATATTGTTAAACTATAACCATATCGCACTTTCTTTGAATATAATAATGTAATTATTACATTCAAACATTACTCTGCTTATCGTAACGAAATGAATGTTTCAAATAACAATAACTAGTTTTCAACGACCACACATTTGTTTCGGAGAACATAATATTGTTTTCTCAACCATTTTACAACCATATCTTTTCTTTGCGTACGGATATATACCGTTACCTCAGCCGGTAATTGAATTCCCCTTTTGGCCAGTGTATCGGCCATTTCATTTCCCTCTATCCCCATGTGTCCCCGGATCCAGAATATATGTGCTTGTCTACCAGTACATAATATATCCAGGGCCTTTCTACACAGGAGCACAACCGAGGAGTAGTTGCAGTCAGCTGAAATTGCTTTTATAGCCGCTTGACTGTCTATATACAAATTTACACGCGCATTCATAGTGAGAGAGGTGAGGGCTAACTCTGCTGCCATTTTGACAGCATAGATTTCCGCCTGGAAGATGCTACAATGTTCAGGAAGTTTATAAGATTCCTCTATACCGAGCTCCTGACAGTAAACCGCAGCTCCCACCCCTCTATCCATTTTTGAACCATCAGTGAAAAAGTTAAAACCAGAACCACTATGATTAAGACTTTCCAGATAGCCTTCTTCACTTATAGTGATCTGTGGTTTGGTAAAAAATTTCGTCACTGGAATGATATAGTCCGAGCTACACTCCATGTTTTCCAGTAATTTGCTGTGACCAAATGATATGTACGACATCTGACCTGTTGTCCTGAGTCGGATAGCCGATTTGCATGCCACGTTCACTGCAATTAGTTTTATTGGTTTGAGGTCCAATATAACGTCTAAAGCTGCAGTAGGTGTACTCTTTAAAGCTCCAGTGATGCAGAGCTCTGCTAGCCTCTGGATACTTTCCAACTTTTTCAGGTATGATTTTGTCTCAGTCGCCCTCCACCATACAAGTATTCCGTAGAGTAAAATTGGTCTAGCCACCGCTGTGTAGGTCCAATACGTAAGGGTAGGTGAAAGGCCCCATGTCTTGCCCAGCATTTATACGCTTATAACGCAAAAATATCGCAAGTTGTTTTCTCTTAGTTTTTAAAACAGCACTTTTCCTCTTAATTACAGCAGTGTGCGTGTTAATTTTTAATTATTTTCTTAAAATTAGTGAAAGCATTTAATATGGTTGTAAATATAAAATACGTTATGTTGTTTAAATTAGTTGTAACAAACTTCGCCTAGAACTAATAATATTACCTGGTCCCTCGGACGTCGTTATAACCGAACTTCACTGTGTATTAAGCAGAAAGCTTTAGACATTTCAAATTTAAATATTATCCATTCAACAGCAACTTATAATCTTATTCTTGAATGTTAAGTTTGCTTGAAGTAAACGTATTGCTAGTTAGACGGATATTTGGACGGGTCGTACTACATACTTATATATTGTGTAGCTTTATTTGAACACTTAGTGATACAAGAGTCTAAAAACTTCCTATACATTAAACTTATACATACATACATATGTACATACATATATAGTATGTTTGAATTTGCTATTTTTCAAATGATCTTTGTACAAACTATTTTAGTTTTCCTCTATTTTTCACTTCGGTTTTTTTTAATGTTTTTGTACAGACAATCAACGATTGAACTCGGTGACAGTAAAAGTACTGAATAATTTTAAATAAATGTATTTTTATGGCTGCGATCGCATTGTTTCTTTTTTTTATTTGTCGTATAAACGAGTTCTAAAAAAAAATATTTAAACATGGCGTATTTAATGGCTGATTTAAGTATCACTTGCACATTTTTTTTTTCAACATCCAGAGCCATTCCATCCATTCAGTACATTGCTAGCATCTCCATGCTCTTAGTGTATGTGCATTAGGGTGGCTCTAGTTGCATGAAGCAAAAAAGCAAAAAAAAAAAAAATATAGAAAAAATTAAATCTACATAACATTCTAAGAAAATTTTGTTAATAAATCATAGATCAACATGGAGATTTTTGCAAAAATTCCTATTTAATTTTGGGTAAAAAAGAAAACGGAGAGCTGTTAAGTTACTATTTTGCGTTCACCGATTGTACTGAAATGTGGCCTGTTTTGTTTGGAAAAAATTCAAGGAATAAATAAATACATATCACTCATTTACTCAAAGAACGTCATAACGTCATAATGATGCAGATTTAATCCTCATATCGTTTTTCATATTGTGTAAAAATTTCATACAAATATCTTGATTACTCAACTCTTGGGAGAAAAATAAAATTTCATTTTCACATTAACCCAGTAAAAAAAGACACTCCAAAAAAGTCATGAAAATGTAGAGTTTGCGATCTGGAAGTAGTGCAAATTTCGATCCGATGTAATGATTTTTACATAGGGTTGTCATTGCAAGAAGTTCTCTTTTTCGCTGCCTGGTCACCGAATTGGAAGCGATTTTAAGAAAAATTTCCTTTTTTGTGTTCTATGATAATATTTTCATCTAGGAAAAATGGCTAATAGTTACCTATTTTAACAATTAGTTTCTTTTTATAGGAATTTAAACGCGAAACAGTAATTTAATGTAAATTTAAGCAAATAACTTTAAAATTTTAGACCAAAAATAGTTCATAAGTTTCTTAAAAAAAAACGAATTTTTAAAAATTCTGGTGAGTAATTTCTAAAACTAGAGAGGAATTACAAGGTTTTGTATGACTAAAATAAACTTCTACTTGGTTTTCTGCTAACTATCGGCAAATTAAAAATATCGATTTTTTGGAAGCAATGAAAATGTACTTCCTTTAGAATGACTTCCAATTTTTTTTACTGGGAAGTTGTGTGTATAAATTGAAAACTTAAAAAGCGTTTTCTGGCAAACTGGTTTTTTTTTGAGTTATGACGTTCTTTGAGCAAAAAAATATTTCTTTTTGAATATATCGTAAAGTAAGAAAATAAAAAAAACATGTTGATTGAGTTCTTGTTTCAACTTTGTTATTTGTTGTTAGGCTTCTCATTTGTTTAAATGAAAGTTTATAACATAATAAGTTTAGAATAAAATAAACTTCTGTTGCGAGTCCAACATGCTATTGTGAATTGATGTAATTTTATTTTTTACTTTTTACGCGTATTTTTATAATTTTCTTAATAAATTGTTATTATTCTGCAAAATGATTTATTATTATTTATATTATTCTGCCTTATCGTGGTTGGCGTATTTCAAATACGACTACGACTGCTTGGTAATACATAGATTAAAGAATAGCTGTTGAAGTATTCTTTAATCTATTATCAAACAGTCGTAGTCGTATTTGAAATACGCCAACCACGATAAGGCAGATTATTATTTTTATTGGAAAAAATAGAGAGACGAAATTTGAGAGATGCATCAAATCCACTGTGTTTATCGGAAGTAATGTACATATCGTCAGTTGGTTATTGGTTTGCGGCACAGTATATTCAAAATACATTATGACTGCAGCAAACCAATAACCAACCGTCTATATGCAAGTGAAAAACATGAAGAATTTGTTATTTGTTGTTAGGCTTCTCATTTGTTTAAATGAAAGTTTATAACATAATAACTCTAGTTGTTCTAAGAAATTTGGGTAAAGGTTCCCTGATGATCTGCATTAGCAACAGTGAAATGCGCATAGGATCCAGCTAAACCCCTCAATAATCAATTTCAATGTATTTTTAATAAAAAATATTTTACTTAATAAGTAAAATAATAATTTGGGATTATTAGTGCGTTTAAAAATTTTAAACATGAAGAATTGTTGGCGGTATATAGTACAAAGTGGGCCAAAAGTTACCATAGGGTTTAAAAGTTTAATAACTTTTTCGTTTATTAATATTTTTTTTAGATTATACAATATACAAAATGGAAATTGTTTTACACTAAGTATGAAAAATGATGTCTTTTAAATGACCATCGTTTTCAGCTTCGCACTGATGGGCTCGTTTTAGAGCATTTTCCATAACATCTTTCAAAATTTGTGGCTGTAGCGTTCGATTTTCTGCAACAATGTTCCCCTTGAGTTCAAGGATTGTCTCTGTCTGGCTTGTTGGCATACACTCGCTCCTTCAAATAACCCCAAAGAAAATAGTCGGGTGCTGTCAAATAATTTCCGAATTTCTGGAAATTATTCGCTCTCCAAAAATTTGACTTAAAAGTGCCATTGTGTCTCGGGCAGTGTGAGCAGTGGCTCCGTCCTGCTGAAACCATACATACCAGGTCTATTTTCAAGAGCAGGACGTAAAAAATTTTCTATCATAAACCGATACCGCTCTCCATTTACGGTTACAGCACTTCCATCTTCATTCTCGAAGAAGTAATGCCCAATGATATTTTCAGATGTGATCCCACACCATATTGTACACCTAATGGGGTGCAATTGGCGTTGATGAATGGCTCTTGGATTTTCAGAACCCCAGAACCTACAGTTCTGCTTATTCACAAAGCCATTCAAATGAAAATAAGCTTCATCACTCAAAATCAAATTTTCAATAAAGTTGGTTCTGTTGATTCTATTATTCTGGTTCTTTGTTCATTTATTATTTATTTATTTATATAATCTGAAAAAATAAAAAATAAAAAACATACACATATAAACGAAAAAGTTATTAAACTTTTAAACCTGGCCCACCCTGTATATATAGTATATACTGCCAACAATTCTATATACTATAATATAAATATATATGTATGTATATACACTATATAATATAAACAAATGCATGTATTTTCACTCCTTTTAAAAATAAAATCAAACAAGTTTAAAAAACATCAAGAAAACTACTTACATTGTGCTTAGTGGTACAAAAAAAAACGTTTGTGGAAAAATGCACATATTTTTTTTTGCGGAAAATCCCACGGGAATAAAAATCGGCGATGCCATATTTTTTTCAACATGCAACTTTTTTCACGTGGAAATAATTCACGATTGCAACTTTAGGGAAAAGGGAAATATTTCGAAAGAATAAATATGTACTCACAATAGGGGTGATTATAAATAACAAATACATTAACCTTGAAACATACAAAGTTACAAAGTATAAGCTTAATTAAGCTCTTATTCCCTATGGGATTATAAGTTGAAAAAAGATAAGCTGCAAGTCGTTGTGAATGTAACTTCCTGAAAAATCACCCAAAATAATAGAGATTTCAGGGGTGCCATTAACTCTCAAAATCAGAGTATCTCGACTTAAGCACTTTTTCCTTTTTGCCACAGATTTAATAGATTTTATTTTTTTTTTATTGTTTACACAACAAAAACTCTAATTTGTCTATATTGAAAAATAAAATTCCCCAATTCCTTTAAAATTTAAAAAAAATTAGTTTTACAAAACAAAAACTTACATTTTTACATAAGTCAATATCGAAAATTAGAATTTTGTTTATTAAAATGCAAATACATATCTTTAAAACCCCCTAAAATTTATTTATTACTTTAAAATTATTTTTACTTTCTTATTCGATTTAAAAAAAACTAAAAATATGTAAAATCGAGTCAGATTTGTAAGGGTTATGAACTTCGAAAAGTTTCAATAACCCGAGGTGGTCAATTTTGACACGCTGTATTTCACGTTATATAACAACAGTTTGCCCAAACAAAACATTTTCAAAAAGTTTAAATCAGAAGATGTATATTTATTACCACTTTTTTTTTGGCTTGGGAACCACTGTGCACCGCAGTACAAAACGTTGACAATGCAGACCGTTTAAAAACGTCGTCGACAATTATAAAAACGTCGCAAACAAGTAATCAGTGCAACGGTTTCAAAGCTGATGCTCATGGTTACAATGCTTCGCAACTTTGTATCTGTACAAGATATAAATACCGGATCCGAGAAGTATACAAACTAGACTTGGGTCGAACTCGTTCACTAGTTCATTTTTGCCACAAACCAATGATCAAACCCATTTAAATTACACGGGTTTGATCATTGGTTTGTGGCAAAAATGAACTAGTGAACGAGTTCGACCCAAGTCTAATACAAACTTTGTATAGATACTTTTTGGAAGTCAGGCAACCTATTGTCAGAGTCGTAGGTGGTACAAACGGTTTATAATTTCTGTATAAATATTAAAACAATGTTTGTATTGAAGATCTTGAAGAATTTTAGCAACACATTTTGATCTCAGTATGCTCGGCAAAGGGTTCGATTATGGATCTTTAGTTACTTAGCCAAATGTTCTTAAAATGTTCCGTAGTTTGTTGTATATAATATTTTTGATACAAAAATGCCCCCACCCTAATGCACATACATATAAAAAGCAGAAAATTGTATATGGATATTCACTACTACACAGACAAGCAATTAAGCTTCGTTAAGATCAATTTAAAATCCCGCATAAAATAACAAATAGTTCTGTTTTCTTCTTCTTCAAAACAAAAACAAAATATAATGTACATATATTTATGTTGTTGAAATTTTGTTGTTTATTTGGGCATCTTTATGGAGCGCCCCCTTATTCAAATGGGCAATAGCAAAATGTCCCGATGTTTATAAATGTAAGTACATAGTTATTATTTTACAGTGGAAGTTCCCCTAAACGAACACCCACAAAAAATAAGATCCAAGCAAAACTAGTTTAAGAAATGAGTTACGTTTCGTTAGCGTATCTTCTGATTGTGATGGTTCTGTAAATATGCTGCTATAAAACAAATTTTTCAATGAATATTTTTTTTATTAGGGCCCTAATTACCTAATGCACGTCACCAAAAAACAAATATAAAATTAATTTAACATTAATTTTTTTTTCATAAAAATTCTTAACAAAAGAAAAGAAAATAAATTCGGGCTGTGCTTGGCCTTGAACAATTTTTAGAATTTATGTGAAAAACAAAAAGAAATTTCCAAAATGTTTTTAGGCAATTAGCCTCTAAACCTTTTGTAAACCAAAAATATTTTTATAAATAAGGCATATTATATTGCCATTAATACTATGCTTCGATATACAAGAAAAAAAATTTTTGGAAATGCTTTGGTCAATGAAATTGTGCGGCCATGGTAAATGTGCATTATGAAAGCTTCCACTGTATCAGTATTAGAATGTTACATTCGCCTCAGCCGAATATCCAATACGCAGCACCAGAATGTAAGTTATTTTAAGTTTTGAAAAATTGCGACATAAATTTTATCCGTTCATATACATACATACATATTTTTTTCATGACTATTTTTCAAAAAGAAAAACAACAACGAAATTGCTCCTATATTGAAAACGACTTCAAATATTGCCCTAATTGTGAATGGATACGTAAAAATTTAGCGAAAGTGCTCAAATTCGTTAAGCATTCGACTAAATTTTCGTTTTGTTTTGCTAGTGGTTGAAGACAGCTTATGCATAATATACAAACTAAACACTAAAAAAAATGAATACAAGCAACATTTTGCTAAAAAAAAAATAAAACTTACGCAGTTACTTTTTGGCATAAAATAACTCATTATCCAATTAGTAGTTTCAAAACCACCGGTCTGGCAAGGCTGTCAACTGTTAAATATCTGTTATCTGTACCTGGATTCTGTAACAAAGCGCAAAGAAGAAGAAAGAAAAACTAACAGCCTTCTGTATAACGAAAAATTCTCATAAACTTAAGCTACGGTCACACTCGACAAACATTTGCCGAAAAAAGCATAACCAGTAAATACTAATGCAAAATTTGTTGCTTCAGACACGAGTTTATTAAGTTAATTAGTTTCGTATTTCACAAATAGGCAAAGTTATAGAATACAATATTATTGGAAACTATTGAGCTTAACAAACACGTGTCTAAATCAAAAGATTTCTCATTAGTACATACTGTACCCCATTTCTGTAACTTGTGAGAAGTTCTCGCATCGAGAAAAATTAAATAATTATATTGGTTGTCCTATTTTACACAGGGTTACTCACAAAAAAACTTATATAAACTTGCAAAACATATCAACAAATACAGTTTTTTCTTACTTACCCTGTGTTTCACAGGATGATAAGAATTTTTTCGACTCGAAAAGTTCTCACATTCCTTACAGAAACGAGGCACTGGTTACGCTTTTTAGCATAATTGGCGAAGTTGAACTAAGTGTTAACGAGTGAGTTCCTCCATACAATTTGACATTGAAAATTGGCTTATAATATAGTTTTAATCGACTATTAAACGCTAGCGTTATTTTAAATGTAATGTTTTATGGCAAAACTCGTTAAGACCAATTTCAATTTTGCCACTTATGCTAACTTCATGCCAGTTTTTCGTTATATATGTATCAGAGAGCTGCATGCGTTGATTCACTTTCGCTCTCCACTCACTATTACAATGCTTTTGTTTTGTTTTTTAACATCAGTATGTACTAATGATATTGCTTGCAGTGTTGCATCTCTAACAACTGACTGTCATTAGCTCACTCTCTTTTTTAAGTGTTGTTAGTAAAAATCAATAAAAATTCTTACTGTTGTTTGATTGTTTTGTATAGCAATCAAATAACTCACAAAAGCATGTTGACTAAATAACGTCTTAAGTTAATAAAACATGGCATATTAATTAATAGTTTTTCTCGTATTAAAACAATTTATAAAATAAAATGGGGCTAGCTATTTTATTTTATAATATTACATAAAACTATATTTGTCAGAAGGGTTTTTAAGAGGTATTCAAAACAATCATACTGATTCATTGCTTTAGTGAATCATATGAATGAATAGAGATTGCAAGCAGTGACATGCATTTATTAACAAAAGTCTCATTGATATGAGTCATGCAATAGCATCATTCATTATTTTAATGTTAAGTGCTAGATCAATATTCATTTTAGAAAATACAAACTTATGCCGTATGAATCGTAATCATGCAGATCACTGATATGTATGTATAATTCCGAGGCCGCGCAATGAGCGGCAAAGCGGTGTGCGGCTGAGCGGTGAGTTTGAGCTCCTCTTTTTTTTTTCTTAATGGGACTGGAGTGAAACAATCAGTAGACGTATTGCTAGTGCTGGGCATATTATTATTAATGAAAGTTAGTTCTTCAGTACTGCTGCTGATTGTTTACCAATATAATATCGTCCTCACTCAGAAGATCCTCAATAATAGTATTTTATACCCATGTTTATACTTCGCCGCTCTAAATCAACTACAAATTGGAACAAGTTCTATTCCTGAGCGGCGCCGTTTAGCCACTTCAGTAGTATTCCATACGTTTTAATTTTTGCCGCTCACCGCTCAGCCGCTTACCGCTTTGCCGCTCATTGCGTGACCTCGGCCTGAGGCTGTAAATGATTTTAAGTTTGTGAACTTATTTTTTTACTTCAACCAACAGTGAATATCGTTAAAATATGTTACTGAACAGCAAAGTCGACAAGTTATCGTTATATTTATTATAGCAATACGATTTTCGCAATAAAAGTTACTGAATCCAGATACTGAAGTGTCATTTATTTAGTGAAAGGTTTGCTATTTACGAATATTATATGTAGATCATTTAAGAACCGAAAAACTCGTAAAAAGAATTAAAACTTACTACGAAAGTGGTGGTTCAAAGTCGAGCCCACTTTTTAATCATTACGGGGTGATTAAGATCTTCTTAATCGACTTGGGGCCACTTTTTGTGTTCAAGATTAGAGATTAAATTAACCTTAATCTTTATTTGTGGTTTTTGGGTTATCTATTAGGTGGTTTTGCTTGCTATTTTAAGCTGCCAATCGAGTTGGTTTAATCTTACATACATTAATACTGACAACATACACTTGTGAAACATGACTTTTTGTAAAAATTATATGATAAAATAATTTAAAAACGCATAATTAAATATATATGTATATGGGCATTTCCACAGGAATGGCAACTCTTTGTAGCGTGCGATACCAAGCAAATATGCTGGTTTTTTTTTTTCAAAAGAAACGAATTTTTTTTTTACTTATTTATATATTTGTGTAGGCTGTCAGCAGCTCTACGTTAGGTAAGATTTTAAGAAAAATCCAGTCACCTTGGTCAGAAATACAAGGTTAATTGCTTGCTGTCGCACGCGACAAAAAAGTGGAATTTCTCCGAAAACTTTCTATATATTTTGTATTATTTATATATTTCCTTTAACACGCTCAATATTTTACTTGTAAATAATAAAATTCGACAGTTTTTTCTTTTTCCCACAAAAAAATCAAAGTGTTTTGATAACATGTGTTACTTTTGCATAGAAAATGTTGCCACTATTTTGTTTCTCAGTATGGTAAGACTATATAAAAAAAGTTTAAACTACGACTGAAAAGCATCAAACTCAATTAATCTGAGATTAAGTTAATTTTCGAATTAGCTAATTAGAGAAATAAACTAATCTTAATCTCGAACCCAAAAAGTCGCCCTAAGTCAGGTTTTAGACTCTTTAGTTTTAGTTGCTCAACTTTTGCTTTTGTATGAGAGAGTTGAGAAAGTAATATATACCTTTTGTATACCTATCTTTTTCTTTCTCATAATAAAATCAAAAGTTGAGCATGAAAAGCTGCCGAGTCTAAAACATGACTAAGTGTTGAAAAAATAAAGAACTTTTTATATAAATACCTGAGTTTATTCAAAAATTCACTGTGTTAGTGAGCCACCCTCGTATATTTTGTTAATATAATTGCATTTTGAACCTATGAACAAATTTCTTAATATTTCTTCCAGATTAATTTTTTGCTCTATAATTATTTATTTATTTTTGTTCAAGAATTATCATTCCGGTTAAAATAATTCTCATTGTTATTGGAATATAATATATAAGATCTGACCATAATATCACATTAATTACTACTCATATTCCCCCCACATATAATGATAAAGAAACTTATTGTTTTTACGTATGACAATTGTTTATGCTTCTCCATAGCTTATGCAACAATTCTCGTATTCTGTTTCAGTTATAAAATTTTTATGTAACAACTGAAGCGTACATTTAATGGCTCCACACATAGAGTATCAATTAATCTTATTTTTTTCTCCTAAAGAGACTCAAAATTATACACTGTCTATGCAGGAGTGGTACTGCACATCGCTCTCCCTTTAATTGTGAAAAAATAAATAAATAATAAAACTTGTTAGTAAACAAATAATCAGCTTATAGTTTTTATTACAATTCAACTTATAATATTTATAGACTATCCCGCATTTTACAGTGTTCCACACATCAGCATTTAATGCAAAAATATTTAACATCAAATTTCTTTAAACACCCCTGGTAAAAACAATTATTGTTTTTCCCATCAAATACTATTGATATTTTTCCCAAAAACCGTGTAACATTCGATACGAGTACATATTATTAAACGCGGTTAGTTGTCTACAATATATTTATTTATTAAAAGCGAAAATGAAATCACACAGACATGCATTCGTATTGTGTTATTGTTTTTTTTTAAGTCACAGGTTTGGTAATGCGGGTCAAAAGAAATTTTGACTCACACGCAAGCCTTGATCTTCCATAAAATAATAACAAGAGAACATTTCATTCAGTAGTTTTTGAGTGGTGGCGAAGGGGATGCTTGTTTTTTCTTCTTTTGTACGAAAGTAAAACAAACTGGTTTATTTTCTTGTTCGAGTAGAATAGTCGATATTTTGCATTTTATCGCCCCTATAGTTTCACATAATTGCGATATTAGTTAGAATAAGGATACAAACAATATTATTGACTTTTTAACATCTCAAGGATATCTAAGATCAAGTCATTTAATCAGTATATGATGATTAAGGGGAAGTTCAAGGATATTTTATGTTTGCTAATGATATGGGTGCAAAGGGTATTTTAAGGTTAATTAAGAATATGTTTAAAGAAAATTTTAAGATTTTAAAATTTTTTTTTTACATTCGTGAGTATAACCCTTTTTGTGGAAGAAAATAATAACGATAAAAATGTTGTAATGAAAGTTATTTTAAGTTTTTTTTTCACTAGATTAAGTAACGTCAATGTATTCGCTGCACAGTGGGGCCAAAACCCCTATTTCGAGGATCAATTCATATCTCCTCAACCAATTTTTGTATGTGTAGCTCTTAGAACAAACTGCATGTCCACACAAAATCTAGGCAGGGAAGGTTAGGTTAGGTTAGCAGGCCGCTGGTAAGGCAGGATGAAATTTAGAGTTCAGATCACTTGTGCTACCTAGGAGTGTGAGTTGAAGAGAAGATAGTGAGAGAGTGTGATAGGAAAGCGATAGTGATAGAGAAGAAATGTGGTGAAGGAAGATATAGAGGAAAGCTTCATTCTTTTACAGCTCTGCTTTTTGCATGTTGTTTTAGTAATGCGCCTCTGGTGACAATGAGCCGTATTAAATTTTTGAAGCTGTGCTTAGTAGCCGTTTCATTGATTATTTTATTTCGCCAATAATTCTGTTACACAATACCGTCGAAGAAGGGCGCTCTGATGTTACATTACGATTAGCATCCGTTGAAGCCAGTGTAGTTCAGTGACCAGTGTCTATGCCTTCATCACTAGAACTTTTTCTACAACAACTGATACAAAGGTACACTAATGCACATCTGAAAAATACGTGGTGTTGGAGACCGGATCTTCGGTTTTTGTAACTACTTCAGCCAACGCCACCCTCTGAGACAGGGAAAGAAGCAAAAAATAAAACTGAAATAGTTTCGTTATACATATTTACAATTGGAAAAAAATATGTGGCAATAAGGAAAAAGTGCTTAAGTCATATTTGACTGTTTTGCAGGAGAGCACTTTTAAGCGTTCAAGTCGATTTTCAGAAATTTATTTCTTTTACATGTAAATTGGAAAATTCTCTGTTAATTTTTATTTGTTATACAAACGTCGTTCTACACACTGTAAATAATACATTTAAGTTCAAATATACCAAAGTATAAGCTATTATTCCAAATGAGATTAGAAGTCTTAAAAAGATAAGCCGCAATTCATTTTGCTATAACTTCTTGAAAAATCGCACAAATTATTTCAGATTTTGACCAGGGACACTTTCAAATATGCAGATTACGGACAATAGACCGTAGGAAAACCCTATTGACAATTTAATTATAATACTTGGTCATAAAACATAACTTAGTGAGAACCAATTTCTCGAACTAGTCCAATCATTTTGTTACCAAAATCATACGATTTCACGACTTTGGATTATTTTCGCTGGAGCTACATAAAGTCATTTAGTGGTTTCGACAAATTACCCTGCAGAATATTTTATTTGAGAAAATGTGAGTGCTGCCAAAAGTAGGGACCCTGCAGAAAATTTGGTGACAATTGAACCAAGCGTACTCGTCGTAGGACTTGAGAAAATTCGAGTGTTAAAAAAAGTAGGGCGAAGTGTATGGTGAAAAGAAGATATATCACAGAAATGCTTACATATTCACCATTTTCGTGATGTATGTATATAATATATTGAAAAATGCCAAAATCTCGATTTCAAAAAAAAAAAAAATAAATAAAAAAAATGAGTTCGGTGGTTTCTATATTAAGGTAACTCGAGCTTCAAGAAATTCTGAGTATGCACGTTTTTAGAGGACCACTTGGACATTAATGTATGACCAATATTATCCGACAGCATTGACTTCCAAAAGTGCGTCGTATCCTTCAGAAAATGCCAAGTTGAAAACTTGGCAATTCGAGTATCTAGTTCAAATTCATGTTTTTCAGAAATATATTCATGGCCAATAATAAAGGAGGAGCATTACTTTTTTCCGTCTGGGTTGCCTCATTTACTGTAAAAGTCCTTTAGAAATGCATTATAGCTTAACAGAGCTCTGTTAAAGCACAAGGTTCGTGTCCAAGCTTATAAATATATACAAGCACAAACTTGAAATTACGCCGATTCCGACAGAAAATAATGCAGTGATAATTTTAAAACTCTGCAAATTAGCTGAACTACGAAGCACACAGGGATTTGGATAGTTAAGTAATAACTGCACTTAAAAAATATTTGGATTGAATTTGTATGAGTTAAATTTTAATAAAAATCTAATAAGAGATTGAAAATTTCAATAGCGGGATGTGTGGTCAGGTTACCCGTAACTGAATTCCGTAGCACCATAAACGTTTCAAAAGTATATTAAAAGTTTGCAATCTACACTGAGGATTGAATTTCTACTAGTTAATCACCCAATGTATCTGTAATTTAAGCTTCATTTGTGTTCCCTAGAGTCAATGTGGTGTTTCCATGTAAGCCGTTGATCAAGGTGTATGTTGAGGAACAAGTATCTCTTTCTTCATAGGATAAATGTTACCTGAACAAATTTTTGTTCGTTTACTTTTATTCTCCATTAGTTTATCCATAGTTCAATAAGGTACTATTACGAATATTTTTTTTCGTTTAGTATGTCTATATAAGAAAGACTCCGCTCGGGCATGTATTATGTATTACGAATATTTTTTTTTTGGTTTAGTATATATATACACATGTACATATATAAGAAAGACTTGGCTGAGAAAGATATAAATGGACTCACTCTGGAACAAGTCCCGTAACTATACTTAGATATTAACCTAAGCTTAACAGGTGTTTGTACTTTTGAAATATGAGTACCTCTGTGGTCGAGTGGATAGTGTCATGCACGAGTTTTTCAGTTCGAGTCCCAAAAAATATCTGCTCAAAAATAAATTATAATTGAATTTGTAACAATAAAAACAAAAATTATAATTTTTCATTGTTACAGGTAAGTGTTGGAATGACAATTTCAAATAATTATATTATTCTACACCGAATAGGTCACTGGGGGATAGTTCAGTGACAAGTCAAAAGGCGTATGCAAAGTATAAATTTAGGATGGGGGGCCATCCTCATGTAAAAGTGACTGGTCCGCTTCATAGGAAGTTTTAGAACTCGGACTGGTCCCTATCACTTAAAGCCCGATCACGTGGCTAGTCTTGTGTCAGTTCCATTTCCTGCAGGGGAGTAGTGTATGATGAAAAAAATATATATCCTGCAACTGGTTAAACTTTAGCCATTTTATGTTTTTTATTGTGTCTAACATTGGCATTGTGTCTAAAATGACCATATTTCTTGATTTTTGGGATGCAAATAAAATCAATTTATTTCATCTTTTTCTCAACGTTTCGTCAGCTTTTTTCCGACGTCTTCAGGAGAATTTTTATTTTTAAATTCTGGCAACAAATTACAAGTTTTTTGCTATTTTTTGTTACACTTTTGTAATAGGGCATGTAAATCAGCACAAAATCTAGCATATTTTAATTAAAATCTTTATGAAAATCTATACCGTTTACACCAGCTTATTTTGACATACATATATCAAGATTTGTTTCTCCAAAACAAAACTCATCACCTGATTTGCTTCCAAAACTACAACCAAACAACTGCACTGTAGCCAATTCACACACTTTTTTTAATTGGGGTTCGGTCTAGTATTGTAGTAAACGGCGATGTGGTCGAATCCAGGATCTATCAAATAGTATAAAGTCCCTATGAGATATTTCAGTGACAAGTCACAAGGTGCATACAAAGTATAAATAAACCCCATCCTAGGACATCACCATGTGAGAGTGACTGGCCCGCTTGCTAAAAAGTGTTTGAACTCGGACTGGTACCTATCACTTGGAGACCGATCAGGTGACTAGGCTGGTGTCAATTCCATTTCCTGCAGGGAAGCTAATCGAAGACAACGTTACTAAATACAATAAAGATACTTATGCACATACTAGAGCTGAGCACAAACTGTTTGCTTGATTAATCTTCATGATGTTCATTATTGAATTGTTCTCTCTTTTTAGTGCTCTTGTTTTTATGAGGACACTAAACCTGGTATTCAATTTCATCAAAAACATGCAATAGCATTTGTTTACCTGCCAAGCGAGGGCATTAGTCATTGTAGTGTCGAAGCATCCCAGTTGGCCACGACTTTAAGACATCTTTGACGACGGGTACAAGACAATGGTAAGTCATAGAAGATATATTCAAGACATTTCATATAAATCGTCGACGAAATTTCCATACAAATGTCGGCGAGGTCACACAAAACGAAATGAGCGACAATTTCGCTCAGATTGTCGTCAACACTGCTTTATTGAAGACGAAACGTGTGACACTGTCGCTCAGATTGTCGTCAACACGGCTTTATTGAAAACAAAATGAGGGGCATTTGTTGCTCATATTGTCATCAACAGGCGACGATTTGGCCAACAGGGATATTTCACTATTGCACACCGATTGACAAATGTAAATTGAGCACACAAGTATAAAAACTCTAAAAAATAAAATACCTATTAAAATAATATCTTTCACAATGGATATAAATGTAAAAAGTTTTATTATCACTTAATATTTTTGTGAAACTTTGAGGTTGTGAAATGAAGTACGGTGCACTATGAAGTGTATAATAAAAAATATTGCACAATTGACACAACTGTCAATTCAACTGTTGTACAATGGTTTTGTATGTTTTTTCTTTCCTTGTTCTCTATTTTGCTTTACACTCAATTACGATCAACACTACAAACAATATTCGCTCTTGAAAAAAAATACAATACTGTTAAAATTTGCATGGCTTGAGCTCACTTCTAGTACATACATACATACATATGTATATACATCCATACATACATACATATCGTTACCTTAATATAGAAAGGCCCTAACACATTTTTTAACTCGATTTTTTTTTGTATATTTCTATAGAAGAACGTCTAGTGCAACGGTTCTCAAATGGGGGTCCGTATGAAAATTCCAAGGGGTCCGCGAAGAGCTAAACAAATATTTTTATGATTCCTCAAAAGTTAATATTAATAAGATTTAGTAATATGGCTTTTGCATAATAAATGTAAAACGTATATTTCGCTGGTCTAGTGTATCGAAAAAATCAAAAATCTTGATTTCAGAAAAATAATGAGCTAGGGCCTTTCTATATTAAGGTAACGATATGCATGTGCGTTAATATTTTGTTAAGTAGATTGGTTTAAAAAAAAATACAGACAATCAATTGTTTTGCAGAAAAATTGCATTGATTCGAAAGGATGATGATGTCAAACAAAATCATTTTAATTTTTATTTATAAAAATTATTATAAAAATTTAACCTGCCCAATTATTGCACGGTTTTGAATAAATTTGTAGAAAGAAATTTCGATTTTATTTTGCACTCCTTTTTTAATTCTTTATAGAGATCGACCGAAGGTGTTTTTTTTTGGCCGAAGCCGAACTTCGGCTAAAACCCTAAACTTCGGCCAAAACCGAAGCCGAAGCCGAATGCTTCAAATTTTAAAAATGATACTTACGTTCTATATGAATTAAGAAAAAAGTTTGCTTTTTTCAGATCACTGAAATAGCTGTAATAATGGGTGTTTTTTATTGAGGTATAGAACTTTAAGTTGGCATCACTTTTTTAACTGGCGGCCATTTTGTCAGCTGTCAAGTGATTAATATTTAGTTTGGTTTGCCATTTCATCATGAACAGGTTGGCAAAAGAACAACGCTTGCAAATCGTGCAAATTTATTTCGAAAATAATGGTTCAGTTCGCGAAGTTTACCGCAAGCTCCGTCCATTTTATGGTCGACATAATCGTCCATCAGAGCAATTAATTCGGTTAACCATGGATCGTTTTCGCACTACGTTTACTCTATGTGATAATACGCATCCGCAGAGACGTCGAACAGTGCGCACCGAAGAAACAATTGCCGCTGTAGAGCAAAGTGTTGAAGAGGACCCGAATGAATCGATTCGCCACCGTGCACAGCAATTGGAGCTTTGTCCATCAACTTTATGGAAGATTTTGAAGATTTTGAATGTGGATGAGTTGTGGTTCCAACAAGACGGCGCTACATGCCACACAGCGCACGTCACAATCGATTTATTGAAGGAAACATTCGATGAGCGCATAATTTCGCGGAATGGACCTGTCAATTGGCCACCAAGATCGTGTGATTTGACACCATTGGATTATTTTCTTTGGGGATATGTGAAGTCGCTCGTCTACGCCAACAAACCAGAAACGTTAGGGGACTTGGAAGCCAACATTCGTGGCGTTATTGCCAACATACGGCCCCATATGCTCGAAAAAGTGGTTGAAAATTGGACCTGTAGAATTGGCTTTATTCGAGCCAGCAACGGCGGCCACATGCCCGAAATCATATTTAAACATTAATGGCATAAAATTATCCTTCCAATAAAGCCAAATTGATGGACATTAAAACGATTTTCTTGTGTTTTATTTCAATTCGAAGTTCTATACCTCTAAAAAAACACCCTGTATCTATTGGATACATAACAAGAAAAATAAAACTATTTTGCAATTTCTAGATTGCTTTTTCATATGATCACTCATAAGAACGTCCAAGTAAAAGAAAATAGAAGGCAACAGGGTTGTATTTCAAAGCAACCCTTTCAAAACGTTAAACACAATAGAAAATGTCGGCGAGCAACGACCAAACATAATTTTATTTTTCAAGCTTGGAATGAAAAATATTCGGCTTCGGCTAATCGGCCGATTTTTGCCATAGGCCGAATGTTGGCCGATTATCAATTTTTGGCCGAAGGCCGAAGCCGAAGGCCGAAGCCGAAGCCGATTACTCGGTCGAACTCTAATTCTTTATTTTCATTATAAATTCATCATTTGTGTTATTTGTACATATACATACATATGTACATAAGCATATGTATAATACATGTATATGTATTGTACTCCCTGAATCACCTCTTCAACAAAAAATATAAAATGCACTCATTATTAAAATAATCTACACTGTAAATAAAAAAAAATTCAAATATTCTAAAATAATTTTCAAGATTTTGCTTGTGACATTTGTTGTTTGTTATTTTGTATAGTGCATGTATGACATACACATATAAAGAATTTTTCAGTCATTTTGTATACAAATAGAACACATACAGTTACAATCAATTAAGATTCATTAAAATCAATTTAAAATGTCCCGCATCACATAATGTTTGACGAAGTCTACATGTTTTGGAATTTATTTTTATTCTATTTTTTTTTTGTACGACGAGTTTTTTTTTTCACTTGAATTATTTATTTTTTTATGTAGAACAAATGTTTGATTTTCTTTTTCCATACATACATATGTACATACATATTTCTTTTGGAAAAATTAATCATAGCATAGGGTTATCCACTAGACTCGGGTAGACTCGGTTAGAGTAGGCCAAATTTTTGATCTGGTAAAAAGCCGCCAAAGGAAAACATATTAAACTGCTTAAATGAAACATGATTAAAAAAAATAATGTGCCTGAAGTTTGAAACATAAAACGTTCACAATTGTTTTTGTGAATCAAACATTTAACGTTTTTAATTTTCATTATCAAAGACAACAACCATTTTTGAAGTAAATAACTTATGCCCTGATTCAGTAAGAAGATTTAGGAAGTTTTTGTTTGAAAATACTTTTGAGTTCTTGTTTTTGAATTCTCTAAATTATTTTCTTCAAAAAATGGCTGTTGTCTTTGATAATGAAAAATAAAAAATATTATTTCCATGTTTTTAAAACATAAAAATTATCTAGAAAATTTCGGATGTTTTCACTAAAAATGAAAATTTTTTAAATGTAAAGGGCCGTAACTCAGTGAATTTTTATCCAATCAACACACTTTAACTGTGGGGAGCTAAAACAAAAACATATCTTTTCAACAGTGTAAAATTTCCTCAATTTAAATAAACAGTCCTCATGATTTTTGAAAATATCTTTGTAAACTGCAAAATAAACATGTTTTCGCAAATATGTATCTCGAAAACGCTTCTCAAGAAAAATAAATGGCCCTGAATTAGCTAAGAAAATATCTAATTTTTGAGATTATGGCAAAAATTTGTTGCACTAGTAATTTAAAAATATTTCCATACAAACTCAATTGAAATATTTTTAAAAAAACTTTTTATACGTCCGATAAAATCCTACTTTTAAATAATTAATTAGCTCATGCCAAATCAAATGTCAATACAGAATTATTAGAATTATATATTTGTTTGTTTCTCTTCTAGCGCATTGTAGATGTTCTTGTTTTATTATTTTACTATTTAAATCTATAAAACCAAAGTTCCAATAATTGATAAAAATTTTATTTAGGAACTAATTTTATTGTTGTTTTTACAAAACATGCAACAAATTAAAATTAAATAAAAAAGGTCGCGCGTGTATACTAAAAACAATTAGGAAGTTCACAATAGAGCTTTAAAATATGTCTTATAAGGGGACGCGGAAAGTTTACTTTGCATAGTCTTAATTCTAGCTGTGTGAAAGACAGAGGGACAAATACTATCTCTTTCTGTCTGTCTCCCAGCTAAATTAAGACTTTGCAAAGTAAACTTTCCGTGTCTAATAGGGGTATAATACTGCAACGTTTCAATTTTAATACTTTAATATAAGCTGGCAAGTTTGTGGCACAAAAGCTATTTTGATAAATTTATCCATCAATAATTTCTAATTTAAAAAATTTCATTATTTTAATACTTCAATATACTGCGTTTTATATCGTTACCTGCTCGCAATGAAAATTTTAAGATGGCACAATGGTACCACACTAAAATTTTAATATACTCATTGTGAATTCCCTAAATGATAAAACAGTTATTAAGCTTTTCAAATAATTTTGATTCGCAAATAAAAATTCCAAATGACTTGATTCGGGCAAAAAAAGTTAAACCAAAAATAAAAAGAAATATCACCTTGGGAAATATTACAGGAAAAAATTAACATTCCGCATTCTTGGAGGATTTATTTATTTTATTCATAAATAACAATTGCAAATGACCTGACTGCTAACGATTTCTTGGAATGCAATTGATCCTTTTGAGCGCGTTTCGTTTATTGTTTGTTGTAAAATTAGCACACAAAATTCTAGATAAGTACTAAAACCATCCCTTAAAAATATACATACGGTCGAAAACCTCTGTCGTTAGTACCTCATTAAAATTTAATTTCATAATTTTATTATGTCTTTAAATCAATGATTTTCGTAACTTTCTTTGACCTTTTAGTAAAAATATTTTTTACCTGAAGAAGACACACAAAGGCGTGTCGAAATATTGAATATTTGTAAATAAATATTGTTAATTTTGTTTATATAAAAAAAGACCTCAAGCTTAATAAAATAGTTATTAAATACATAGGTATGTCTTTAAATATTATAAATAATAACAATAAAATATACATACACACATACAGTTTGTCAAAAGAATGTTTTCATTGCTGTAAAAAATCAAATACTCTTCAAAGTAATGCATTAAACACATTCATCACAGCAGGCTACACGAACACACGACTTCAAATGCCGCTAGCAGCATTTGTCGCCTCGTAGCCAGCTACTTAATTATTTTGAAGACGGCAGCAGCACCATCTGCACCTGATATTCAAGTACAAATACATACATAGTTCAATATTGCCACTTTCATATATTTTGCATTTTTAAAAATTAATTTTAGCAGCCAGTGCTATCAATGTATATATTAGTGTTATATTTTATATAATTTTAATATCAAGTAAATAAATAAATAAATAATAAAAATTAATTACTCTTTTAAAATCTACTTATTTCACGTAAAAGTACAAAAATGAATCAATTTATTCTTTACATCAATTTTTGGATATTGTTTCTGGTAAATAATATGAAATAATTGTACGATATCATTCATTCAACATTTTGTATTATACTTGCAACACTGCATTTGCTCATTGTAGCCAAAGAAATAGAAATTAGTTTAATTGGAGTACAACGACAAAATTAGCATAGACAACAACCTGTCGCCCTGTTGCCTTGCTGTCTTCAAAAGAATCATTCTCATATAAACATGTGTACTCGTATTCTATTCTTGACGTTTGGTAGTCGGTAGCTTGCTGTGGTGAATGTGTTTAATGCATAACGCTTGTTTTGAAGTCACAGAAGATAATGATTATGATTCGCTGATTCGAAAAAAAAAATCTTGATGATGATTTTTGCATTATTGACAAATAAAATTGTATGCACGTTTATTGAAAATAAAGTCAATAAAGAAATTTAATGAATCGAAGAAAAAAAGGTGTTGACTGAAATTTTATTTTGAGTGATAATTGTTATTGAGCGTGTGGATGAAGGTCACATTTTTCAACCACTTTTTGTTTGTTTTTGCTTGGCTGCTATTAAAACAGTGGTGTCAAAAATAAAACTATAGTTGTATGTGTGAGAAAAGTTGTCTCATTCATCTCTGAAGTACATAGGAAAAAATAAATATTTGGAACAAATGCAGTTTATTAAAGCAGCTAAAAATAAATAAAAAGGAGCCTATGTGATAGAAAGTTAAAAAATAAGATGAAACAATTAAATAAAAAAGTTGGCGGCGACCCATATTTTTCAAGTTATCGGGCTCTGAACTTTTCATAGGAAACTCTGAAAAATCTCAAAAAAAGAATTTTTAAATACCTTATCAGATAGTAATGTGAAAAATAAGAAAAAAAAACTTAAAAAAAAAAAATTTTCCGCAGCCCATATTTCCCGAGTTATTGGTCTTTAAAGTTTAAATAGAAAGTGCAGTTTAGTGAAAATGCTCCAAAAAAAAGTCTAAATATCTTTTAAATACATATTAATTTCTTTCCTTAAACATTTTACAACATCAAACACATTAAATATCGCGTAAAGCATTGGTGATCATAAAATATTTTTCGCATACAACTTCTTTTCTTTCACTGTATATATAAACAAATTAATACACCCGCTACGCATGTGTTCTCGTCGCTGTCTCATCGACGACTAAATGAAAGAGAATAAGAATGTGTGCCAGTGATGGGAAATGAGATTTGCATTTCGGTATCAAAAACAAATTTTTTAGTACTTTTTTGATCCCGAGAGTACCAAAAATTATAATATTTCTTATTTAAATTTTATTAACAAAAAATTATAAGAAATTCATTTACAAAAAAAAAGGAACACATAGGTACAAATATACAAATAGGTGTAGCCTGGATTAGACTTAATACTGTTGGAACATAAAGCTTGCCTCCGTATTCCATAGCTCGCTAAAGCTAAAGCTAAATTCGACCGCTAAAATGTTGAACAAATAGAAAATTTAAAATTTTTGGCGATGACATAAAGCAATAAAACTTCGGCGAATTACATTTTTAAGCCATTACCTGATTTATCAATACCCGTTTGAAAATTGCATTCGTAGCCGAAAATCGACAAATTGATTTTATGGATTCTTAGCGATAGAGACTTAGCTTTAGCGAGTTACAGAATACGATGGCTGTTGATTTATATTTTGTTTTCATGAAATTTTGGTAAAAGAAAATCCTTTCGACAGCGGAGTGAGGCATGGATAAAATTCCGTAAGCTACTCTCGATATATCAGGAAACATGTATTCATCTAATGCGTTTTTATATAAGCCAATGCTCTATATTGGTTGTTAATATTTCAAATTATTTTCTTTTCTTTTTTTTCTTTTCCCTGGTAACATTTTAATTAAAAGTGGTATAGTGATATTGGTTTAACAGATAAAATACTTTCAGGGGGAAACTTACTAAACCAAACTAACATTTTATTGTCAAAGTCCACTTTTGCCCTTAGAACTTAATATAAACTTTTTAAAATTTTCTTTAAACTGATTTAAAACAGTTGTTTCAATAGATCAACTTCTGTGCCACATAAAATATCATTGAATGAAATATGGTTTTCGTTGATATTTAATTGTGATTACACTTGTCTAAAAGATCTTTTATATATTTGTTTCCTCTTAATCATCAGATCTTTACTTATAAAGCTTCGTTCTATTTGTCGAAAAAACAATTTAATTCTTGGCAAAATATATGCATACGCGAGTCTTCTGACTGCATTTCTAAGTTGCCCGTGAGAGTATCAAATTTCTTAGGGGAGTACTACGGTACTTTTTCATGTCAAACAGTATCAAAAAAAGTACGATCGTACCAACTTTCCCATCACTGATGTGTGCTATGAAACTGACATCAATGTATTAAAACTAAATGTGTTTGGGATGAGTCGAACCGGCAACCTCTTGACTAATAGACTAACGTACTTACCACGCAGCTAAAGAGCAAATCGTTATTAGATACGCAAATAATGAATACACGCAAAACATGATTTCTTATAGTTAATTTCAATTATTATTGTTCGAACCTCATTTGTTTCTATATTTATAATTTAATCAGGCTAAAGTTCGTATTGCTTAGTAAGCCAAACTACATGTGATAATTATTAGTGAGCAAATAACACCAAAGTTAATTGTAAATATTCTGACAAATACGCAGTAGAACGGAACAACCAACTGTTTTCGAAGGCCACTACACCTTCATCATCAGCATTCTTTTGTGCTTGGTCCACTGTGTGTGGTGTCAGCTGATATAGAATTCTGCTTTATATACTCATTTATTTGTTGCTGTAATTCATGTTTGAATGTAAAATTACTTGAATTTTTTAGCATTGAAAACATTTTTTTGACAAACTGTATATGCGCCTCTATGTGAATTCACATTGATTTTTCTTTATTTGGGAAAAATTGCATTCCATTAACAACATCTAAATAAAAAATGTACACTTGTGGGAGCGAAATACGAGTAATTAATGTTTTTAAACATTAAAAATCCATAAGTCCCGAATATATTAGACCCTTATGAGAGAGACAGGAGAGAAAAATTGTGCAGTATTTTCCAAAAAAAAATAAAATAAAATAAATAAATCTAAACAACGTTGGAGTTATTTTATAAATAAATAGCTTGTAAAATATATGAAAGCTCACTGGGATTTTTTTTTTTAATTATTTCTTTGGGCGATATTTCATAGAAGCGTGGAAATATGTTTAATTTCTTAGTAGATTAGTTCGGTAGATAATAGTGTTTACGTTAAGATAATTTTTAAATATTCTTGAGTTTTAATAAGCGTTAGTTAAGTATGTGAACTAAAAAATTAAATGTTGCCAAATTAACAAACATATTTATTTATTGGGCAATAATCAAATCCATCTTGAACTTTCAAAATATACTACACTCACACTTATTGGGAAACCCTAAGATATATAAAGACATTGCCGATGCTTTTGTAAGCTGAAAATAATAATTTTTAAAAGATACATATGTGATCTACATAAAATGTTATGAATATTTGAATAATATATTCTGCCTATTGTTGATAACAATGTATTTAAGTTGAAAAATTTTTTCTTCTTATATATGAAGAAATTTTATTGTGCAATTTTTTCATTGGTATTAAGGATCAGTAAATAATTTTGATGTTATTTAATTTGCAAAAAAACAACTTCGCATATGAGACAACGTATAATTTTTCAAAGAGTGTTGGCAAAACTTCAATTCTTGGGACTATTTCACTTTTGTACAATTAATTTCTTATGAGTATTTTTAAGTCTGCTATTAAAAAAAGAAGAAAATAAAATACTTGATTTGTTTATTGCCTACGATATGTTTGCTACAAATGGTGGACTAAAGCTTAAATTAGACGTGACATAGCCATAACGCCATACCATAACCAAACCAAAATTCAATTGTTTTTTTTTGGTGAGAGTGAGAGTGAGAGAGACTCGCCATAACTCCCACCATAGAAACCAATTGAATTTTGGTTTGGTTATGGCTATGGCGTTATGGCTATGTCACGTCTAATTTAAGTTTAACCAAACCAAAATTAAATTGATTTCTATGGTGAGAGTGAGAGTGAGAGAGACTCGCCATAAAGCTTAAATTAGACGTGACATAGCCATAACGCCATAGCCATAACCAAACCAAAATGCAATTGGTTTCTATGGTGAGAGTTATGGCGACTCTCTCTCACTCTCACTCTCACCATAGAAATCAATTGAATTTTGGTTTGGTTATGGCTATGGCGTTATGGCTAAGTCACGTCTAATTCAAGCTTTAAGCTTTATCCTGTGGCTTTCATAACCAACCGTGTGAGTACACGTTTAACCATTTTGAGTTACTGATGGCAAAATTCTTTATTTCGAATGCTAGAATAGTGTTCACTAGAAACAAACAAAATGCTGTATTTGTTCAAATAAGTTTTAGTTTATTTTTCAAAACAATTACACTGCTGTTTTAAATAAATTTTATAGATTTTTTCTAGTTATAAAGTTTTTATATCTTTAAAGTGTTTTTTTAATGCATATAACTTTGAATTGGAGTAATAAACCGTACTTAGTTAATTTTGTTGCAGCAACTTTTTGTTTTTTTTAATGAGAAACAGTGAACAAGGAATAAAAATTTATATTTATTATATTTATTCTATTTCAACACTCCCACATATTCAAGAATTTTCGCATGCCACAAAAATTGCAAGTCTGGACGGGGACTTGTATAACTGCAAAAAAAAAACATAGAAAGGATAGAAAAATAATTTTATGTCAACGTCCAACTTTATCATGAAATCCACCTTCCAACTACTTTTTCAGCCATTTGGAGTGCGCTCAATTTTATCCTTTAACAAGTCCAAGCTTACTGGTCTGTTGGTATAAACCAATAACTTTACATAAGCCAAAAAATAGTCCAAAGGCGCTAAATCGCCGGGACTCACTATCCTACACAATCGCACGTCGCACGAAAAAGTTCAACCGTGGTCTGATGAATTATTATTGTCCTTTGAAAATTTTCATAAACTTCATCATACCAGGGTTGTATTTTCTAAAAAATTTGCACGATTGTGTAGGATAGTGAATCACGGCCTTTAATAGTAATATATTTCCAACGATCCTATAAGGATAATGGGGCCCTTTATATTATTGTTTGAGCTTTCACTAATCTTAGAATCACGGATGAGTAGGTGATTAGTCTACTGCATCTCTGATGCGGGGGGGGGCTGCCTGGTTTCAGACTGACTGTTTATAATGCACGTGTAGCGAACCGCTTAATGTAAATACAGACGTTTGGGTGAACAAACGCTAAGTCCTAATTTACACTAAGCAAGTCTTATTGCTAAGCTGATTAGTTCTTTAGGAGAGATACGAGGGGAAAAGAAACGTTTATGTTCCCCTCGTCTCTCACCCACAAACTAATCAGCTTAGCAATAAGACTTGCTTAGTGTAAATTAGGACTAATCGTTGTTGAGGATTGTGTGGTTTAGGGGGTACAGATTAAAATGCGTTATTCACCCACCTTGTCGATGACTGTTTGTTTGCGTAGCAGCATTTATTCATAGCTAACCTTAAAGGGCGTTCTTTATCCACAACCTGTGGCCCGTTCGGTTGCCTTCAAGCCCGGAACCTTTTTGTTTGAAAGTTTCCGGTCTTCTAAACCAGTTCAGTTTCTAGCAACCACAAAATTTTCTTTAGCAACACAGTATTCTTAAACAATATGAATCAAAACAATTCACATATTCCATTTGCAATAATGGTTGAGTATATAAAGCAGAAATCTACATCAACTGACAAAGAACGCTGATAATGAAGATGTAGTGACCTTCGAAAACAGCTAGTTGTTCCGTTCTACTACGTGTTTGTCAGAATATTTACAATTAACTTTGGTATTATTTGTTCATTAATAACACTGTGCTCGAATTTGACACTTTTTTTACAACCTGGGCTGAGTACGCTGAATTCAATGGCATTAGCAGTTTTTTAGAAGTTATCGCTCATATTCGCGAATTCAACTTGGTTGAATAAACACAATATTACATGACATTCTTATTTTTTTCTCCAAAAATCTATTTTTTTTCGCGAAAAATTAATACAAAAGTATATTGATTAAAATCAAATTTAGCGAATGTTGCTAACACAAGTGATAACTTCGGAAAACATCTAGCGCGGCTAATTTCTCGTATTAGAATTAATTTCAAACTCGAAGCAAAAAAAAATTTGCAAAAAAAAATCTGAAAAAAAATTGCGTAAAAAAATTTCGCAAAAAATTTTCTATTTATTGATGTGCATATTTAATCAAAATTTCTAAATTTAAAATTAAAAAATGGTCAAAACAGTATAAAAATATCGTTTTTATAGTACTTTAGCGTACAAATTTAAATCGCGAACTTGGAAAAACGGCTAATGCCATTGAATTCTGGGTACTCGAATTAGCTTTACCAGCAAGGTGCCCAGCTCGTTAAAATTTGCGACTAGCACAGTGTAATTATCACATGTAATGTGGCTTAAAAAGCGATACGAACCTTAGCCTGATCATATTATAAATATAAAATACCGTTATGCCTGTTTTATGTTAAATACTTGCGTCAATAGTTTTCTGCCACTCCTGAACATCTGGGATTTTTTAAGTTGCTACTGTTAATGTTTTAGTGGCGATATGTATCATAAAATTAAACCACAAAAACAACAGAAACATAAAAAAATAAATCTCAGTGTCTGAAATAATTGTAATTAATTATTGACATTTTTTTTTTTGTAAAGAAATTAAACAAACAAAACGTCCAGAATCAACACCGCACTAAATTCACTGTTCGATGAGCAGTTATTATGGTTTAGTCATTTGGGGGTATACCGCCACCATCTAAGCAAACTCAATCCTAATATTGATTGTTGTGTCGTATGCTAGTCTGCGGTAGTAATTGATGTCAGTACTACTACAAAATTAAAAAAGAACATACGAAATCTACTTAATTGATTGCTAAGATTTTCATTGATCATTCAATTATTTAACTTCTTTTCCTCCCGCAATGTTCTTTTTTCGCACACAATCACAATGTTTTACATAAATCTGTAAATATCGTCGCTGTTTTATCTAACTGACCTATCTAACATTTTTAAAATTTTACAGGAGAGCAGCTTTTATGCTTGTTTTCTACATGTATTCTTATGGAAACGTCTGAAATATTTTTACTGTTATAGGATCGACAGTAATGTTTACAGTCAAAAAAATTGTGGACAAGGTCTATTATGACTCATAAAGTCTAGTAGTGGACTTAACTAATTTTTCAAAAAAATGTCAGTTAGGTCAGTTAGTTAAAACAGCGACGATATGTACTACATACACATGATTTTCTTGTGAAAAGTTATTTCAGTTTTTTTTTCTTTAATACAGTCAATGAAATATTTTTAGGATCACTCAGAATGTATTCAGCATGTTAAGAGATTGTTAAATATTTAGCAAGGACATATCGAACCCTTTTTTCGATTTTATCGTAAGCGACATGTTATCGGAAATATACTTTTTTATTGAAATTAAAATTTTATAGGCCTACACATAGTTTAGAATTATCAAAATGGCAAAATTGTTGATAAATTTTGTACAATTTTATCGTAAGCGACAATTTACGTACAAAAACAAATTTGAATATTTAAAAAAAAACTTCTCCTGAAAAAATTAATTTTTGTCGCTTACGATAAAATCGAAAATAAGGCTCGATATGTATGCATAGCAAAAGCGATTCATGACCTTTCTACTCCTAAGTTCCTTTACTAAAAAAAAAGCAAAACAAGTTTATTTTCTTTAAGGCGAATACAAACTCTGCAAAATATAAGTAATCTTTGAGGATTGCTCTAAACGCATGTAAAAAGATGCTAGGCAAGACATGGGACCTTTCGCCTAATCTTACATATTGAACCTACACAGCGGTAGCAGATAAATTCTACTCTACGGAATACTTGTGTGGTGGAGGGCGACTGAGACAAAAGCATATCTAAAAAAGTTAGAAAATATCCAGAGAGTAGCAGAACTCTGCATCACTGGAGCTCTAAAAAGCACACCTAGTGCAGCTTCAGACGTTATATTGGAACTTAAACCAATAAAAATAACTGCTCTGAATGCGGCATGCAAAACCGTTATCCGACTCAGGACAAATGTCGTATAAACCATTCGGTCACTGTAAATTGCTGGAAGACATGGAGTGTAGCTCGGACCACATCATTCCAGAAATTAACTTTCTTGCCAAACCACAGATCACTATAAGGGAAAAAGGCTACCTCAAAGGTCTTAACTATAGTGGGTATAGTTTTAATTTCTTCACTGATAGTTCAAAGATGGATGGTGGGGTGTTAGCTGCGGTTTACTGACAGGAGCTCAGTATAGAGGAATCTTATAAACTTCCTGACTACTGTAGCATCTTCCAGGCGGAAGTCTATTTAGCCAAAATGGCTGCAGAATTAGCTTTCAACCCTCAAACCATGAATGCGCGTGCGAATATATACATATGTACATATATAGGCAGTCAAGCAGCAATTAAGCCAATTTCAGCAGACTGCAACTACTCCTTGATTGTACTCATGTGTAGGAACGCCCTAAATATGCTATGTGCTGGCAGATAAGTACATATATTTTGGGTCCGAGAACACATGATTGAGGGAAACGAAATGGCCGATATTGCTAAAAGGGGAATCCAATTACCGGTGGAGGAAACGGTATATGTGCGGAAACCAATTCAACACCTCAAATGTATTATATTAATTTTATTTTATGATGAAGGAAGAAGCGGTGGAAAGTTCGCGTTCGACGTTCCTATGATCCTAAATCGACTAAATTCCTTTTGTCACTAACCAGAAGCAACTGTAGACTTCTAGTCGGGATATTAACTGGACACTGTTGGACCTGCAGGAAATGTAAGGAACCCGGGGTAATTGAGACAGTCGAACATCTAGTGTTCCACTGTCCGGCTCTAAGCCGCACTAGATATGACTGTCTTGGTGATCACACTTTTCAGAGTCTTGAACTTGTATCGGGAATGGAAATGTGTAGATTACTAAGGTGTGTTAAATCTGTGTGGAAGTCATTCGATACAAGCACCACGAACTAGGCTGCCATACTTACAGGTTTCTTGTCACCTGCTGGTATCGCTAAGGAGCAATCCTGGTCTATGCGAGGTCCTTGGCCACCCAGACTAGCCTAACCTAGCCTTGAGGACTTAAAAAAGTAATTTTAACAACTTCAAAATGTCCAAATAAAACAAAAATGTACTGCGCACTCTGCATCTAATAATTTGTTAGAGAATTATCATTCGTCTGCTGTTGGGAAGGAGTCAGATGCTGTTTGATCCTGCGATCTGAACGGCTAGTTCTAATCTCCAAAACTGGAAATCACTCGACCTGGAAATTGCTGTTTCAAATCTCCATTGTTGACCGAGCTGCATGAGCGGTTCTTCAGTAGTATTAACACCAACAATGATCTAGACCAGCTAGAAGAGCTTTTTGTGCTTTCACACCGACGAGAGGACAACATCCACAACAACAACACAGCAGACACCAATGCTTGCTCTTCCCAGTAAAAAAAATTAGAAGTCATTCTAAGGGAACTACATTTTCATTGCTCCCAAAAAATCGATATTTTTAATTTGCCGATAGTTAGCAGAAAACCAAGTAGAAGTTTATTTTAATTAATTACTTTGCAAAGAAACAAGAACAAATTTAAGAGCTTTCAAAGCTGTTTACCTCAAATACAAACATCAGTGTACGAGGGCGGTTCGGAAACTTCTTAGCCTATCAATGAAAGAGAATAGTTAGTTTTTAAAAAATATTTTTATTTTTCAATATAATCTCCTGAAACTTTAATACACTTAGTCCAACGCTTTTCTAGCAATTCTATCCCTTGATTAAAATAGTTTTCCTCAAGGTCTTCAAAATAATGGTTTACAACTGTAAACCACTGAGGTAAAACGCTTGCCAGCAAGGAATTTTTTTTAGATTTGGGAACAGGTAAAAGTCACTGGGAGCCAAATCAGGAGAATAAGGTTGACCACCCACCTTAGCAACTCGTACTTTAATTCTTTGATTTTAGCCATTGTTAAAACACTCTTGTGCGCTGGTGCGTTGTCTTGGTGAAAAATTATTTTTTTGTGTTGTAAGCCAGGACGTTTTTCTCGAATTTGTATATTTAATTGATCCAAAAGTTTGCAATAGTACTCTGAATTTATTGTTTTACCCTTTTGCAGATAGTCAATCAATAAAATACCTTTGAAGTCCCAAAAAACCGTTGCCATAACCTTACCAGCCGATTGAATTCTTTTTGCCTTCTTTGGGGCACTTTCTCCAGCTTCAGTCCATTGTTTGGATTGTTCTTTTGTCTCTGAAGTATAGTGGTGGATCCATGTCTCATCAACAGTTATTAAACGACGCTTAAAATCCATTTTATTTCGCTTAAAACGATCCAAACAAGCTTGAGAAATGTTCATTCTTATGCGTTTTTGGTCGACTGTTAACAAATGCGGCACCCATCTTGCAAAAAGCTTTTTCATCTGTAGTTCTTCATGCAAAATTAAATGGACTCGATCATTTGAGATGCCCATGATATTAGCTATTTCACGCACTTTTATTCGTCTATCATTTAATACCATATCATGCACTTTGGCTACAATTTCTGTTGTTGTTGCTGTTTTTGGACGTCCACTACGTGGATCATCTTCAATGCTTGTACGACCACGTTTAAATTCAGCACTTTCACCTAACACATTCACCATATCATTATGAATTTCTTGTCCCGATAAACCTTTTTTATGTAAATATTTAATGACACCACGCATTTCTATTTTTTCCATTGTTAAAAAATTGCGGATGCGTCTTTTGTGAACACCTGTTTCTATATGAAGGAGTTGCCAGATCGAAACAAAATTTAACATGTGTTCATAGCAGAGATGGAAGTTTCCAAAACACTTAACTTTTTTCTGTTTATACCGCGCTTTTTGTGCTATGCTAAGAAGTTTCCGAACCGCCCTCGTATGTGTGTTTGGACGTAGCTGATCTAGACCCAAAGCAGCTTGCGTGAAAAAGATCGTTTAGCATCTGCCTGTAATGCGCATCATTAATGCGACACCTGCACCTGAACGCAGTTTGAACGAAGCACGCAGCCAAACCCTTAATTCTTCGAGTATTTGTGAAAACGACGGAAAAATTCACGATGTGTTAAAACAACAGATTAAAATTTCTCGAATAAGCAGTTATAACAATTCCATGGCTTGTTGGCAACTAATTCTCTACATATATACTAACATTATAAATGTCAAAGCACAGTGACATTTGGCAACATTGGCAAAAATTAGTGGTAGGGATGCAAGCCTCTCAGTCCAGAAGTCGTGGGTTCGATTACCGCCATAGACCCTGAGTGTTTTCTGCAGGCAAGATAATCGCTTTGCGGTTTGTGTTTATTTTTTATACACTGTGTGGCAAACCATTAACCACCCGAGGATATCTACATATCGTCATGTGAGAACTTAAGTGTCCAATACGCCATTATAAACTATTGGATATTGGACACTTAAGTTCTCACATGACGATATGTATAAATATTTTTGGTGTGTCCTTATATGTATGAGTAGGTATGTAATTCTGTAGCTAGAAGCCCCAATCAAAGTTTGTTCAATAATTTATTAATTCGTTCAAGCATATTTATTAACATCAAATCATAATTAATTAATATTTTTGTTGAATGTTCTTATTTTTGTTGTTTAGTTGTGGTTTTTTTTTAATTAAATTTAATTGTGCAAGGTCGTTTATTGCGGAAGATACAAGGCTATTTACTAAGTATTCTTTCTTTTTCTTGTACTGTTGCAACCTAATATCGATCATAATTATTTAGCAACGAAACGCGAGAAATCATTTAGATTTATATATGTATGTATGTATGTATATAAAAAAAACATTGCGTGAAATTGGAGAAATAGTCGGAAGGAATCACTTTACTATAAAAAATTATAACTAAATATGTGAAGCATCATAGAGAAGAGAATTTACCACGGTCGGGACGACCAAAACGGATTATTAGCACAGAAGTGTTAGCAGTAGTACGAGAAGTAAGGACCAATCCATCGCCAAATGCTGTTCAAATATTAAATACACATGTGTGAAAACCAGTGCCAGTATAGTTAAAAGAGAACTCTACAATAACGGACAACATGGCAGAGTGACATAGAGTAAGCCTTACATATCTAAAGTGAATCAGCAGAAGCGCGTGAAATTCGCAAAAAAAAAATACAAAACTGAGCCTGTAGGCTTCTGGAAAAACATTTTATATAGTGATGAGTGCAAATTCGATATATTTTGAGAGAAAAAGCCTCTAAAAACATTGCAGTCAAAGAATGAAGCTTTTCTTGAAAAGTGTGTTACAAGCACCGCAAAACATGGCGGAGGTTCGGTTATGAACTGAGGCTGCATGGCGCCATCTGGTGTCAGCAATCTAGTTTTTGGTGAGTCTACAATGAATAAAACTGATTTATTAAATATTCTGAAAGAAAATGTTGCGTCCATCGTTGAAAAATTGGCACTTCTAAGTAACTTGGTCGTTCAAAATCACAACTAGCCGAAACATACGACGATAGTTGTCAAGGAATGGTTGTTATATCGAACGCCTAAGACTTTAGATCATCCACCACGGTCTCCAGACCTTAATCCAATAAAAAATTTCTGTAAGCACCTTCACAGAAATATCAGGCAGAGGGCCCTTTCCAACAAAAATGACTTGAAAAAGGCTCTAATTGAAGAATGGAACAAAATCCAAATATAACGAAAAACCTTGTCGAATCAATGCCTAGGAATTTAAATGTATTGCTGATTGCAAATGAAAAACAAACCAAATATTAAAAGTTGACAGTAATTTAGCTTGTGCACCTAATTATCTGGTGTAATGGGTTCTGTTTACTTTTTTTTATTAGTATTTTAATATAAAGTGAATTATTTTTGTTATTATTTTCTTTTCGTTTACTATTTATACTGAATTAAATTCTTAGGGCCTAATTCATAAAAAATATTTTGATTTTATAGAAGGTTTATTATCCAATTTCCATAGAAAATTTGTTTCATAAACCTCTTCTCAAACAGAAATATTTTTTATGAATAAGGCAATTATTATATAAGCCTCCTCAACTACAATTAAAGTTTTTAATTTTTATTAATTACTGGACTGTAACAAAACCTTTATACAGATGAAATAACTGTTTACTTTCTTTTGAGGCTCACAGTATGTTGACTGAGGGACTTAATTGCAGACTGGCTGTCAGTTATAATATGGAAATAAGTATCTATTTGATATCCGATAGAACCTTAGTCAGTGTATCGCTCTTTTAATGTCAGATATATCTGTTTGCAATATGTTTCATTCGTCCGGGAGCCACCAACTGTACGGCTTCATTTAGTGTGGAAACCTCTTCTGTCAATGAAATTCGAAAATTCCTATTGAAGTAGGATTTCGGAATGCATTATGTGTGTAACCAATGGACACTTTTCCGCTAGGAAACCAGTTCGTTTTTGCATCTGCTCTGTTTAACACTTGCACGTAGCTCATGTTTAAATAAATTTATATGGATTTAAATGTGTTCAGTTTCATGAATTGTAGTCAAAATAAGCTTTCTCATTTTCTGGTAGAATGGGTGGAGGTGACAGGATCTTTATATAAAAAGTAAACTATAAATCATATTTTTTTCAATAACTTTATTTAAAACGTTCTTTTTTCTATTTATAAATACACCTCTGCTTTTAAGTAAACTCCAATATTTATATCTTAGCACTATAATCTTTGGAAAAGTTGTGAATCCTATCATTTCGGTTACTTTAAAATTAATGCCGATTTCATAACACAAAAAATATGAGTATCTTTGTGTTAAGGTGGAAATATATGTATGAATGAGTTAAGTTTTCTTTTTAGATTTAGCTAACTTTTAGATCCTAAAATTAAAATGTAAAAATATTTTAGGCATTGGCAAAATCAACGCCCTTTTGGATATTTTTCTTAAGTTCTGGAATGGCAGCATCCAACAATTTCTTTTCATAATCATTCAATTTTGGTAATCCCAAATTTTCTTGCAAACCTTGTTTGCCCAAAACCAAAGGAGTGGCAAAGAAAGTGGCTTCGGTAACATTCGATTGAACGTATGAGCATTCGACAACGTTGCTTTCGCCATTCAAACCCTTAAGCAAGGAACCAGCAAAACGTGCACCGGCATAAGCCATAGACAAAGTGGCGGAACCAGCACCAGCCTTTGCCTTGACAACTTCAGTGCCAGCTTCTTGGATACGAACGGTCAGTTTTTCAATAGTTGATTTATCACCTTTGAATGTTGGCTGGCATTGGGACAAAACTGGTAAAATAGTGACACCGGAATGACCACCAATTACAGGAATATTGACTTTTTGTGGATCGACGCCTAAAGCTTCACCAATGAAAGCACGAGCACGTACGACGTCCAAAGTGGAAACACCAAACAGACGTTTTGGATCATATACACCAGCCTTTAAAACATAAAATGTTATTAGATAAAAAATGTACATACATATGTGATACTTTTGCGCTGTGTAAAGCAAACCTTTTTTAAAACTTCAGCAGCGATTGGCACGCATGTGTTGACAGGATTGGTAATAATAGCTACCATAGCCTTGGGGCAATTTTTGGCAATAGAATTTGCAATATCTTTGATAATACCAGCGTTGACATTAAAAAGATCGTCACGCGTCATACCAGGTTTACGGGGTACACCAGCAGGTATAACCACAACATCAGCATCTTTAATTAGACATTATAAATATATTATTAGCTTCAACATTATTAATTTTCATCTTTCTCATATGACCGCTAGTCAAAAAAAATTATTCGCTAAGATTAAATTATAAATTTTTTTTTCTGGCAAGCTTTTCGTTGCCAAGTTAGGTAAGGAAGGGTGGTGCTTTAACACACATCCACTCGGAGACCCAGTTGGATCCGTTGTGATTTCTTTCTGTTGATACTCCGTTAATTATAAATTTAACCCCCATTTGTACCCACTTCACACTTGGCGATATCACTAATGCTCTCATGGAAACGTCTGCTTAGCCATCTAAGCCTATGGCGTTGCATTTTCGGGCAATGGCAGACAATATGTTTAATAGTTTCTGGTTCCTCTTCACCCCTCACATCCTACAGAAATCTGGAGTGCCAGCTTAACAAATTACGACTCGCGTGGCCTTCCTATTCATTAGTTGTGTGTAAAGTGAACACTTTAAACTCTTTTTCTTTCAAATGAATGGACTGGGCAATTTTATTCGGAATAAATCCCCCGTGGTTGGTTGGTTGGCGTATTTCGACTTCGACTATGACATTTTTGTAATAAATTAAATAACACCCCGCATTTATTCTTTAACCTAGGACCGAATTGTCGTAGTCGAAACCGAATTAAGCCAACCACTATAAGGACCAATATTTTCTAAATTTATAAACATAACCAAAATTAAAAATTTTAAAAACCCTGATATATCCAGAAAAGATGTGATATCTTCTAACGACAGGATTTTTTTCAACATAGCTTAGAACACTCGATTAAGTCACCTTTCAAACAGAAAAAACTAAATCAAAATCGGTCCAGCCGTTTGGTCTGTACGTGGACTCGTACAGACATACACAGACACAAAATACAAACTTATAACACACCTTTTTTTGGTCGGCGGTTAAAAATAATTAATTTCAATATTTTATTTTTATCTAACGCGTATCGAAATGCATAAAAATTTAAAAATAATTATTTTTTAATTAATTTTATCCAAGATCTTTTACATAAAGAAGTTCTCTGAAAGTGTTAAAGTGATTAAATTGTTTTCATGAGCCCGTAAATGCTCTATTGGATTTAAACAGGTGACTGTGGTGACGTTCGTAATTGTTTTGGAGCAATATATAAAACCTGAAAATAAAACCTATTTGATAGTCGCAATTTCTCAGTTCTCGATCGGATAATAATGCTTTAAAATGTCTAAATAAATATTCCTGTCCATGGTTGTCTCAACAAACTCAATACTTCCTGGCCACCGGCTGACATACAATCTCAAATCGTCACACCACCACCATCATGTTTCACCGTAGGAAAGAGACAGACCTTTAATTCCAAAAACTGTACTTTTTTTGATTGGAGAAAATAACATCATTCCATAATTCATTTTTTTATATTCACATACATCGGCAATAAATGCTTTTTTCGTGCTACTATACTATGAAACCAGGCCGTTTCAAGATGTCCGAGCGGTATCCAAAGAAATCACCCTTATCGGGAATAAAAGGCGAACATTTTACTCACGTGAAACATTTCCCAATGTGGTTTTCCACTCAAATAGCCAATTTCCCCCTTTATACTTTCCTTGCTGCTGTAGCTTAAAAATAATATTTCTCTAACGCTCTCTAAGTGTTGAATAAAAATAATTGAATTTGACTGAATAAAATGCGTTACTTTTAGAAATATGTAAATATGGGCATTTCTCCGAGAAATTCCACTTTTTTGTTGCGTGCGACAGCAAGCAATTAACCTTGTATTTCTGAACAACGTGACTCGATTTTTCTTAAAATTTTACCTAATGTAGAGCTAGCTGCTGACGGCCTACACAAATATATAAAAAAGTAAAAAAAAGTTTCGTTGTCTTTGAAAAAACAAGCATATTTGCATGGTGTTGCACGCTACAAAAAGTTGATATTCCTGTGGAAATGCCCATATGTATATTAAAATAATTATTATTACTAAAAATGAAATCCCTAGTTGCTGCTAATGTCGAGCGCAACCTTCTAGTATTTGGCAAAACATCCTAATAAACTTCAATGTTGACGGACTTCGCCAATGTACATATCGTTAACTTAATATAGAAAGGGCCTAACTCATTATTTTTCTGAAATCGAAATTTTTGCATTTTTCGACACATTAGATGTTAGTATATCGAAATATATAAAAAACTCGATTTTAAAAATATAATGAGTTAGGGCCTTTCTATATTAAGGTAACGATATGTACATTAGGGGTATAACCAATCTTTTGGCATATTACCACGATTTTCGTAAAAAAAAACGAAGTCCAAAAAATTTGTCGCTTAAGCTATTTTAGCGGTTATGGCTCGATATGGTCCCAGCAGAACTACCTAGTCAATAGTGCCAACGTCAGTAGTAGATTTTCAATGACAGGCGCATGTTAAATGTTTATAGGGGTATAATACGAAGTCAGTAGAACTGGTGCCAAAATGAATAGTAAATAAGTAGATTTACTATTGACACTTCCTACAAGGTAGTTGTATAGTTATGTACCCAGCTAGCATTTGGGTGATCATTTTTGGCAGAAATATCTTATATGATTCTCTACAGATCGCTTTTGATGATTAAAAAGTGATTTATCACTTGGGCGATTGAAAGAGGATTCACTTATGACTCATCTATATGATCAAATAATGATTTCTTGAAAATAGAGGAACATCATGCAAACCGCAAAAAGGTGATTTAAATGATTTAATATGAAAATTGCTCAAAAATAATCAGCAAATCGTATCATAACTGATTTTTTGGTATGATTCATCTGTAGGGTACCATTTTCTCACAACGGGAGTATCATTTATGATCGAAAAATGAGCTCATATACGGTTATTTTTCCCGTCAAGCTGATTCGGAAACGATTGGATTATGATACAAAATGCTACCTGGGTACGTACATATGTATGTATGTATGTATGTATATAATATATTCATGATAAGACTTAAGATGTACATACATACATTCATACATACATATCTATGTACATACTACATATGTACATACATATGTACATAACCTATCCAAATACTCAGCACCCAAAATAAAACTGGAAGTAAATTTCATAAATTTCATAAGGAATTGCTATTTAGGTATAATTTGTTAAAACCATTCATGTTTAAAAATACTTACTTTTCAAAGCTTGACCCAATTGATCAGCACCCATGAAACCAGTAGTTTTGCTCTTGGTATCGATGTGGGACAAATCGGCAGCAACACCGGGTGTATGAACAATATCGTACAAGGCCAAATCGCTGACCAGAGCATTTTGTTTCATGAGCAAAGACAATGGTTGACCAATGCCGCCAGAGGCACCACAGACAGTAACTTTGTAGTTGTTCTATATTCAAACAGAAATTAATTACGAATATTATGAATGATATTTATGTACATATGTATATATGTACATACATATGTATGTATATATTCGATCTAAATATTTGTGTACATAATATTATGTACATAGACCAAAAGCCAACAATTTTTGACTACATGCTCATAAAATTGATAACGAAAATATTTAAGCATTATAAAAATTACGTAAACAGTTGCCACTACAATGTCATCTTAATATCAATGTTTTTGATGGCGAATTGAAATTGTGGAAAGTTTATAAAAATATATGTATGTATATTTACATAATAAAACACGCACCTGTCTTCCAGTGGAGAAACTCCTCGTCGATTGGATGGCCAATTGTTTAGTCACTTGCTTCAACATGTTACTTTATTTTTAAGGAAAATGTTCCTCCGATTAATCCCACTATTTATAACGCACGATACTAAAGTGCTAAAAGTCACCAAATGTGTGCTAAAAATTATTAGCTAATTCCACTTTTGTTAATTCTCTATATTTTCAGCAAATATACATATGTATGCATATGGTAGTGTGTATGCACATACATACATATGTATGTATGTATAAAGAAAACGTCAAATAGAAATATGCACTGTTACCATTTTAGCATTTTCCCTGCTAGATTTTGCATATGGGCATTTCTCCGAAAAATCAAAATTTTTTTGTCACGTTCGACCGCAAGCAAATAACCTTGTATTTCTGAACAATGTGACTAAATTTTTCATAAAATTTTACCTAACGTAGAGCTGCTGACGCCCTACACAAATGTATAAAGAAGTAAAAAAAAGTTTCGTTTTCTTTGAAAAAAAACAAGCATATTTGCTTGGTGTCGAACGCGACTTTCCTGGAAAAATATCCATATGGGCATTTCTCCGAAAAATTCCACTTTTTTGTTGCGTGCGACAGCAAGCAATTAACCTTGTATTTCTGAACAACGTGACTCGAGTTTACTTAAAATTTTACCTAACGTGGAGCTGCTGACGGCCTACACAAATATATAAAGAAATAAAAAAAGTTTAGTTTACTATGAAAAAAAAAACAACCATATTTGCTTGGTGTCTGTGGAAATTCCCATATTCATTTGTAAAAAAAGGATTCAAGTTTTTCAAAAAAGTGCTAAAAAAAACGTACATATGTAAATGTATTTTTTCTTCTGTAGAACATTTTAGCAGATATTTTGGACCAATTTTGCATTCTCCCAGGATCAGCGATGCCAATTTAGCGCGTTTTAACTATGCCAAACGCACTTTTTTTTTGTCTTAGCGCGTTTAATAAAAAAATATTTTAAAATTTTTTAGTAATTTTCTAACTCATAAAATTTCTTGGTATTAGTTAATGATGCAGCTCTCGCAAATAAAATTCCTTCAAATGTGGTTAGAATTAAAAACGTATTTTACAAGTAAAATTAAAAGAAAAGGATTTCGATTATTTGGAAGGCGATTCTGATTCTGTATTAAATAAATGATTTTAGTTACTTAGGATGTAATTTCGAAGAAGCAATATTGTAAAATCTGGAAAAGAGTTACTAAAAAAATTCATTGTATTTATTAATACGTATGTACAAAAACCAATGCTTTCAGTAGAGCCAAAAAAAAAGTTTTTTTTCAAGCTTATTTAAAAAAAGGTGGAAGTTGTGTTGTTGTTTTAGAAAAAAGTTATGTACATGCGTCCATATATTTAAAAAATTTCATAGAACTCTCCAAAAAGCATACATACCTTGTCATTAATGAAAACCACAGAATACATATGTACATACATCGACTTTTATTAAAATTTAATTTAGCGCGTAGGAAAATGGCGCGTTTTGGCTATAAATAGTTTAGTTTTGAGAAGAGGAATAGCGCGTTTGTGTTATAAATAGTTGGCATCGCTGCCCAGCATCATTTTATGGCAACATGCGACGGTATTTTAGACAAGCAAAATTTACGTTGGAATTCTCTCTCTGTAACTGTCTTTTGAGTCCGGATACGGAAAGTTTAGTTTTACATATGTCATGTGTGGTGGTTGTGGTATGGTTGGTGTAAAATAAAATCAACTAAGTGCTTGGAGTGTTGGTGTGGCCAGATTGTTGGCATCGCTGGTATGCTGGCGTATGCACCGGCTAGGGCTCGCCGTTTTGGGTTGGGTTCTTGCCATGTCAACCTGGTGTCGTGCTACTTACCACACAGAAATAAACAAAAAAAATCATACCAGCTTTGGGATGTTGATTGAACTAACATTTAAAAAAATAAATTTTTGGGACCCTCAGTGAACCTTACCTGACAATTAGCTGCTGTCAAATTACCCCAAGATGTCCATATACCGCTTTACATCCCAAATGTACACAACCACATATGAGTCGGTTGATGTTGAGACTCTGGCTGCCCTCCCCATCAGGATTAAAGAAAATCCTGCCATGACAACCTGCTTTTGCCTGCAATTTATTTTTCTTCAGGTTGTCCCAAATCCTGCTTTCACTTACCTTCCCCCTCTCTCACTCTTATGCCACCATCCTATTGAAAATCCAAACTTTTCTATTCAGACATTTCCATTGATTTAATCAAAGCTCTTTGTATATATTCTATTACAAAAGTATTTCATTTATATATTTATAGATAATTATATTTCTTATTAATAATGCAAATTTGGAACAAACAAAAAAAATATGGAGAAAAATGAAAATTTTATGAAAAACATTTATTTTAATTTACAGCAAAATTGCTCAAGAACCATTCTTTTTATAAATACTTTTAATATTTAAATAAATGTCAAATTCTGTATATATATATCTATATATCTATATATATTTCAGTTTTTTTTTTTTCTTTGCAATGTAGATTTATGGCCCGTTAAGTAAGTTTTATTGTACGAGTTACAAAAAGGTTAAGTCTCATCAATATCGATATTCAGGTACCTATATATATATATATAAATTAAGAAAATTTCTTTTCATCAAAGATTTTTGTTTCTGTTGGTTTAAAGGGAACCCTTTCGAAACTAAGTAGTTTCCGGACTAAAATAAACGAAGGAACGGAGGTTCGAGCTCAAATCTACGTTGTGGGCAGGCAGATCAATGGACCTACAGGTTACTAATAGCTACAAAAATGGGCACTTTCCCTAACCAAAAATTCTTTAATAAAAAAATAAATAGATTTATATACATATATATTAATTTTTACAGTTTGTCTTGTCTGTCTGTCGAGTAAACGTACGGGTCATGGGCACAATACCTTCATTGCTATTGACTTGTGGTGTATCTGCTGCCTCTTGCGGTGATTAATGGTGTCCACACATAACCCTCCTTGGGTATAATTAGGCTGTTTTCACGTCCTTGTGTCGGCTGTCTCCTCTGGGCGCTCACTTGCTTCTTTTATAATGGTGGTTAGTTTTTCTATAAGTTTTTCTTTTTAAACGTATAATTAAGAAAAACGTTTACCAAGCAAGTAAATGTTACGAGATTGTTTTTAATTTTTGCACTAAGGCGAATAAATGAGTTTCTTTTTTTCTTTACACTTTATTGTGTTATTAATTTATTTATATTTTTATTTATTTTGTAGCCATTTATTTATATATATTTATTTCGCTTAATAAAATTTTACATTTCACAATATTTTCACTTTTTCTTTCTTTCAACAATTTTCAGCCTTTTCTCTTTTCTTCTCCAGACTAGAATGCCGTGCCATCTTTCTTTTCACTTTCTCCTCACCTTGGTCCGCCAAAAAGTTGCTTCGCCATCTTTTTTCAAACTTCCAAATTCCTTGGAGAAGCAACTGCCTTCCATTAATTTGCGGGTTTTATTTTTTTTTTGTGCCTTTTAATTTTTGTTGGTTCTTTCTCAATTGTTTTTTTCTATCTTTTTCTTTTTGCACAGCTGACTGGCGACTGTTTTATCAGCTGACCGGTCACTGCGTTACCAGCTGACTGTTTTACCAGTTGGCTGAGCACACACGACAAACCCAACCATTCCTGAGTCCATCTATGGACCATGAATGGGAGGGAAGCTTCTAAAAAAATTGCATTTCTATATTGTATTTTGGCGATTTATTTATGCGTTTTCGTTTTACAAGACTGACCATCTGGCATTACTGTTTTGGAATTTACCTGGTGTGCAACGGGTGTGATGTAGTGTCGACCTACTAATACAAAATACTACTCTGTTAAATCGGCGGGTGAGCGCGACTGGATGATTAAATAAACAGCTGTTGTATTGGTACTGTCAATCGCTTCTGTGTTTTCCAATTGTGTTTAATTTAGTATGACTTTTGACAGTACATGTGCATTTGGCTTTCTGTTGAAATACAAAGCCTACATTTATGCGTGTTCATCGACTCAACGAAACATCAAATGGCTTGTGTTAAGTTCGATCATAAGCAGAGTGTAATGGTGTAATCTTAAAGATTTATTAATAAAAAGTGATTGTTAAAAGTTTAAATAAAAAAGTTTTAAAGTGAATTGTGTTTGTGAGTGGGCAGTAACCATCAAGTTTTTAGAGGTAAGTGTATGGAACAATGAATTAATAGCTATTGTGTGACTGATTGGTTCTATTTTATGCTTTAGGTGATCGTGTGCGGATATTGTTTGTATGTACAAGTGTACAAGTACAAAAGGTATGTATTTTAAAATCAAATATTTCTAATAATGTATGTATTAAATTTCATATTATTTTTATTTCAAGGCTTTACTATCGGGCAACATGGCTGGACCGTTAGATGGCTCCATATTATTATCACGGGAAAACAGGTAAGAAGAAAAGAATTTCCTTTTTGTTGTTTTAAAATAAGTGTGGTGTTATTGATTGTCGATGATTCGATAACTAGTTATCGAATTTTGAATACCGCCGCCGGTTAAATTTTTGTTATCGCCGCCGTTCATTTTGCCGCCACTGAATTTGAAATTTACGTGGATAAAAATATTGCAAAGTGGTGTAATAAAAACTAAATTGAATCTTATAACTAATTGTAATTTTAATTATATTCCTAACTAAATGACAAAAAAAATAGAGTGAATATATAAAAACACAAAGGAAAAGAAAGATAAAGTAATAAATGCCTATGTAATCGTGGCAAAGTGAAAAACAAATCAATTAAAACGATTTGTTTTAAAATTCAATATTTATTTTATCGTTCTTTTTCTTTTCTGTTATAAATGAAAATGTGTATTATAAGAAAAATTCTTTCTTTATTATTAAAGTAGAATTGAAACAAAAATAAAAAATATGTAAAACTTTCTAATAGGATGTGTTACAAATATACTATTTCCAAAAGTATTCTATTAGACTGTTTTAGCACTAAATTATAATATAAAACAATAACTAGTATAAATTTTCTCTTTTCAGGTTAACGAAGTAAAAGCGCTTAGATGAGCAGTGTTCAGAAGACAACGGTAAGTATTATAAATAAACATGTGTAGGTTTATGGGGGCTAACTTACTCATAATTTTTACGTTTATTTTCAAACAGGAAATAAGCTTTCAATTTGCAAGGCCTCATCTGAGGGTATCAACAGGGCTAATTCGACAGGAGTCGAATTTGTTTCGTGTTGTAAAAGCCTGCTGCGTTAGAACGAGATTCAGCGAGAATTTTAGGTAAGTCTTAGGATTTTAAGGTATCAGTGTTTGTACGTATTTCTATGTTTTTCATAAATATTACATATATATTAAAAGGCAGTTTTTTAATTAAAATTTAATGTGCGTTTATTCATATATATATACTGGTACATTTGCGTGTATTTAATTTTTGCGTCCAAATTTTAAGTGCGAAACAAAATATCTTTGTTTATTACTTTTGAATTCTGGTTGTGTCGACCATTTGTTCTCTCTCAGAGTTGAGTATTCAATTAGGTATTAAATAATTTGTTAGAGTAGTGTTTTTTGAATAAACGAAACTCTGTACATAAGGACTATACTATATTGTGTCAACTTGCTGTAAGATCGGCCTAGATATATGTTGCTCTTTAGATGACTAACATTTCCTAGTCCTTAATGGCATAGTTCCGCAGGGCGTTTAACGGAAATGCATCAATAAAGAGACAACGATTACAAAATGTGATTCTCTTAAGAAACGTAAGCGCTATAGTTGGCACAAAAAGTTTGTCTGAATGATTAAAAGATTTTAATAACGTGAATCTCTTCCAGTAGAAATGAACTGATTTGGTCCCCCAGATATCGAGGTAATAACATAAAAGAATTTTATCTCTTTTATTAAGTGTGTTTTAAGAAAAATTTTGTTTCACCACTAACAACGTTCATTTCGTTTGAACTCATTTGCTTTAGCAATTTTTAAATTTGTTTATATACAAATATGGGTATATTTGTATATGTATGTACATATGTATTTATATTTTATATATATTTGATAAAATTTACGAATAAACTTTATTGCCTTGTTTTGATGGAAATGTTGGGACTGAGACCACCAAAGAATTTAAAACTATTGTTTTAAATCCTTGGCGAGAGACACCCCCAACTATTTCTCACGTTTATCAATTACGAAAAGTGTATAAGAGCAAAAAAATTAAAATATTGTCCACCCATTTGTCCAAAAAGAAAAATGAGGGATGGAAAAAAAAAACATGAATGCAACGATGTACGTTATGTAGGTGTTTGCAATTGGAATTGCTATTAAATAAATAAAATGAAATAAAGTTGCAGTTTGAAGTTTGTTTTTGTCTCGACAAGTCTTAGCCATATGGGCGGAAATGTTAGGACTGAAACCACCAAAGAATTTGAAGCTATTGTTTCAAATCTTTGGCGTGAAACACCCCCAACAATTTCCCCTGTAGGTCTTCTACTTCGTAAAGGCTTTTACCGATAGGCCTTACAATTCTACATTTCAAAAATTTTCTTGCCAGTTTTGCGTTAAAATTATCTTTGAAAACGCTCTGCTGGAAGTTCCTGCGGTAAACTTCCTGCCCTGGTATAAATTTAACTTGTCTACAGCGCATATTATATGAGCGTTCACCACGTAAGTAAGCTTTGTGCAGATTTTCGCGTATTTTCTGCCGAATCAAATCCGTTTTGGCTGCTTTTGGTATCACATTTAATTCAGGATCGTCCAGACTTTTAAGTTTTCTTGCTAGATTGTAAATACTACCGTGTCCTATCATATTTAACCCAAAAAGAGCAAAATATGGTGTGACACCAATAGAAGTTTGAATTGACGATCTTAGTGAAAATTCTATATCAGATAAGTATTTGTCCCACTCAGTGTGGTCATTTTGTAAGTATGAACGTATCGCGGCTATTATGGACTGATTAACACGCTCCGAGGCGTTTGCTTGGGGTGCGTGTATAGCGGTTCTCACGTGTTTTACTCCAAAAGTTGAAACTAGGTCTTTAAAATCTTTACTGACAAATTGTTTGCCATTATCAGACACTATTGTTTCTGGCGTACCAAATTTATGAAATACTTCGGAAATCAAAAATCTTACTACGTTCTTTGTGCTGGCCTTAGGCATTGCCTTTAGTAGTACGTATTTAGACAAGTGGTCCAAAACTATAAAAATAAAACAGTTGCCGTTTTTAGAACGTGGGTAAGGTCCCAAAAAGTCTACGAATATGCGTTGGAATGGGCGTTCAGATATAGTTTCTGTTCCCATCGGCGGTCTTAAAGTAATATTGGCAGGTTTTGTTTCCCTACAAACTTGGCAATTTGCTACGAAAGCGCGTATCTGCGAATTTTGTTTCGGCCAATAAAAATATTCTTTAACTCTACGAAGAGTTTTACCAAATCCGCCATGAGCAGATTGCGGTGGATCATGACATTTTTTTATAATGTCAGGTACTAATTCTGGTGGAACCCACAACTTCCAGGCAAAATCTTCATTAAGTGGAATGCCATCGTATGCTTGTACGCGTTTATAAACGAAACCGTCTATCACTTTGACGTCTGGTAGTTGCTCAGCGTTTTCGCTCACCACAGCTATTAATTCCAGGTAACTATCTCCTTTAAACTCTTCTGCTTCTAGATTAATCAGATTTGTTATGCTTTCAGAAATCTCCTCTAAGTCATACCGAGAAAGTGTGTCCGGCACGACGTTTTTGGACCCTGGTCGATGCTCAATGTCAAAGGAATACGACTGCAGATGTAAACTCCACCTGGCAAGCCTATCTTTTAGGTCCTTATGTGACATTAACCATTTCAGACTACTGTGATCAGTAATCACTGTAAATGGCATCAGTTCGATATAAGGCCTAAACTTTTTAATGGCCAAAACCACGGCCAAACACTCTCTCTCGGTGACAGAGTAATTCCTTTGTGCGGCAGTGAGTTTATGGGAAAAATAAGCTATCGGATGTTCTCCATCAGATTCATCCTTTTGGAATAACACTGCCCCTATTCCCACGTCCGATGCGTCACACTGGACATAAAACCTTTTTTCAAAATCAGGATGTGAAAGAACTGGGCTTGTGGTAAGAGCTTTCTTCAAATCGTCAAATGCGTTTTTGGCTTCGTTTGGAAAACTAAAGTTTTTACCTTTCTTAAGAGTATTAAATATTGGTGCGGATATTGTAGCGTAGTCAGGGATAAAACGCCGGTACCAGCCTGTGGCACCCATAAAACTACGCACTTGTTTTGCGGTTTTCGGGTAAGTGTATTTCAAAATTGTTTCTATTTTACCAGTATCAGGCCTTAATTTTCCTCCTCCTACTATATAGCCGAGGTAACGTAGCTCCTTGAAGCAGAATTTGGATTTGGCTACGTTTATAGTCAAACCCGCCTGTTCCAGACGACCGGCCACTCGCTCCAACAACTCCAGGTGAGTTTCAAAGTCTGGCGATACGATCAAAAGATCGTCCAGATAGACGAAAACTCTATCACGTAGTGCTGCGGGGATCACTTTATCCATTAAACGACAAAGTCTTTGAGCTGCATTACACAGCCCAAATGGCATTACCGTAAAATGGTAAAGTGGTCTACCTGGCACCGTAAATTCAGTTTTCTCTCTACTGGACGCATCTAATGGTATCTGCCAGAACGCATCTTTTAAATCGACGCTTGTTATAAAATATGTATCCCCCAACCGGCTGAGCAGACCTTCGATGTGCGGCAGAGGATAGGCGTCCTTGATCGTGAGAGCATTAAGCTTGCGAGCGTCCAAGCACAGCCTGTTCTTCTCGCCCTTACGGACAAGAGTAACAGGATGACTCCACGGACTCTCGCTCGGCTCAATGACCCCAAAGATCAAGCATCCTATCTAGCTCTGCGTACATCAACTTCTGCACAGCTGGCGAGACTGGATAATGCCTGTCTTTCACCGGAGCTGCGTCCCGAGTGTCAATCGTGTGGACTTCCAGACGTGTTTGACCTAGTCCCTTCTTTGAATAGCAGGGGAACTGAGACACTACTTTGTCCAGACGTTCCTGTTGATTTGGCGTTAAGACGTGTAAATCAACTGCGTCTTCTGTGCCCTTGACTTCTGCGCATAAGCTCACGCCATTGGTGGTCAAGCTATTTATATTAGCAAACATACCAAATTTCCTCATAAAGTCTACGCCTAAAAAGAGAGATCTGTTTAATGTAGGAACTAGATAAAAAGTAATTTCTTCCCGTGATTTATTAAATTCTATGGTGGCTTTAACTCGGCCTATTATTTCGTGGGGGCTGCCATCTGCTGTTTTAATTGTTGAAAAAAATTTAATTATTGGCAGTTCAGCCTTCTCCACTATTTCTAAACAATTTTTTCCCAGGCAGGTAACAGTTGCACCACTATCTAGTAGACCCTCTACTTCTACTCCATTTATATTTATCTTCGTATAAAATCTGGTATCTGTACCCTCATACAAATTTGTTGCCATTATTTCACGCCTATGTCTTTTGCGTAATTTATATCGTTCCCTAGCCTTTTGTATTCTTTTAGACACGTGCCCAAAAATACGCTCTCGTGCTTCTTTATACTCCGCTAACCTCTGATGTAGTGGCTTTATGACTCGTACCTTAATATTCTCTACGTTTTGCATTATTTTTTTTTCATTAACTAAAATTTTAATTTTCTTATCAGGTTCGGCTAGAGTTATTTTTTGTACCGGGCTTACACTTGGGTTGAACGAGCCTCCCCAGTTTGAGACCGGTTCCCCTTCGTGTTTCCCTGACATTTCGGGCATTTTGGTGTGACCACATTGTCACGACCGCACTTAAAACAAAAAACTCTACGCGTTGTAGATGGACAGTCTACGAAACTGTGCCCTATTTCTTTGCAATTCCAGCAAGTATAGCGGCTTGTATCGGCAATTGCTTCTACCTCCATATCTAATGGGTCAAATTCCTCTACCGGTTCTATTTCATGGACTCGTTGTACGGCTGCGGGACGATGTGGAAACTGTTGCCTTTGGCTATGCAGCAAATTTTCAGCTCTTTTGGCCTGTTGATAAAAATCACTCAGCCCTTCTATACGTACGGGGAACAACAAATGCGATAGGGACGGTTTTAGATTTGACTTCATAATTTCTACTAAGTCTCTTTCTGAATATGGATTTCTTTGCTGATTTCTAAGTCTCAACACTGCATTGTAGAAATCTTCAAAATTTTCTTGAGGCATTTGACGACGGTCCATAATTTTTTTCTGGAGTTGGAACTCACTTTCGTACCTTCTAAATTGCAGTAAGAAGACTCTTTGCAAATCTTCCCACGTCTGGATAGGAGTTAATTTACGTACATTCCAGTACCAATCCAAAGCCTGGCCTTCTAACAGTAAGTGAAAACTACGCCTGATATCATTGAACGAGCAATTATAGTCTTGCCGTAAGATATCGACACGAAATATAAAATCTTCGGCACTCATGCATTTCGTGGTGCCGTCAAATTTAATACCCCACTTGGAGAGATCGACTTTATTGTAAATTGGCTGATTGTTGTTTTCTCTGGCTGAGTAACTCGGCTGAAGCAATGGTATGGCTTGATGTTCATACATACCGGCTGGTGCTTGCTGTCGATTAAAATTTTGTGGCATCATTTGTTGCGGTAGATTATCGGCTATAACCGGATCCCTAAAATTATTTACACCATTACCTTGCATCATATTGGCAGCTTGAGTATTGGCGGTTTGTAAATTGGGCTGCACAAAAGGCATTTCATTTGCCCTACGAGAGGTAGAGGCAATGTTCATAACTCGCTCTAACTCTTGACGGTAAAACTGTTGCATCTCATTAAGATGCGCCATCATATCGGCACTGAGCGAGTTTCTAGGTTCAACATTAGGTGGCACATTTTGAGTTACTGGAGCTTGTTCAGCTGGACGACTGGTGCGAAAGTCCGCGCGAACGTTTCTTGCTGTCAAGCTACTAAAATCAGGTGATGGAATTGAGCCATGTGACAAATTGTGTTCTTGAGGGATATTGCTTCTCTCCTGAGCCAACGACATGAATTGTTGTACAGCTGGTGTTACTATGGCCGCTGTATTAGTTGCCATTGGTCGGTTCGAATCTGAACCCGCCGAAGCCGTGGCTGAAGACCCTGATCCCGCCATGGTCTGAGGTACGTTTTGCAAATTTAAAGTATTATCTGTGTCCATACCTTCTAATCTCACCTGACTTGTCATAGAACGAGTTAATACCATTTATATTTATACAATTATATATTATTTATACAATTATATAATGCAAATAAAGTATAAATTTAGAAATATATATATATAAAAAAATAAAAATATGATAAGCAGATTTTGCAAAACAACTTCGTTTACCAACGCTAAAAAAAATATTAATATATTAAAAAATAATAGCAAAAATTCTTTTTCAAAAAAAAAATAATGTTCACTTCAAATATAAAAATAAAAAATATTGAATTTTCAAATTCAACAATTAAAGCAAAAGAAAAAGTAATTCGTAATGTGATTTCGAAAAGCAAGAGAATTTCTTCTACTTTTCAAAACGATTACAGGACTACTAAAAGAAAATAAAAGAAAATAATAGTAATCACCAAAAAAAAGTATATTACTAAAATATATCAAAAAAGGAATATAGAAAAACTTCAATCAAAATTATCGGACCCAATAGGTTTTTCAGGTGGCAAAAGAAATAAAGAGAGGAAAAAGGAAAGGAACTAAGCTTATGTACATTTTGGATGAATCTTAATTGTTTTACTAATGTTTTTGTTTTGTTTTCAGGGTTTTTCACGAATATTTGACATCTTGGAATGAGTATTGAAATAAGGATTCTAGTTAAAAAAAAAACTTCCCCATACGAATGCCTGATACAGCGCAACTAGAGTCCACGTCGCCTATGCAACGCGCCTTTAATTCTAGGACTATCTGTGAGTGCACTCATATAAGACGGGTGTAAGTTAAAATTAGTGAATTAATATTTACATTACTAAACTAGAATTTAAGCTATGGAAACTAACAAAATGGAAATTGTCATTCACGTCGAGATTGTAGCAAGGAATGCCCATAATTTATCTAGAGGCTTCGACTCAATCTTGAACGTAAATAGCTCTTTCTTACTTCATCGCACATACCCAACTAAATTACTTGTCGCAACTCAACATGGAATTAATAGTCTTTTTTCCATGGGGGGACTTACAATAAATTTAGCTGAAGTATTTGTTTATTAACGTAAACTATTGACTTAAGTGGTATTTGGGGTTAGCCTGTGCTGTTATAGTCTGTCGTCGCAACGTGTCGAGGACTCTCGTATTACTCGAACAGGACTTACGTCAGCTATAACGCGGCTACCTTAAAAAAAACTAAATTAAAAAAAAATTAAACAAAAAAATAAAAATATTCTATCATTCAAGGTGCACTTCGGGCCCCACGTTGGGCGCCATTTATTTATTGTCATGTGTGGTGGTTGTGGTATGGTTGGTGTAAAATAAAATCAACTAAGTGCTTGGAGTGTTGGTGTGGCCAGATTGTTGGCATCGCTGGTATGCTGGCGTATGCACCGGCTAGGGCTCGCCGTTTTGGGTTGGGTTCTTGCCATGTCAACCTGGTGTCGTGCTACTTACCACACAGAAATAAACAAAAAAAATCATACCAGCTTTGGGATGTTGATTGAACTAACATTTAAAAAAATAAATTTTTGGGACCCTCAGTGAACCTTACCTGACAATTAGCTGCTGTCAAATTACCCCAAGATGTCCATATACCGCTTTACATCCCAAATGTACACAACCACATATGAGTCGGTTGATGTTGAGACTCTGGCTGCCCTCCCCATCAGGATTAAAGAAAATCCTGCCATGACAACCTGCTTTTGCCTGCAATTTATTTTTCTTCAGGTTGTCCCAAATCCTGCTTTCACTTACCTTCCCCCTCTCTCACTCTTATGCCACCATCCTATTGAAAATCCAAACTTTTCTATTCAGACATTTCCATTGATTTAATCAAAGCTCTTTGTATATATTCTATTACAAAAGTATTTCATTTATATATTTATAGATAATTATATTTCTTATTAATAATGCAAATTTGGAACAAACAAAAAAAATATGGAGAAAAATGAAAATTTTATGAAAAACATTTATTTTAATTTACAGCAAAATTGCTCAAGAACCATTCTTTTTATAAATACTTTTAATATTTAAATAAATGTCAAATTCTGTATATATATATCTATATATCTATATATATTTCAGTTTTTTTTTTCTTTGCAATGTAGATTTATGGCCCGTTAAGTAAGTTTTATTGTACGAGTTACAAAAAGGTTAAGTCTCATCAATATCGATATTCAGGTACCTATATATATATATATAAATTAAGAAAATTTCTTTTCATCAAAGATTTTTGTTTCTGTTGGTTTAAAGGGAACCCTTTCGAAACTAAGTAGTTTCCGGACTAAAATAAACGAAGGAACGGAGGTTCGAGCTCAAATCTACGTTGTGGGCAGGCAGATCAATGGACCTACAGGTTACTAATAGCTACAAAAATGGGCACTTTCCCTAACCAAAAATTCTTTAATAAAAAAATAAATAGATTTATATACATATATATTAATTTTTACAGTTTGTCTTGTCTGTCTGTCGAGTAAACGTACGGGTCATGGGCACAATACCTTCATTGCTATTGACTTGTGGTGTATCTGCTGCCTCTTGCGGTGATTAATGGTGTCCACACATAACCCTCCTTGGGTATAATTAGGCTGTTTTCACGTCCTTGTGTCGGCTGTCTCCTCTGGGCGCTCACTTGCTTCTTTTATAATGGTGGTTAGTTTTTCTATAAGTTTTTCTTTTTAAACGTATAATTAAGAAAAACGTTTACCAAGCAAGTAAATGTTACGAGATTGTTTTTAATTTTTGCACTAAGGCGAATAAATGAGTTTCTTTTTTTCTTTACACTTTATTGTGTTATTAATTTATTTATATTTTTATTTATTTTGTAGCCATTTATTTATATATATTTATTTCGCTTAATAAAATTTTACATTTCACAATATTTTCACTTTTTCTTTCTTTCAACAATTTTCAGCCTTTTCTCTTTTCTTCTCCAGACTAGAATGCCGTGCCATCTTTCTTTTCACTTTCTCCTCACCTTGGTCCGCCAAAAAGTTGCTTCGCCATCTTTTTTCAAACTTCCAAATTCCTTGGAGAAGCAACTGCCTTCCATTAATTTGCGGGTTTTATTTTTTTTTTGTGCCTTTTAATTTTTGTTGGTTCTTTCTCAATTGTTTTTTTCTATCTTTTTCTTTTTGCACAGCTGACTGGCGACTGTTTTATCAGCTGACCGGTCACTGCGTTACCAGCTGACTGTTTTACCAGTTGGCTGAGCACACACGACACATATTTCACTATATCACGAAGTGACTATACATAACGACAAAAAAAAAAAACAAAAGACGAGTGCCACAAAATTTCTGTATTTCCCCAACAGCACTCTTGATTAAATAATAGAACTTATTAAATGAAATTGCCAACTCGCCACTTGTTCATTGCTCGCATCGTACTTGACAACTGTCAAAAGTTGTACTTGTATACTCTACAAAGGTATATTTATACTCTACCTCCCAATGCCGTATCCAAGGTCTATTTAATAAGGTCTGTGCAAGTCCTCAGGTGATAGAACTTTTTTTCATGTGCGCCTTATAAAATAGAAAGGCCGTCATGATTTTTTTTATCGAAATTTTTGAATATTTCTATGGAAGAATGCACGAAAAATGCAAAAATCTCGATTTCAAAAAAAAATGAGTTAGGGCCTTTCTATATTAAGGTAACCACTCTTATATTGTTATTGTATTTATCTATATCAATATTAATAAATAAATATATTAAGATAATATGTAATTGTTCTTTCCACAATATTTTCTTCATATTTTTGCTGTCTTTTTTTTGACAAGCAAAGTATTTTATACAAAAAATGTCTGCTTGTTTCGACCCCTTTTAGATATGCAAAGTTTATTTTGCAAAGTCTTAATTGAACAAAGATAGAAAGATATATTATTCCTCTCTCTGTCCACAATTATAATTAATCATAGTGTACAGTGGATAAGTTTAGAGTCTAAACTTTAGTCTCTTAGCATTGTTGCCTATGATTGATAAAGTTTCTGAAGAATATCTGGGGTAAAAAAAATCTCTTATATAAATTAAAATGTTGGTTATAAAAAGACAGCAGTTCGCAGGAAGGGAAGACAAAAAAAATTAATTGGAAAAGGGAGAAAATGTGTATGTGATGTTACTTAATTCTGGATATAGAAATGCTTCTATGTAATTGAACTACCGGACAAAAAATTTTAATATACATAACTCGGTAAATTTTAGACCGATTTTAAATATTATTTTGTTTATCCCAGAACAATTTTTTATTTGATTTTATGATATTCTACTTATTTGATTGCTGTGAAAGCTAGCAAACACCTTTGGTTTTTGTAATTACACAATTTTAAAGTTGACCAAATGGGTGGGGCTACGCCCATGAAATTTTGTTATTATATTTCACGTGGTTCTACTTAACCAATTTTTACGAAACTTACCACACACCTTGAGCTCTTAAATAGACACAATTTTCTATTTAAAAAAATGGGCGGAGTCATGCCCATTAAAATTTAATATGTTATTTTAAGTGGTTCTACTTTACCGATTTTTACAAAACTTAACACCCCGAGCTCTGAAAAACATTCAATTTATTATTTCATTAAAATTCAATTTTATATTTCACATACTTCTTAACCAACAGATTTTCAAAATTTTTTGTTTGAAAGAGTTTGCTTCCAGTTCTATCAAATCTTTGCATTGAAGTCGATTTTTTTTTGCAGATTTCATTTTTTATTTTTATATTTTTCTATATTATGTTATTATCAACTTTTTTTAGGTAATTCATGAAGTTTTTAGTATAAATACTGTTTCCAACTCGCCCCTTTAATGAGCACTAGAGGCGCTATAGGCCTTGTATTTTTTATGTTTAATATTTGAATAAAAATTAAATGTGATACTACTAAATGTAGCTATGATTAGTACTTCTTTTCAAATAAAAATTTTAAAAGCGTAGAGCGAAGTATTTTAAAACTTTGTATGCGAAAGCAGAAGCTTGTTTGTTATTATTCATTCAACTTAAATATTTTTTAGAACTTTTGCATTGCTAGTTCCACTTGATAAGCAATACATTGTTTATTTTCTTCAAAAATCTCTTTTGCCAACATTTGCTTTTTATGTTCTAGTAAAGCATTTTCTCGCATAAAATGTTCAACAATACGTTCATAATCTCCTTCCGGAGGCGGTGCATCATTTTGATTACCACTGCTTAATTTTTGATGTGACATTTTATTTGTCATTTGTTGATGCAACTGTTTTAAGCGTAGTATCTCCGATCTTTCCGAACTTATACGTGTCTGCAGTTGTTTTTTCCAGGCTAATAGTTCTTGGTTCTCCAATTGCAAACGAAGAAGTGTAGCATAATCCGAATGATTTTTTGGTACCATTAACAAGCCACTTTCTTCATCTACATATAAACCATCTGATTCTTGAAAGTTCGTTGGAAATGCAGAAGTCACGATTGTATCTTCTTTCATTTCAATGGTTTTCTTGTCATTTAATGGTATTTGATAATTTTCTTGGGACACAAATGTTTGTGGTTTTACTTCATCATCAGTTGCAATATTTTTAGGGGTTTTAACCCTTGAATCCAAAACATCATTACCCAAACGTGTAGTACTAACTTCAAGCTCCTCCAAAGGTTTCTCTTGTTTCTTTTCAAACATTTTCAATTTACGCTTAAGCTGTGTTATAATTCTCTGTACTTCCCATAATTGCTCTTCTCTTTTCTTGGATACAAATCCAGCATTCATTTCTGAATGTATTTGATTTAATAGGCTTTCTTGTTTACGCAACTCTTTGTGTATTGCGTCGGGTGTGTCGGGCAGTTTTGGACTTGATGATGTTAAGGGTGGTACATATCTGTAATACAGTTTTAATTTTTCGCTTTAAAATAGACAATATTTGCTTAATGAATAGTTATGTATACATATCGCTCCTTTATTGCAGACATATTTAAAAAAATGTGTTTTTCTACTTAATAATAGAGAAAAAATCATTAATCGTTAATCTTGTGTAATAGTTTCATATAAAAGGATTGCACACGTACCTATTGAAAAAAGAAAATCCCCCTAATTGTGAATGACGTCATCGACGTCACATCAAGACGACAGTAAATATTGGCACTTGTCTACACTTTATCGGCAACAATTGGCTCTTATTGACAATATCTTACTAATGTCTAAGGCTTTGTAAATTAATGGAGAATGTTAATAGTAGTCAATTGTTGTTGACAAAGAGTAGACAAGTGCTAATTTTTACTGTCGTCTTAATGTCACGTCGATGACGCCATTCACAATAAGGGGAATATTTTTATATCTTCATTGAGTTGTATGCAAATTGAAAACGTAAAACTTAGTTGAAATAAAGAAGTGATATGTATGTACATACTTATGTATATGATTGTGTAACTTATTACTTTACTATAAAATTAACAATTCCTGCAAACCGTTGTTTGTTATTATTTGATCTTGACATTTTTAAATTAATATCTTTACTAACTTTTTGTTTCTTTTAAATACATTTATTCTTCTAAGCATATTGTTATCTTTTTACGTGGCTTTATCTTTTATCTTACTATAATTTAAATATGAATAAGTACATACGCACGCACATAAAAATTTCTTACAGTGAGATTCAACTTCACCCTAAATGGACAAAAAAAAATTTGTAGATTGTGATTATTTCAAATATGCGCGCATATAAAAATTAGATTTGTATTCGTTTTAATAACAAACAAAATTTCACTTACTTGATAAGTTTAATGTCTGCAAAAAGTGTTGAAGAGTGACACAACAATGTCACTAGTAAACGATGGGACATTTGCAATGGTGGACTCAATAACATGGCCAAGGATTGTGCATTCATTTTGTTGCTCTTCTCCTCTTGTATGACCGAATCAAAATGTATAATTATCCATGACAATAAGAGTTTGTTACAACTAGGCAATTGTTCTAAAAGTTGTTCCAACTCTTCTTGTTGCTTTGTGACTTGAGGGTGGGAGGCTACTTCTTCAAATCTAGCCATCAAATCAGTTGTTAAAATAGGTTCAGGTAATTCTCTAAAATAGAATGTATAAAAATTATGAAACACATAACAATTAGTCTAATTAACATTGAAGCAATTAAATTTTCTTTATTGAAAATTTTACATGTGTAATTTGTATTAATTATATTCTTATGAATTGAACAGGCTAATGTTCGTATCGCTTTTTAAGCCAAATTACATGAGATAATTATTAATGAACAAATAACATCAAAGTTAGTTGTAAATATTCTGACAACACATAGTTGAACGGAACAGCCAGTCGCTTTTCGAAGGCCACTAAACCTTCATCATCAGCATTCTTCTGTGTTTCGTCCACTGTGTGTGGTGTCAGTTGATGTAGAACTCTGCCCCATACAAAAGTGTATTAATTATTTTTTATTAAAGCATGTGTTTTAATTTGAAACGAACTGGGGGATGTGTCGCGAAACTTATAAGATTGATATAATTTCTCAATCGTGTTACATACACATCCTGAAAAGCAGGTATAATTTAAAAGTCAGGAATGTGAAACTCACAGTTTTTAATATTTTTTGTACAACTTTGTAGTAATTGTACGGAAAATATATGTATGTACATACTTTAGAAACAACTTTAGTAAACTGCAAGCTGTTGGTATGTCCAACACATCTGTTTCTGGCTGCCGTTCGCGATTGTTATACAATCGTTTAAAATGTATAAGTCTACTTTTCATTGGTTCGACACGATATATTTGTTCGCTTTTAAGACCGTGTTCCTGTAAGTAGTCTATGCAATCCCGTACAATTAATGGCAACTCAATGCCATCATGACATCGACTGCGCTCTGTGGCCAAGCTAACAGATACACCAAATACGGGCGAACCTAATTCGAGCACTTCTTCGGAAGTTACGATGGATTGTTGTTTTGCCTTATCTTTCTTATCCTTTCGATCTTTTTCCTTGTCTTTGTCCTTAGACTTATCTTTTTTGTCCTTATCTTTCTTTTCTTTCTTCTTGTGCTCCTTTTCTTTCTCCCTATCTTTTTCTCCATGCTTTTCCTTGTCAGTTTTATCCTTTTCCCTAAGTTTCTCATCATCTTTAAGGTCTTTGTCAATTTTTTCTTTGTCCCGAGACTTTTCACGTTTATCCTTCGATTTCGATGTGCTGAACTTAAATGCCTTGGATTTTTTAGACTTCGATGGACTTCTAAAGCCGAAATAGAAAATGTATCAATAATCAAAATGTTGTACATAAAAATGTGTATGTACATACTTAGCATCCATTTCTTCTTCTGGGGAACTTTCGCCTTCTAAGGCTGCATAACCTCTGTCTTTGCTTTTGTCTTTTTTATCCTTGCGTCGGCCGATCAATAAATCTTTTTTACTGGCCTTGTCATGATCACCTTCACTATCTGAATTTTAAAGTTTTGTATTTCATTCTGCCAAAGGATTGTTTGTGTATGTCGTCTTTGCATGTACTTACAATCACTTTCATCTTTGCTTTTTTTAGACTTTGCGCCCTCAACTCCTTCAGATGCGTATAAACCAGGAAATTCCTTCTCAACATCGGGGCTATCGAGATCCATATTTTATATAAGTTCTTATCGCAGGATATACTCTATGGTTCTTATTATTATCTTTTGAAATTTTGTGTTCCTTTATATATAGTTCCAGTGTTGCCAGCAAATTATAATAATTTCCCAGAAGCCAAGGAAACCTAAGCAAAATTAGTACAAATTAATGAAATAGTTCAAAAAGTTTTTGCCAAGATTTTCTTATTTTCATCAAAACATTCTTTTTATGTAAATTTTTTTAATATACTTTTTGAAGTTGTTGAATTTCAATGGTTTTAAAATTGCTTATGCTTACACGCAAAATAAAATTAAAGAAAACAGAATGTCAACAAACAGGCAAAACAACGACAATTTGTGACAACGAGCTCCGTAATGCGGTGATGCCACCTTATTAGTCTTTTTTTTGCTTCCAAATAATTTATGATGAGGAATTTTTTCTCGAAAATATTTTCTTTTTGAAATACTCATGATTGATATACATATATATATATATATATATATATATATATATATATATATATATATATATATATATATATATATATATATATATATATATATCTGTACGTCATTAATCATGACACATGCTACTAAAAATGAATACGTGTGATGTCCATGTTCAGGCATATAAAAGAATTTTGCACTAGTGCATTAAAGATGGAATACAGGCATGTTCTGCAAATCACATTTTTCAAATCACTAGTGATTTTAAAAGTAATTATGGTCATGCAGATATTTGTTCGCTCTTTTTTTTCAATTTTTCTATTGTATAGAGCATCAAATATCATTTCTGAAAGAAATTTTTCGTATATGATTTTAAAAACGTCTACACGACCATTATTACTTTTAAAATGAGTAGTGATTTGAAAAATGTGATTTTCAGAACATGCCTGATAGTTACAAATTTTTTTCTGTCTTTCTATTGCAAATGATTGCGGTCTGAGAATCTCATGGCGAACATTGTTGCTCAGACATACATATGTTCGGGCATCCATGTCAGAGTATAGACGAAAGTTGGACAAGAGCGGCCTCCATTAGCCATTTACGATGTCCGACATGATGCCCATTCCAAGTTCATGGCTAGCGGAGATCGCTAGTAAACAAAAGAAATTTTGATGATTTCCACTTGCAAGTTCGGGCAGTAGAATTGGAAACATCTGGTAACTACATTTGCTATGACAATTTTAGTACTGTTTTATTTATTTACAAATCCAGTCAGAAATGCCTTTTGCAATAAAAAGTTTACAAAAATCTCACTTAAAATTATTGAATAAGTGTAATACATCTGATGTGATAGCATTGTGTAAAATTGCATTTGATTATCTGGCAAATGGGCCTGAACAACAACAGGAAATATATCGGACTATAGCAGCAAAATATAATGATCAATTCCAGTACGAAGATGTCCAGCTTGCCGTAGAGGCTTTAATTTCAATACTAATAGATGCTACTAAAGCTAAAGCCGGCGAAAAAGATGTAAAAGAACCTTTAGCTTTGCTAGACTTTAAACTGGACACTGTTGACATTTTGGCACAATTCGTAAAAAGTAAACGCAGTTTTATTGAGGGCTCTATAAAAACCGCAACTATTCGAGCTCATCGTTTGGTGAACATAGAATGGCGTTTGGAAATAAAGTTAGCTTCCAGATCCGTTATGAAGCAATCGCAAATGTTTATTACCATGAAATTATATTTGCATACCGAACCAAAAAATGAAAATCGCGATGTCTTGGAGGACGTAGATAGTACGTGTGCCATAATTCATGAAGACGAAAAGAAAAATCGTAAAGACTTATTAGTCCAGACGGATTTGAATACTTTAACCTACATGATACATTCATTAGAAGAAGCTTTAGTGGAATCCCGCTCACGACGTATACGTAACATTCTAGAAGCCATCTACTAGTTTGTATATTTGTAACGCACAAAAGAAATATGTACATATATAAAATTGAGTTTTATGTTGCTCTATAAATGCGTATTTTGTTTTTAATTTCTCTTATGCATGTATGGATATATAAAAAATTTTGTATATGGTACTAAACATTATTACATACGTTTTTATATAAAAACACTATTCATTATTCGTTAACATTTCCTTTGCAGCCGCCTTTAACATTTCTTTTTTCTTTTGACGATCCACCCTCTTTTCTTCCGTTGATTTCTTTAGACCTTTAACACGCCTTGTCTGTATCTTACCCAGTTCTTGTTTGCCCAAATGCACGCGACCATGTGTATTGCCTAGATCATCATGTGTGATGTTCTTCTTTTTGGTAATTTTTAGTTGTTTTGGTTGTTTACGCGCTTGTTTGTATAAATCTTCCGAGGCTATTTTCGTGCGCCTAATTGAGAAGTTCGCAGAAGGACCAATTTCAACTAATTCAATTCGTGGAGTTTTTTGGCCAGACTTCTTCAGAAGTATTTTATAAGATCTCATAAGAATCGTCATATCCTCTGTACAAGTAAAACTCATAACATGCTCAATGCCCTGCAAACGGATTGCATCAACTTTATCCTTTTGGAAAGTATCAATAAGCAAGTTTCTCAATCGTCGCAATTCCTCAGTTTGAGACCATTTTGGGCCATTGAACACCAGACATGGTTTTACACATGTACCAATCTTTTCAGTTTTGAATTCCGACATAGCCTGATATTGTTTTATACCGAATTCTACCATATCAAGAATTTCATTTTCGAAAATTCGTCCCAATATTAAGTTATTGGGTCTCTTTTTTGAGGTAGAACCAAAAGCGAACATAGCACAATCGTTCTTTTGTGTCAAGCTGTGAATAACATAAAATTATTGGACATTTCATCGGAATATTACGTTTTGTTACTTACAATTCTAAGGAAGATGGGTCATCGAAGGGCGTAATATCATTATTTCTATTTAACACCTTTATCAAGGGTTTCTTTAATTGTTGTATATCCTTCATGCATGATTTCACTTCACCCCCGCATTTACGACCATCTAAAAATAACATTGACCGTGATCCCTCTACCAACTGTGGTTCTCTGGCCAATAACACTTTCTTCCCCTTACGAGTTTTTGGTTTTCTAAAAAAAGTCATAATTGTATAATTGTTTTCACATAGTCTAGTTATTTTTCCGTACCTAATTCTCAACAAAGACATTGCGATTTACAAATTTTATTTCCAAAACAAATTGATATTTGGAGAAGACTTCGACCATACACGTGTTATGCTTCTTCTTGCGATGTTTTTTACAATTCAACGTCAATATTGTGGAATAATTACGAAAATTTACTTGAAGACTGCTAAAATTATAGATTGATCCTCAATTATTAATGAGAAATAGATTTTCTTAATTTTTAATTGAAAAAAAAAATGGATTTCAGAACTAAAATATTGTTTAATTCACTTTGTATATCGGTGTAGTGAGGAGAAATGTCAAATTAGATGTGTTCAGTGAGGTAGTTTACACGAGACTAATTTTTACGCAGCACAATTTTTGTTCTTTTAAGAATACACGAGACTAATCCGGCATAAAAATGTATACGTATAAACAGCTTTGTGTGTTAGTGGTTTTCGTATTCATTTAACATTTGCAGTTTTTTAAGTTGTGTGTGTATTGGTTTTGTGCTGCTAATGCGGGGTTGTAGCTGGTTGAAAAATTATGCCAAACACAAAACCCCTCTCTTTGCCTCTCTCACCCACAAACTGGCATGTTATGCCAGCACAATTAATCCCGTGTAAATCAGCGCAGTAAGTTTTAATATTCATAATGCTCCTCTATTGCAACATAGACATATCTCAAAAAACTTGTTTTTGAGTTAAAATGCTGACAAATTTTTATATAATACATATTTAACCTTGTGTAAAAATTTAATATAAAAGGCTTATTATACACGTGCTTCTAGATAGAAATAAAAATTTTTTTTTCACTGAGTTGTCTGGAAATTGAAAACTTAAAACTAATTTTTTGCAAAACGAGCTTTTTGAGTTATGTTTCTGTTGCAATAAAGGAGTATTATAATTCACGTTACGTATGAGGTAATTTACATTTAGGGACTTGTCCCATAAAGTAACAAACATGAAAAAGAAACACATGAGCTACTGATTCGACGATATTTCAATTTTCAATATTTCAATTTCATCATAAATACTGCGTGTCAAAATTCTTTTAAATAGCTTTGACACATGTTTATAGTCCAGAAAGAACTCAAAATGGTGCTTCGCTGCTCTGATCAGTTGTTAAAATTGAACGTGAACTGCCAGAGAAATGGAAAGGTGAAAGTGGAAGCAATCTAGTGGTCAATGGCCTGTCACACACGAGAGTAATTTTTATGCTGCACAATTTTTGTTATTTTAAGAACACACGAGACTAATTCATCCGGCATTAAAATGTATACGCATACATAGCTTTGTGTGTTAGTGTTTTTTGTATGCATTTGATATTTGCTGTTTTTTAAGTTATGTGTGTATTGGTGTTGAGCTGGTGATGCGGGGTTGTAGCTGGTTGAAAAATTATGCCAAACATGAAACCCCTCTCTTTGCCTCTCTCACCAACAAACTAGCATGTTATGCCAGCACAATTGTTCTCGTGTGTGAAAGGCCAATCAAAATCAAAGGAAGATGCAATGATTGTAGCAGGGGTAAAACTACAAATGTAAAAGCTACCCAAATTCTAATATACTGCACATGGCAATACTGCAACACAATATGCAAGGATATTTTTTTTATAAATAATTTAAGAACAAGTAAATATTTGTTTTTTTGCAAACAGTTCATAAAAATGGGTAAAACTTCAAAAGATAAACGTGATATATATTATCGCTTAGCAAAAGAGGAAGGTTGGCGTGCACGTAGCGCTTTTAAATTGCTTCAAATAGACGAGAAATTCCACATATTAAAAGGTGAATTGAGTGATATTAAATTATTTCAAAAACATGATAAATAGCATGTTTTCAGGAGTTACTAGAGCTGTAGACTTGTGTGCCGCTCCGGGAAGCTGGTCACAAGTGTTATCAAAACGATTGTACGAAAATCGGAACGATGAGGAAAAGGTCAAAATCATTGCCGTTGACCTTCAAGCTATGGCACCTTTAAATGGGGTCATACAACTGCAAGGTGACATTACCAAGCTCAGTACGGCTCAGGCAATTATTGATCATTTTGGCGGTGAAGATCAAAAGGCTCAACTGGTAATATGTGATGGTGCTCCAGATGTTACCGGTCTACATGACATTGATGAATATATCCAAAGCCAACTATTGTTGGCCGCTCTCAGCATAACAACGCATGTTCTAATGCCTGGTGGCAATTTCGTGGCAAAAATTTTTAGAGGAAAGGACACCAGCTTGTTATATTCCCAACTCCGAATTTTTTTTGAAAAGGTGTCGATAGCTAAACCTGCAAGCTCGCGAAATTCCAGCATTGAAGCTTTTGTAGTTTGTCAGAAATATAATTGCCCAGAGGGCTATATACCACAAATGATTAATCCTATGGTGGATGATGTCCATGTTATACAAAATGCTACCGACTCAAAAATCAACAAAGAAATAATACCCTTTGTGGTATGTGGGGATTTAAGGGGTTTCGACTCGGATATGTCGTATAATTTAAAAGTAAGTTAATGTTGTTTATCGTGGTGTGCGTATTCCGACTACGACAATTTCGTGCTAAATTAAAGAATAAATACTACGGTGTTCTTTAATCTACCACAAAATCATCGAAATTGAAGTCGAATTACGCCAACCACAAGAGGAACATATGTACATACATATGTATATGAATAATATTGCATGCATAAATTCTTTCAAATACAATTGTAGCTCAATGAAGATAGTGAATATATTTATCACGAAGTGGTACAAAAGCCAATATCACCAGCTTACAAAGAAATACTAGAAAAGCTGAAGAATTGCTCGATTAAACACTCGGCAATAACAATTCAACATGAAAACAACAAATCCGAAGAAAATACAGAAAAGCCTTCCGTTTATTATTAAAACTATTTTATATACATATGAATCTTCGCATTTATTTCGGCTTAATTCTAAAAATAAAGTAATTTATTGACAAATTTAGCATAATCGTAATTAAGTTACCAATTATTTGCAATATATTCCTCCTTAACTTTGGCAGTTGTTTCAGTTCTTCCTGCTGGCTTAGTACCATATTTGTATATTTTGTTTATACTTTCTGGAAAATCTGGCAATAAATTATTAAAGTTTTCTACATGTTGAAATTGTTGTTCTGTCCAAATACCATCACCAGTAAAATGAAATTCACTTTCAATTAAATATAAAACCAATGTGAGTATTTCATTATTACTAAGGTCCTCATAGCATCTATTTATTTGCATATTTTCTAAAAACTTAGGTGAGCGCAGTTGTTGTAACTTTTCATCAAGTCGTTTTCTTAAATATGGATAGTAATTATAAAGCAATGTAAAATCTTAATAAACAATTAAAGTAAGCTTACATAGGATATAGCAATAGATGTATATTATCATAAATATCGCTCTCGTTAAATTTCTCACTTTGCAAAAATTCATAACATTGTTTGACTTGTAAAGCTGGTATATGGCACCAGTTTGGATGTCTAGAAAGTATGCTGCGTATATAATTTTCAGGTTCCTTCAATATATTGGCTAAATATACCACAATATCACGACCTTTAGTACGATCAGACCCGTCGCGAGCAAATCTAAAAAAGATTAAATGCATCATAGAAAAATTAATATAAATCGCTCTTCATAGAAAATATATAAAAAAAAATATAAAAATTAATATTCAGAACGATACTACTTACTTTGCAAATGCTTCTGAACCACAAGATAGTATATGTAATGATGCACATCTGACTTTTAGTTGATTTAAGTAATCCAATCTTAATCTAGCCTTATTTTGATAATGCACTAATCTCAATACTCTAGGATTTGTATTTAAAACTTGAAATTCCTCTATTTCATTGAGATCTTTTAGACGCTCTAATACAGTGTCTGGACCCAACGTTAGGACCTCCAAACATTTTATTACCGCATCTTCCCCTATACCAAACGATTTGATATGCTGTAGTGTGGCCATCAAGGCGTCACAAGATGACATCATTATTTTTGGTCTTCTAAATAATATATCCTTTATGTCATGTCCATCAATTGTGGGAATTTCTCTAATAATTCTTTGTACATTATCTGCATCACCATATAACATGAAAGCGTTTTTAGCTATACGTTCTTTGGGAAACTTGAGATCGTCCAAAAGTAATTTAGACATTTTTTGAACAGAATGAAAGCTTTTGTGTTTCAAACGATTATAAGTTTTCCAAACTTTTTCTATTTCGCCAGTAGACATATCAAGCCTCTGTTGCAAATAATAATTTAATACCTGTTGTCGTAAAATTTTCAATTCTAGACTTTCATTATAGGCATATTTTGGACAAAGTTTGACTTGTATATCTGTAAAATTTTGTTGCAATCGCTCAATTACATTCAAATTGTGGGGAATATGTCCTAATGACTTTAGAGTGGTTACACTTCTATTCATGACCGCAACATATTTAGATAACAGTGATATGTTAACTTTTCCAACACCACATTCTTTCAATACACTGTGCCTATTCTCCAAAGTTAATTCGTTTGTATAAAGTATCATAGGTTTTGCCAAAATGTCATCCAAGGAAAAGTTCAATTTTCGCAAAACATTCACGGTATTAACAACATCTTTCGATTTTAAAGACCTCAATTCGGGATGTTTGTTCAATATGGCATACCATTTAAAATATGTAGAACCTATTATTTGGTGTACGACAAATTGAAAAATGATATTCACTTTAATATATATAAATACATTTACCTATATTTTTGGCAAAAAAACTAGCTCCTAGTTCGGATTGAAATATCACTTCATCATCACTAAAATATTTAGATTTTTTGCTGCCATAATACCTTGGTATGACAGTCACTACTTGTTGTACAAATAATCGCACTTGACTGGGATGTTTACGAAACATTATTTAGGATTGAAGAGGCATTATTCTTTTTTTTAGAAATTGAAAACTTTTTAAATAAAGGAAATAAAATTAATATTTATAATAACTTACATACACACCATTTCGTGCACACCATATACATATCCACAAATGCGCATTAAATGCACAGGTGTTGGTTTTCCAAAATACTGTGTAGAGTTGCCAGACAGTAAAATTAATATCAAAAATGACATTATGGAACCACGGGATTGAATTGTATGTATACATGGGCCCAAGGCGAATTCAGCATCAGGTGAACTCTTCCCTACAACAATTTTACAACACAAAAAACAACACGTATTTTGCTATGCTACAAAACCAATCTGTCCGAAGATTTCTAAGCAAATTTTGACATTTTGGTTCAAAATGCTCAATTTGGCATGAACAGCTTATAATCTCCCGGGCTGATAAGGTCACCTGATACTGAATTCGCCTTGTTTAAGGTGAACTCTTCCCTACAACAATTTAACAACACAAAAAACAACATGTAGTTTGCTGTGCTACAAAACCAATCTGTCAGAATATTTCTAAGCAAATTTTGACATTTTGGTTCAAATTGCTCAATTTGGCATCAACAGCTGATAATCAGCCGTGCCGAAAAGGTCACTAATACTGAATTCGCTTTGCACGGACCTATTCTGCAACTACGGATACATATTTAAAAATAATGTTATATCTGTGATAATAAGCACAGAATATGAATTAGTAGGCTATGATAAAAAGTCATTGCTTTTCACAGGATTGACACCATGGTGTAATTATACAGGTGACTGCAAGGCATATCAAACAGGTACATGCATCAGGCAAATTGCTCATCCGCTGATTTTTTGTTTACACGTTTATAACGAAGAATTCATTTGACAATTACTTTTGTGCCTTGTTTGATGCATACAATTTTTTGACAATTACTTTGTAAAACTATGTGAGAACCACAGAGTTGCCACAGTGTTTTCCCCAATGCGTGTACCTGTAGTAAATGTGCCTTGGGTGACTGCGTAAGGATTTTTTATACAAAAATACGGCAACCATAGCTATGTAAAGAACCGAAGAATGTCAAAAACATAAAAATAATTGTACTAAAACCCAAGGCGAATTCATAAACCAAAACAAAATCGAAGTTTTTGACACTCTTCAGCTACAAAGCACATAGAGCAAAAAATTATCAGCTGAAGTAACGCTGCCACCTAGTTAGATACACCTTGATTGACACGATGACTTTTATGAAGTTAATTTTTCGACGTCATTTTTGGTTTCTTAGCCAACGGTGTAGAGAAGAAAGATAGGTAGAAAAAAACCCAGAGGATTAAATTATACACACGAGTCTATTTACCACAGGTTATCTTATTGGCTATATTTTTAATTTACGAGTCGTATCGAATGCCGTAATTTGCCCCCTGGACTTACCCTACGTCTCGACTAGCAATAAATATGTCGACATATATTGCAGCAGTTGTCAAAATTATATTATTGCTAGTGGAGACAGCTCATTGCAGGAACTTGCAATATATGTTGCAATAATTGTCAACGCATTTTCGTTAACTATTATTGCAAGCGTGAAACGTCAAACTCGGTGTTAATTTATGTTCGACTTTTCTGTATTACATTTGACATTTATATAATATTAGTGAAATTGGAAAAATATACATATGAATGCATAATAAAATAGGAAAATAGTCTCTTAAAAACGTGTGTAGTAAAATAATTTGTATTGTTATAAATTTATAAACATAAAAATTCGTTCGATTAAGCAGATGTTTACAAGTGAATTATTTTTGTTCTGCACCTTTCCTGTTGAGTTTTACCATATTGTGAGCTACAATTTCCCATAGCCTTAACATAAGTAAAGCAATCAGCAATATTGCTCTGTTATTCTGCCGGCGTTATTGCTATATTGCCAACATATTTATTGCTAGTCGAGAAGGGGGGTTAGGATTGCAGTGACCTGACCCTACGTCTCGACTAGCAATAAATATGTCGACATATATTGCAGCAGTTGTCAAAATTATATTATTGCTAGTGGAGACAGCTCATTGCAGGAACTTGCAATATATGTTGCAATAATTGTCAACGCATTTTCGTTAACAATTATTGCAAGCGTGAAACGTCAAACTCGGTGTTAATTTATGTTCAACTTTTCTGTATTACATTTGACATTTATATAATATTAGTGAAATTGGGAAAATATACATATGAATGCATAATAAAATAGGAAAATAGTCTCTTAAAAACGTGTGTAGTAAAATAATTTGTATTGTTATAAATTTATAAACATAAAAATTCGTTCGATTAAGCAGATGTTTACAAGTGAATTATTTTTGTTCTGCACCTTTCCTGTTGAGTTTTACCATATTGTGAGCTACAATTTCCCATAGCCTTAACATAAGTAAAACAATCAGCAATATTGCTCTGTTATTCTGCCGGCGTTATTGCTATATTGCCAACATATTTATTGCTAGTCGAGAAGGGGGGTAACATAAGTAAAGCAATCAGCAATATTGCTCTGTTATTTTGCCGGCGTTATTGCTATATTGCCAACATATTTATTGCTAGTCGAGAAGGGGGGTGATAAATATACCTTTGTAACGTCAAAAACCGTAAAAAAAATTGCAAACGTGCCCATCTCTAATATGTATACGAAACTTTATTTTAGGGTTTGAAATTTTTTCTTTCCGAGAAGCGACAGAAAATAAACTATGTACATTCCCAGGATTGCCGGAAAAAATAAATTCTTGAGTTACGCTACAGTTACACGACCAAGATTTGCATTCAAGTTTTTCACACATTCACGATTTCACAGAAACAGAATCGACCCCCTGGTTGTCAAAAGTAATTTAAATTGAAAGCTGTGACGTAGGCTGCACGCAATTTTCAAGCAAATTTATTTTCAATATGCCGTTGATAAGAAAACAGCTTAAACACACAACTTCATGACTTCTATTTAGGTCTATAAACCGCAACACATCATTATATGTTTTACATATTTTTGTTCCTAATAATATTTATTTAAAGCTAATTAAAGTTTTTAGGAGGAATATAACATTATGTGTAATAAAAGAACACAAAAATACTATACCGGCAGAATATTTGAAAACAAAATCGAAAAGTGTGCTCGTTGAAATTGGTGTCAGTTGTTTTTTTCCTATAAATTTGAATACACAATTGGAAAGAAAATTTGAAGTCAAAGTCGCATCAAATTCTAAAAGTGTGAATGTATTAGTGAAAAAGTGTGAATGTATTGAAATTTGAAAGGCAAAACTTGATCGTGTAACCCTCAAGTTAAACAAGCTTTTCAACTAATAAAAATCTGCAAAGTCTGAAACAAAAAATTTGAATTCATAACAATCAAGTCCAAGATCTTGACGAATTCATATTACGTGGTCTCAAATGGTCAGGTGACTATATTATTTATTTGACGTTATCTAAATGTTCCCGGAGAAAAAAAAATCCCAGGGAGAATACAGTTATCCTAATGTAAGCATGTGTCGAAAGATGAAAAGTGGGACAGTTGTTTTATTTTAACTGAAAGTTTGAAAATGATTTTTTAAAATAGGCAAACTAGGAATAGACGCATTTTGTTTCTGCTTAGGAAAGTCGTCAGTAGAAAAAAATGAAAGATTAATCGGAATACGTTGAAATTTTTACAGTATATAGATATTGATATTGCTAGTTGATTTCTTGCAAAAAGAGAAATTTTAATAATTTTTAGTTAATACCCTCTTGTTGATTAAGTGCGATATATCTCTGTACATTTTTAGTTCTACTCTACTGAATTTGAAAAACTCACCTCATTATCTAAACAAATGGTATCCTTTTTATTATTCGTTTAAACAGGTATATTTTCCTATTTTTGGAAAATCTACATACATATCGTTACTTTAATATAGATAGGCCGTAACTCATTCTGCCTTATCGTGGTTGGCGTTTTCGTGGCGAAAATTAGGCGTTTTTATAAAATGGTATCGTGGTTGGCAAAAACGCCAGTAAATGCGACACTTTTATGAAATCTATAACAAATAAGAATAGTGCTATATTCGGCTGTGCCGAATCTTATATACCCTTTACCAACGTACGTACATATACATATATAGTATATATATACTATATAGTATATAGACACATATATATATATACATATGTTTTGTGAAAAAATTTATAATTTTTTTCTCTAATATATTATTTATTTGAAACAGAAATTATTGTTTAATGTTTTTCAATACATTAGATGTTCTTCTATCAAAATGTAAAAAAAACTTGATTTTAAAAACTTAGGCCCCTATTATGAGCAACTTTCGATCTTCGACTGAAAGTCGAAAGTACTGATCGAACGAATTGTCATTTGGTATTATGACGAGCATAAAATCGTGAATAAAATCGGCAAAAAATAGATTATAATTCTTGTTTGTGTACTTAAAAATAAAACTTGTTTAACATTTAGATTTTTAAACAAAATTTCTTATTAAAAAAAATTCATCGAAAGCTAAATTCTGTTCGATAGAAAATTCGTTGCTCAACGAAATTTTCGATGCTCATAATATGAATTTAACATTCGATTTTCGATGTTCGATACCCAGCGAAGATCGAATGCAACTCATAATAGGGCCTTTAATGAGCTAGGGCCTTTCCATATTAAGGTAACGATATGTATGTATGTTTTTATGTACAAAGAATATAACAAAAAATTAATTTTGCTTAAATGCGTATGGAGAAACCCATCCTTCAAAACCGCGCTCTAATTCTTCAGCTACAGCCAAGCATAAACGATCATTCAGATCATTGGCCACTACCTGTATTCCCAATGGCATTCCGTTTGCATCCAAACCTAAAGGCACTTGTGTAACTGGAACTTTCAACACGTTAAATATAGAAAAGTAACTGAAATCCATTAGTTTTAAGATAGGATAGTAATGAAATGGAGCAGTTCGAGGAGAACTATGAAAAAATAGTACACCATCATCACCTAATAGCTCCTGCAAATGTAATTTACATTGTTTGGTTGCCTCAAGAATTAAATGTTCCTTTTCATCAGGCAATACAGCATCAATTAAGAAATATATGGCTGCAATAGTAAACTTGCTTTTACCAATCATTTTTTTAAATAATTCTTTGAACGGAGTGACATTAACGCCATTTCCCATAAGCTTATTAAAATTAGGAGACTCCTGAGTCATCCAATAGCGCCACATTTTTCCACTCATTTCCAATTTTGGTAATTCAGCTAATTTAACTTCTTGGCCGGTTAATTTTTCGAAATGCTTTCTAACTTGGTACATACGCATTTGCGTTTCACGATTAACAGGATTACATAACTTCATATTATTTGAAGGTACGTAAAAATATCGCAGTTTTTTCAAATCAACGCCGTGGGTGAGATTCAACTTCTCGGATATTTTAGGACCAGCCAAAACTTTCAAAATAGGCATTAAGTCAGTTGCGTAGCGGGTCATAGGACCGGCTGCGAGCATTGTATTTTCTTCTTTTCCATTGCGGAATGTACATCCTCTAACATTAACCACATTTGCCGAAGGTTTGTGGCCAAAAATACCACAATTAAAAGCAGGTATACGTATGGATCCACCAATATCACTGCCTATGCCAAAACCAGTACAGCATGCGCTGATTAAAGCGGCTTCGCCGCCAGAAGAACCGCCTGCCGAGCGTCTCAAATCATATGGATTGTTTGTTTGACCTATTAACATATTACGCGATTCAACCCACTTGTTTACTTCCGGTACATTACTGGTTGCAATGATAATTGCACCGCTTTCTTTCATTAAACGAACACATTCTGCGTCTTCTGTTGCTCGTTCATTTTTACGAGCTATCAAGCCCAATGTCTGTAACCTGCCAGCTACGGATGTGCTATCTTTGGTAGTAAATGGTACGCCTAAAAATGGTTTCATTCTCATGTCTTCTTCTGTGAATTCACCATTATCTAGTTTGTGATCGATTTCTTTGGCCTCCACTAAAGCTTCTGCAAATGGGCCGTCAACTACAGCATTTATTTTGCAATTGATAGCTTTAATACGATTATAATAAGCGTTTACCACATCATAGGCTTTTAATTTACGCTGCTTGATTAGTAAAGCTAAGCTCACAGCACTTTTGGAAACAATGGAATCCTGTTTTTCATCCTCTGGAGGACTACATCTTCCATGTGGTCCCAAATACCAGCCCAAACCAAATTCTAGAACGCAATCGATTATTATATGGACTAAGACCAACAACTCATCTAGAAATTCTTTACAGCTATACATGTTTTCTTAGCAATGAAATTATTTTTACTTTTACTACTTTCTGTCCACGTCGCTACAAAATTATTTAATAATGATGGTCTTGCATAAGCTACATAGAAATAAACGTACATTAAAATTTAATGATAAGGTTGGATAATACAAATTTACATACATACATATGTATGTATGTACATCAGTGTCGGGCAGATTTTTGAAATCCTATGCACGCGTGTATAGGAAGCACATATGTACATATCGTCGGTGCTCTGACGTGATCGGTTATGTGTGGATTTTTTAATTTTTTTTTTATTTCAATTTTATAAAACTTGATGTGTCATACATTCACCCACCAAATCAATTAAAGATATCTTAATTGGTTCAGAAGTTAGCAAAAGTAGACTTTACATATCCAGCCTTATTTTCGATTTAATCGTAAGCGACAAAAATTACATTTTTCAGAAGAAGGTTTTTTTTTCAAATATTCAAATGTATTTTTGTACGTACATCTTCGCTTACGATAAAATGTTACAGCCCGTATCTTAAAAGTTATCAACAATTTTGGCATTTTGATAATTCTATCAAAATTTTAATTTCAATAAAAATTTCTACTTTCGATAGACTTTTTTAAATGCAAATTGAGTTATTATTAGGGCTCAGCGTATGCTAATATTCCCAAAAATATGTATAATCGGGCCTGTTCTGCAAATCACGACATGCCAAATCACGGTGATTTGTAAAACTTAATAAAAGCTAAATCATTGCTTTTGTATATTTTACGCTTTATAGCTTTGGAAGTTGGAAGAAAATGTGCTATTATAAATGAAAAATACTTAAAACGCAATAAAATCCCATTACCAAGTCAGCTATTAATAGTTTACTTTTGAAATCACGTGATTTGAAATCACCGTGATTTTCAGAACAGGGGGGAATATGTCTTGTCTACCCGCTATCGGGGGCAGTTTTGTGCTATTGACAGTCTATTTGTATTCGCCAAGGTCTCTAAATTAGCATGAGCCTGTCAAAAGCAGTCAGTTGTTTTTAACAACTCGTAGACAAACTCTTAGTTTTTGGTATTGTATTGACGTGACGTCGATGTTGACAACTGGAATAAGGCGGATTAAGTTTTAATGGACGTGGCTCCGTCCAATTTTTCAACGATTTTGTCATTAAGAAAGCGCAATGTGTGCGCTAAAATTCTCAGCAATCGGATATGTAAAATATAATAAAATACCAAAAAATAGTTTAACGTGTCTCCGCCAACTTTTGTTTAGAATGGGACCAAATATATGTTATACCCTCTCAGAAAAAAAAAGAATTTTTAAAATCGGTCTAAGAGATAATAGTTATGAACTAACAAATATAGACGATTGATAACCTCCTATTCTTTTAAAGTTGTTTAAAAAGCTTCAAAAACGAGGATCATGCATCGGTTTATCACCAACTTATAACAAATATTTTTTTTTCAACCAGTGAAAATGTCTACCCATGTATTGGTTCGATTTATTAATTTTAACGAAAGCAATTTATTTAATTCTCGCACACACACATACATACTCTCCAATGATATGGTAATGTAAAAAGCATGCAAATTCGAAAAAAAATTTTCATTCGTTTCGAATTACTGAGTAGACGTCTAGAGTACGGATTCCGCAACGATGAGTTTTGAAGTGTAGGGGGCTGAAGTAGTTAATGCGTCAACTACAAAGCAAATGCCGGTGTTCGAGAGCCCGAGTTCAAACCCGGTCATAGCCTAAAATAATACGCCTACTTAACACCAGAGGCGCTGCAACGATGCTATAAAAATTAACTCTCAGGTAACACAAAGGGAACACTTATTTGGTCCCAAGTGAGGTGAGAACTTGTTTTCTCTTCTCAGCAACCTTCTGACCCAACCTAACTTTGAAGTGTTCACAATTCACCACAACTTAATAATAAATCGTAAATATGTTTTTATGTGCTTATTAATATCATGGGTTTTCGTTTAAAAATTTACCATGATTTTTTAATTGTTGTAAAAAATATATATATAAAATACTATGTATGTATATGTACGTATGTACAAGATTAAATTTTTTTTATTATACCTTTTACCAGTAAAGGAATGCACAAAAACATTTCATAGGAAATTAGTATAGGCACACTATATTGTGTATATATACTACATACAAATCGATGGTCACAAGTAGAAAAGCCCTAACTCTTATTTTCAGGAACTTTGAGTTTTTGAGTGATTCCAATACATTTCACAATAACACATCTCTTCACAAAAATATATTGCAATAGTGTAAAAAATAACGCTTTTACAAGCAATTGTACTGTTTATTATTATTTGAGTTAGGGCCTTTCTACTTGTGACCAACGATATATGTATATGTATGATTTGTATTTGTGTGAAATACATTGGAATCATGGAAAAACTCCATTTCTAGAAAAAATATGAGCAATGGCCTTTCTAGTTGTGACCATCGATATACGGTCCTTTAAGTTCATTTGTAATGTGTACTCCTCTGCTTAAACCGAAAAATAAGTATGTGTAGCGGCATTTATTATTCGTTTAAATAATGCTTCTATACATATACTACAAAAAAAAATTAATTTTGTTTAGATACGTATGGAGAAACCCAGCCACCAAAACCGCGCTCCAATTCTTCAGCTACAGCCAAGCATAAACGATCATTCATATCATTGGCCACCACCTGTATTCCCAATGGCATTCCGTTTGCATCCAAACCTAAGGGCACTTGTGTAACTGGAACTTTCAACACATTAAATATAGAAAAGTAATTGAAATCCATTACTTTAATAAGAGGATAATAGTGAAATGGAGCAGTCCGTGGAGAACTGTGAAAAAATAGTACACCATCATTACCCAATAGCTCCTGCAAATGCTCTTTACATTGTTTAGTTGCTTCAATAATTAAATATTCTTTTTCTTTAGGCAATATAGCATCTATCAAGGAATATATGGCTGCCATAGTAAATTCGCTAATACCAATAATTTTTTTAAACAATTCCACAAACGGGTTCAAATTAACTCCATTTCCTAGTAGCTTATTAAAATTTGCAGGTTCTTGAGTCATCCAATAACGCCACATTTTTCCACTTATATCCAGCTTTGGCAATTCCGCTAATTTAACTTCTTGGCCGGTTAATTTCAGAAAATGTCTTCTAACTTGATACATACGCATTTGGGTTTCACGATTGACAGGATTGCATAACTTCATATTATTTGAAGGTATGTAAAAATACCGCAACTTTTTCAAATCAACGCCTTGGGTGAGATTCAAATTTTCTGACATTTTAGGACCAGCTAAAACTTTCAAAATAGGCATTAAGTCTGTAGCATAGCGACTCATAGGACCAGCTACAACCATCGTATTTTCTTCCTTTCCAGTGCGGAATGTACAACCTCTAATACTAACCGCTTTTGATGAAGGTTTGTGGCCAAAAATACCACAATTAAAAGCAGGTACTCGTATAGAGCCACCAATGTCGGTGCCTATGCCAAAACCAGTACAGCATGCGCTGATTAAAGCGGCTTCGCCGCCAGAAGAACCGCCTGCCGAGCGTCTCAAATCATATGGATTGTTTGTTTGACCTATTAACATATTACGCGATTCAACCCATTTGTTTACTTCCGGTACATTACTGGTAGCAATGATAATTGCACCGCTTTCTTTCATTAAACGAACACATTCAGCGTCTTCTGTTGCTCGTTCTTTTTTGCGAGCTATCAAGCCCAATGTTTGTAACCTGCCAGCCACGGATGTGCTATCTTTGGTAGTAAATGGTACGCCTAAAAATGGTTTCATTTTCAAGTCTTCTTTTGTGAATTCACCATTATCTAGTTTGTGATCGATTTCCTTGGCCTCCGCTAAAGCCTCTGCAAATGGGCCGTCAACTACAGCATTTATTTCACAATTGATAGCTTTAATGCGATTATAATAAGCGTTTACCACATCATAAGCTTTTAATTTACGCTGCTTGATCAGCAATGATAAGTCGAAAGCGCTCTTGGAAACAATAGAATCTTGTTCTTTATCCGTTGGGGGGCTACATGCTCGATGTGGTCCCAAATACCAGCCCAAAAGAAATTCCAAAATATTATCTACTATTACGTGGACTAAGACCAACAAGGCGTCCAGAAATGTCTTACATCTTCTGGACATTTTTTTTTTGGGACAATGGAACTATTTTTAATCACTGTCTTCCGTAAATCGCTCTGCAACTGGTTTGAAATGATGATTTTGCATAAATTGCACAAAAAAAGACATATTACATACTTTACATACAGTTGACCAACAAAGTTTAAATACACCTGCCAATTTTTTAATGCTAGTACATATTAATTATTTTTGTACTATGCGTTGTATTCGCAGTAAATTTCGAAACAAATCTGGTTTAGTGAAATAATAGCAAATTTAATTCTAAGAAACAACTGATGTGTACAAATTTTGCAATTTGGAAAGTATTATTTCCGTAGGAGTGTACAGTGAATTAGAAGAAAAGTGTTAGGGCGTGACTTTGATTAGTTTTTATTTCAGTTTTCATAATAAGTAATAAATAACAAAAAAGGTTAAGTTAACCATGTTTTCGTAATTATTAAAGGTTTTCTGCAAAGCGGGACTTTGGCCAGGAGCAGCTTTTCTCCTGTATCACTAAATATTCCGACACGGCGAGTACTAATAAAGATTCTGTGCATGCAAATGCTTTTATTATTTAATGTTTTTTATTAAATTGAATTTTTTTTACAATTAGTTACGATTTTGTGAATAGCCGGCCTTCCCTGGTCAAAGACGCAAAGATTTTCTTCTCTGATATTCTCCGATGCGGCGCGCAATAGTAAAGATTACCTGTATAGCCTGCCTATGGCCAGGTGCAAAAATAACGGCGCATATTAAAAAGAGTTTGTGCATAAAAATGCCTTTTAAAATTAATTTTGTTTATCTAACAAACGAAGAATTGGGAAGAAATACAACTTGATTTTCTTTGAAAATAGCATTTAATAATTGTTATACTAAGTCAAAAATTTACCAATAAAATGACAAGACATCCAAAATTTTGGAAGTCAGTAGTAATTCCGTATTGGTACATATACATACATATGTATGCCTTTCCGAAGATTTTTAAGATTACATAAGGTTTTCTTAGAATTGAATTTCCCATCATTTAACATACGAGTACTATTTTATATTTTTAGCCTAAATTTGGCTTTACTCCGTTCTTTCCTGGAGAAGAGATAATTCCAAAATAATTAATTTATAACTAATTAATTAATAGTCTTACAATAAAGGGTATTCATTTGTTTTTTTTTTTTTTTTGGTTGGAAAAATGGAAAACATTTATTTTTTTTACAAAAAACACAGGAAAAACAATTCCACCAAAAGTTGAATTTATAAACTCAACTTTTGGTGTATTTTTTACCTTTATTCATTTCAGTTTTTTTTGGTTGGAAAAATGTAAAATTTTTTACAACAAACACAGGGAAAAAAAATCCACCAAAAGTTGCATTTTTAATAAACTATAACCATGTGTAAAAAAATCAGGATAAAAAAATGTAATTTTCCGCTATAAACGTCAAACGAAATGATGTTACAATTAAATAATCAATTAATTCACTTTTAACACTTTTATTCGGCATCTTGAATAATATTAATTATTAGCAAGATTTATTTGACATAATATTTTATTGACAGTTAAAATTTGTGTAATTTTTATTTAAAAAAAAGTACTGTTCACATATACTTTAGAGTATTTTCTTTTATAAATGAAGTAATTGTTTAATTTTTCTATCTAATGCCGGTATTGAAAAGCCTGCAAGGACACGAACAATTTTCCCAACACGACAATCAAGAATATTTTTTTTTATATTCAACTACATATTTTTGTCTAATTTTAACGTTTTATGCAAAACATGTACATACTTATGTATGTGTGTGTAAAGGGCGGGAAAATTTTAGGTTAGGAAGTAAATTGGCGGTCAAATGAAATTTCAAGAATAGAGCTTTGACATTTATTTAGTAACAAGTTTTAACCATGGAACGCTGCACTCTTGTACAAAGAATTTTAATTGAGAAATTCGTGAATTTTAGTTTGAAAGACCGGGTTTACGAGAACAAACCAGAAACAACAGACGTTCTGTTGCAAAATGTGATTCAAAATTTTGTGAAAAGAGCGGACGTCTGCCAACGTGCTGGAGGTGGACAGTTACCCGAGATAATATTCCATTATTAATTCCCATATTTCTACTTTACATTAGTATCAATAAAACTTAATTTGTCAAAAGTGTTTTTAAGCCAATTTACTTCCTAACCTTAAATTTGCCCATCCTTTATATATACATATGTATGTATGTACATATGTATATTCCTATTAATTAATTAATTTATTTATTAAACATAATATACAAAGTAAATTTGCATAGTATGGTGTTGCACGAATATGGGCGGAGTAACTAGACCATATGCCCAAGATGTTATTAACAGTATTTTCAAAAAAGTTCCGTGACTTACTGTACGACCTATGCCTTCACATAGGAACTAGCAACGTGGTTATTAAAGAAATTCAAAAAAAAACCGCAAGATTAGACCGTTATCCGTGGCAGATCAGTCAACCAGTGCGAGCGAGACGAAAAACTCTCGAAAGCCCAACAACAGAACTAAGCCTGACCGCACTTAAGAAATAATTACGATGACGCGAAATGATGTTCTTCGACCCAGAGCTGCTTAACGACTGTGATATTCCAATTAAATTTTTATTTTCTGTCACGAACACTTAAGTTGCAAGTTATTTTACTATGACCTTTTTTAGTTACAATAAATTATTTCCCTTTTCGGACGAAAAAAACGGAAGCAATACAAGTTTTGATATGAAAGAATTCTTTAAAACTTACTGAGGTAAAAAAAGAACTGGGGCCAAATTACGGCATTCGATATCGAACAAATTTTCATAAAATTTTAATTGTATTTGTATGAAGGTTTCGATTGATATCGAATGCTGTAATTTGGCCCCTGTTTTGACTGGTACAATTATGTACAGTATTTTTCGGTTAATTGCAAATCAAAATTTGCACAACTTTTTGTTCAATTAACCGGGGAACCAATTAGCCGATACCCGCTTATTTGAACAATTCGTTCAATTACAAGAATCCCGTTTAATTGAACAGTTTGTTCAATTACAGAAATCACGCATAATTGGAACTACTAATGAATTAAAAGAAATCGCATATGTGCACCAAGGCGAATTCAGTATCAGGTGACCTTATCAGCTGTTGCTACCAAATTGAGCATTTTGAACCAAAACGTCAAAATTTGCTTAGAAATCTTCTGACAGATTGGTTTTGTAGCATAGCAAACTACGTGTTGTTTTTTGTGTTGTAAAATTGTTGTAGCGATAAGGTCACCTGATACTGAATTCGCCTTGGTGCACATATGAATTTTGAACCAATTAAGCGGGAAAATCAATTAACCGGGTTCAATTATCCGAGGAAACTTACATGTGCTTTCGTATGCAATATTTTTTTGCCCGATCATATGGTTCAATTAAGCGTGGAAACCAATTAACCGTAGGGTCAATTAACCGAAAAATACTGTATATATTGCTCTTTACTCAAATAACGTCATAGCTCAAAAATTGGAATTTTCGAGTTAGTTACACAGAATTAATATTCATATTGTGTAAAAATTTCATACAAACATCTTGTTTACTCAACTCTTGAGAGAAAAATTTAATTTTCTTTTAGCATTAAGTTGTGCGTAAATTGAAATCTTCATCGTTTTCTCGCAAACTTGTTTTTTTTTTAGTAAATGTTAATATTCAGCAGTAAAAAAATTTGGAAGGTGTACTTAAACTTTATTGGTTCACTGTGTGTATGCACATACTTACATTTATAAAATGGTCTTTTTAATTTTCTATTTTAAACTTCGGTTTTAGTTAGGAGTACACGAAACTTGTTATTGTTATTGCACTTCACGTGGTGATAATATTTAATTTGTGATAATAACACTTAATTGTGAATATTTTTTACTTTCCTTAAAACTGAATCAAAGTTAGATCGGTTGCCTCGAATATTGCACTTGCTGTTAGTAACAGCGCATAACACTTTATGTTACCAGGTGGCAGAGGGCGAAGTCGAATTAAAACTTACGGCGTAGGCGGCTTATGTAGGTTTTGTTTCACGTGTTTATGTATGTGTGCGTTTTTTGACACTTGATATCATAATATTGTTTTCTAAATATATATTATGAAAACAATATTATAATATCTGATATAATAGTAATATAATACTAATATTGCAGTCCACACGTAATATGATTCTCTCTGCTATGAAATTTGACGTTTGCTGATAGAAATATATTTGATATTATATCAGGTATAGACGCTATGTATAGACGCTATGTAATTAGACAAATTTCACGTATTTTTTCGTATTTTCACGTAATTTTGCCACTTATGCTAACTTCATGCCAATTTTTGCTTATACATAGGGCCGTTAAAGTATACTTTGTTTTGAATATGAATACGCCCCAATGTCTTTAAATAAGCAGGCAGTAGAACAAGACAACTCAGGAAGAGGAAATAAATTTTCATGTCGTGAGGCGCGGCATAGGGTTTGATTTTAGACCCATGGTTTCTTTGCAAAATTTTCTTAGAATTATTTGTAGATTTCGGTTTTACTGTTTGTCAAAATTCCTTGAAATTGATAGCTGTTGCACAAATTGATAGTCAATTTCATTTTTTAAATGCCACCGACGAAGAAACAACTCAAATTTGTAGCTTCAATCAATGTCTGCTGTGACCAGCAGTTCAAATTGAAAATTAAATTGCCATTTAAATGGATAGGTGAAATTGATAGCAATCTAGTTTTCAATTTAAAAACTTTGAGTGTGAAGTAAAAAAAGTGTAAGTGTGTTGAAAATTGAAAGGAATTGAAAGGCAAAAATTTAACGTGTGGCCCCAAGTAAGGGGCCCATAGACACATACTGCTTGCAGCTACTGCCGATGAACTCTGGTATACGTGTGTGATTGATATATTACCACAAACATCAATTATCATTTAAAATATGTAGTTTTTGTTTTAGAAGTGTTCAACTTGACAGAAGTCCCGGCTCACATACTTCAGATTTTGTTAAATTTTCTTTTGAATTTGCGCTGATGTTCACACACTTTCAAATTTGTTTCATCAATTTGCGTTTTCGTAGAGTACTACAAATGGCAAAACAAAAGGAAAACCCAAACTTGACTGGTACGGTCTCTATTCTCATTTCCTTTCTCTCCTGACGAGTTAAACCTGACGTGTGTGAAGCGCGACTTGAGGCCGGGGTACAATGAATCCATCATGCGTTAAACTTAGCCTTTTTCAACTGACAGCTAAGTTGAAATACATGGTTTCTTATGAGGTCGGTTACATTCCGTACGTGTCCGCCAACACAAAGTACAAATGTTGGTAAAATTTTAACTTTTTGCTTTGTGGTAGCAAAAATAAAATTAAACAAAACATATAAACGAAATAAATAAAAAAAGTTTAATTTAATAAATAAAATTGGGAATCAACCTATTAAAACTGTTCAAATGTTTCCGTCAATAAAGTACTCATTATGCCAACCTTCTCCGTCGTTGCGTTAATGTCAGTTGAAAAAGGCGAATTTTAACGTATGATGGATTCATTGTGCCCTGGCCTTTAGCACAGATACTGACGCGCTTATGCTGAGTAAATATTATGGCATTTAGTGACATCGCAATAGTGGCAACGTTTGTTAGCGTTTTATTGATAACCTTTTCAAATGGATTTTTTTTTAACGTATTGCTATAATTTAACAACTCGTACGATTTTTTTAACATATTAGCCCAATTCACAATCTTGTGCAAATGGTCTTGGCCGTGGGAATTTTTTTTTAAGGAATGCATACATATATTTTTATGAAATGCAAGGCTTTGTGATGTTAAAGACAAAATCGTACGAGAACCTGTTACAGAGAATAAAAAATTAAAATAATTCATTATAAAAAAATTTTGTTAGCAATAATGCCGACTATGAGTAAAACTAATATAACAGATGCCACGCCTTAGATATCATAAGTCTATTAGTCACTTGCGAATTTTTGTGCAGGCATATTTTGCAAGTTGCCTTAAAATTTTATAACCTTTCGACATTTTTATACAATCTGTACCTATTAAAACACACCCTATTTAATCCGTTCGGAGTGTATCTGTATAGCACTCTGTAATCGATTGTTGCTGTATAACACTTAGCAATCGATTGTACCAAAATTGGTACAATTGTATCACAAATCCCAACAGTGGCTCACAGATGTTCTCTGTGGTGTTTTTGTCAGAGTAAAAAATCTATAAAAGTTGCAAACTTTAATTCAAATAAGTTGAGAAAATATATGTTGGTTATAACAATAATATTTATTTTTTATTGCTCATTAATTTTATAAAATTTGTAAGTAAAAAAACAATACTAAGGTTCTATAATGTAACCGGTGTGAAAAATCAATTGCGCTAGCAAAAAGTTGTATCTCAATACACTACAAAAGTATCTATGTACATATGCCTACACTATGCATGCACGTACATATGTTTGTATGTATGTATATACATACTTTCATATGTACATAACTATGTATCTAAATACCTACCTTTTACATCTTTACATTGTTAAAGGAGAGAGCATAATTAAAAAGTATTAAAATAAAAGTGAATCTAGGAATTATTTATAATTTCTTAATCTCTGATAAATTGAAACAAAATAAACAAATTACTACAGTCATTTGTTTAAGACAAGGCCGTTATGCATTAAATTTAAATTGCTAATTACTTGTACTGTATGCGTATTTACATACATAATACATATGATACATACATATATACATATATACATACATACATAAATATGCCCTGCAGAAAATGCGAATAGTGAAATTGTAGTGATTTACTAGTGACATGTCAGTAGTACTACTGACCAGGTGTATCCCAGCCAACAATGTAATTATCTATTGACATTTAACATTAGCTTGTCATTCACCACTAGACTGTAGCAATACTGACTAAGTAGTTCTTTTGGGAAGACATGGAGACATTGGAACCAAAGATTCACTAGTAAATTTTAGGGGCTCCAGTCTACAATATCGATATTTCCTCGCTCCATATCAATAGTAAAATTGTAGTGATTTACTAGTGACATTGTCAATAGTACAACTGAATAGGTGTACCGCAGCCAATGTAATTGCCTATTGACATATAACATAGGGTTGTCATTGAAAATCTACCAGTAGACTTTAGCACTATTCATTTACTACCATATGGAGACATTTGAACTAAAGAATCACTAGTACATTTTAGTGACCTTCGTTTACAATTTAATAAGGGTTGAGCCAACAAACTTAAATACATACATACCTACATACATATGTACGTAAGTTTTTAACATTATTGCATAGCATAATAAAAAAGAAAAACAAACTATTGGCAATATCAACAGAAATACATTAGAACTGTTGTCTCTAACGTATCTCTACTCGCGCATAAAAGGAAAATTTTCGACATTTCAACTAGTGCAATTGTCGCTAGAGAAAATAGTGTTGACATAGAGACATATGGCTCTAGGCTGGCTAGAGGGTGTATTTATGTACATAATCATGCGATCTTATTTATAGTGGTGTGATTTAGATTTTAGTTTTTAACTTACTTTTCTTATTAGGATTTTTAAATATGTAAGTATATATGTACATATGTATGTATTTATATACATACAGACATATTTAATTCACGTTATGGTGTAAGTAAATATATGTATATGTATGTATATGTTATTTGTTTACTTTCCAAATGTTTACATTAATTATAAAAAGTTGTATCTTTTTTAAAAATACACTAGTGTTAAAAAAAACTTATTATACCTACTCCTACCAGTTTGGACTGATTTGAATATTGCTTTTATTTTTAAATGCCTCTTCTGGTTCCAAGATGGTTCATACAATTTTTATTAAAAATTAGTTTAACTAAACCAGCCGATGAAGGCAGTCAGTGCATGGATACAATAAATATTTTAAATTCATGATTAATATCAGTCATATTAACTGGATTAAGTAACTAATATTTATGTATGTAAATGATCGGAAGATTGTGTTACAAGATGCAAAGCACAAAAAGAGAAGATTATGTACCTAGTAGAGTTTTTAATTTCATGTATGTAAAAAAACTTCATTGTTCAGTTTATAGCTGGTTTGCAAAGTTTAAAGTATATCATAACCCAGCAAAAAAAAGTGAGGAGAAAGAAGTAGAAAAAACACCACATCTACTGAATCAAACCACTTCAAATTTAGGTAAAAAACCAATGAATTTTACATTGACGTGTCATTGCAAGGAAGTTGTTTGCTTTTGACATTTTTTTAACTCAATAAAAATAATGTTTTGGTGCTATAAAAATCTGAAATTCGGGTGTGAAAATAATTCACTTCACAAAAGTAGTTAAAAAGTTTTTTTTATTCAGTGATTAAAATCCCTTTTATAGGGTTTGCAAAGAAAAAAAGATTAAATAATTTTAATTTTTTGTTATTTTATTCCATTTTTATTTTTACCCAGCAAAAAATAAAAGGAGTACTTCCTTACGAATCACTTTTAAATTACTTTGAAAGTATCTAATGCATATTATTAGATAGTAAAGAAGTTATTTTTAACCACATATCAAATGGAATTTTAAATCACTACTTTGTTTTCAACAAATTCATTACTTTTTTGGCTCAAGCCAAATACAAATGTATTTTATTACATTTAAGGCTTTTCAAGTCAAAAATTGTTATTATTAAAAATAAAAATGGAATAAAATAACAAAAAATTAAATTATTTAATATTTTTTCCTTGCAAACCTTATAAAAGGGATTTTAATCACTGAATAAAAAGCACTTTTTAACTACTTTTGTGAAGTGAATTATTTTCACACCCGAATTTCAGATTTTTATAGCACCAAAAACATGAATTTTATTGAGTTAAAAAATGTCAAAAGCAAACCACTTCCTTCCAATGACACGTCAATGTAAAATTCATTGGTTTTTTACCTAAATTTGAAGTGGTTTGATTCAGTAGATGTCGTGTTTTTTCTACTTCTTTTTCCTCACTTTTTTTGCTGGGTAGTAATAACAATTTTTGACTTGAAAACCCTTCCGCTTAAGCGAAGCGGAAGAACATTGAAATATAAAGATTATTAGGTAAGTAGGTAGGTACTTATATCAATTACATATCGTCCCTTAATAAAACAATATATAATTAATAAAACAATGTATAATTTTTTTGCCGTTTCGAGATAATGGAGTTTAAAGTTTTTGTGTTATTAGACATCTGGGAAAACAATAATATTTCAGAAAATATTCAATGTTTTTAAGCTGTGGTCATTTAAATATGTGGTGGAATCAGTTATGTAGACTCTTATTATGCAATAAACAAATTATGGTATACATGTTTTATTGAGGGGACGATATGTAGTATATTTAAAAAAAAAACTTCTATCTTAAAACACGGCAGAAAAAATAAACTTTTTGAAATCACGCGGCAAATTATTCCTTATTCCAACATTTTTACGTTTCTTTCTGGAAATGAAACATTGATAAGAGAATTTATAATACGCGTAAAAAGTAACTAAGAAAATGTTTAGCAAAATAGTGAGAAAAGTTGTTTTTAATCGTTTTATATAATTTTATTAAATTTTGTAAAGGAAATGACTCAAATTTGTGGTTTTATTCCTTTGTTGCCCAGTTAAAACTGCTAGTTATACCCCGATATATCTAGAAAAGATGTGACATCTTCTAAGCGGCTGGACCGATTTTCTTCAAATATGGTTAAGAACCATCTCGATCAAGTCACCTTTCGAACAGAGAAAACTAAATCAAAATCGGTCCAGCCGTTTGGGCTGTACGTGGACACGGACAGACACAGGGGGTTAAAAATACAAACTAGTAAAATTAAATTATTTAATTATAATTATTTTTAGGTGAACCTAAAATTTTAATAATTGTTTTATACTAATTTTCATGCAGTACAAGGGTCTATTTAGATTTGAACTACTAGCACTCCATCAACACTAGACATTAACTACAACTTTAAGACTTTTTGCAGAAGTTCCTTCCGTTCTGGTAGTTGTACATACTATTATCTTTTAGACAATTAATGGAAGGGTAGTATGTACATAAAAATATAAGTATGTGAGATACATATCGTCACTTAAAAATCAAAAGGCCGCAATGAACAAACAAATTAAAATTTCACTGTTTGACCATCTTTTAATAAAGGAGCGATATGTACTTTCAATATACATTTTTAGCCCCTGAAAAAACTTAAAAGCACACTTTTTCGGTGTGAGTTACGATACGCGAATGTTATTTAGAAGATAAGTACATATGTATGTATGTACTTTTCAACTCTAAAACTTTAAATTGCTCTTTATAAACTCTTGTTAAATACCACTGAAGTTACATATCGATGGTCATTTTTTTTAATTGCTATTTTAACGTTTACTGGTAGCCAACGTATAATTACATCCTCCTTGAAGAACTAAGTACGTTAGAGTTAAAATCAAGCATTTGCGGTCATTTAAAAAATTATTTTTGCATGTATGTAAATGCTTTAGGTTTTATTCAGTTTTTTCCTTCTCCCATAAAATATCGGAAATTCGAGTTACGCCTTTCTTATATTAATCCATCGATATGTAATTGTTATTTAGTTTATGTATTTTTTACACTTAGTTAATTATATCGTTACTTTTATATAAAAAGGGCCTAACTCATTATTTTTTTAAAATCGAGTTTTTTGTGTTTTTCGAAAGAAGAACATCTTATGCATGGAAAGATGCAAAAATCTCGATTTCAAAAAATAATGAGTTAGGGACTTTCTATATAAAGGTAACGATATGTATATTTACATACATATGTATAAATGCTTATGACTTTCTGAACGACAAATTAACGGATAACGGTAATTGTTAATTGTTTTGCTTTTGAAATTTAATTACATGACTAATTATAGTTAATGCAAATATGATACAAATAAACAGTAATTGCAGTAAAAAAAGAAATGTGAAAACTAAATAACCAAATTTTTTGAATTCTAAGAATAATTGTGATTTTCTTAGAATAACCTCTTACCTTTGTTTGTCCTAAGCCGCACCACATTACTCCACAATTACTATATATGTACACACGGACCCAGAAATGGAAAACACAGAAATTAATTATATAAATAACTTCGAAAATATTTTGGCACCTGGGAATGAGCCCAATATGACCAAAGAATATAACCCTTTAGTGGCATTTAAACTAGAAAAATATTTAAGTCCTGCGCAACTAAAAAAACATGTTTTGAAGGGCGAAAAAATTCAACAACTTATCGAGTATTACGCACGCATGCAAAATGTTTCAACGAAAGAAATTCAACAGCAGGTACATAACATTTTGGATGAGATTGGTTTGGATCGTAATATGGCGATAATACGATGGTGTGGCATAGCTATAACAGCAATTGGCAAACGCATATGTAAGGGCATTTATGTTAATAAAGCAAGTATGGATAAAGTTAAACAAGGTTTGGGAAAGAGTCCAGTTTTGTACTTACCCAGCCATCGCAGTTATATGGATTTTATATTGATGTCTTACATATGTTTTCATTACGATATCGAAATACCGGGTATTGCTGCTGGAATGGGTAAATAAGCACTAACAAACTTAATGTACTTAATTAAAATTACATAATTTAAAAATGACCAGATTTCCACTCAATGTTTGCCATGGGCACCATGTTGCGCAAAACTGGTGCCTTCTTCATGCGTCGATCATTTTCCAAAGATGAGCTTTACTGGGATGTCTTTCGGGAATATATGTACGCTCTAGTAGCGACTTATCATATAGGCGTTGAATTTTTCATCGAAGGAACACGCAGTCGCAATTTTAAGGCTCTGGTGCCAAAGGTTGGTTTGTTATCTATGGCCTTGTTACCATATTTTACGGGCGAGGTATCTGACATTACAATAGTCCCTGTAAGCGTCTCTTACGAGCGCGTTTTGGAAGAACAATTATTTGTCTATGAACTATTGGGTGTACCCAAGCCCAAAGAGTCAACAAAGGGATTCTTTAAAGCTTTGAAAATCATCGATGAACGTTTTGGTAAGATGTATTTAGATTTCGGAGAACCCATATCCGTAAAAAAATTTTTGGGTGCGAGCTGTAACACTAATCGAATGAAAAGGGCGGCTATTGGATCACATATACACAAGTTAAATAAAAACGAAATCAATTTAGTTAAAGCTCTAGCAACAGAGGTAATTTCTTTTCATATACATACATACATATATACACATTTTAACGTTTTTCAAATTAATACGTATTGATTTCTATAGATTATTTATCAACAACAACGTCGTATTGTTATAACAACATTTAATTTCGTTTGTTTATATTATACCAGCCAATATTACAGTGGAATATCTGTTAATTTAGACGAACTTTCACGCGGTACACTTTTACTTAAGCAAATGTTTGAAGAATTAGGAGCCCATGTGGCCACAGATAAGAATTGTATCAAACCAGAAATATTGGAAACCGTAGAAATACATTCAAACATTGTACATTTTAAGCAAAGCCGTCTTCAACTAACCCAAGCGCCGGTGGCTCAATTGGCACAAGAAATCAATTTGAAACGTTTAAAAGCTCACACTTTATCGCCAAGTACAATGGCAGTTGCCGTACCTAGCATGACGTTGCAACTATACATAAATCCATGCTTATTTTGGTTAGCACGTACTGGGTATTTGATTCTGTCTGCACTAAAATTGGAAAAGGAGCAATCAGGACAAATTTTTTCAACACACAAAGATGTAGTTGCAAAATTAACTCAATACGTGAATGAGTTAGATAATATTTTCAAACATGAGTTTATAATAGAATCAAATCGAGAAAAAGAGGTACATATAAATTGCAGATATTCTGCCTTAGCGTGGTTGGCGTATTTCAAATACGGCTACGACTGTTTGGTAATAGATTAAAGAAAAACTTTTGAAGTCTTATTTAATCTATTACCAAACAGTCGTAGTCGTATTTGAAATACGCCAACCACGATAAGGCAGATTATTAAAGATTTAATAAGTTTATTGCACAATAATTCCTTTGATTACAGGAGTTTAAAAGAAATTTATTGTTTTTGGAAAAGCATGGAGTTCTAAGCATCTCTACGCTAAACGGAAGAATTCAAGTCAACCACAATATTGTTAGTCAAGTTATATTGTCAGCCATAGCACCATTTATTTGCGTCTATTACCAGCTAGTAGTCACACTTAATAAAATGGTAATAACTACGTCTGCAATTTTCTGTAAATGAAAATGTGTATTTATTTCAGTAGAAAAATATTCAAGAAAAAATATTTCCAATTTCGTGGCATAACAAATTTTTATTTTTGCAGTCTCTAAACAATAAATTGGAAGAAATATGTATCAAAGACATTTTGAAAGTGATGCAACAACGTATCGAAACGATACTAAACACGTCAAGTTCTAGTCAATTACTTCCCGTACACCCATATTGCTTAGCACTAGATAATTTGAATACTGCAATACACGCGTTAGTGCAGGGATCCTATTTGGAGCATAATCGTGAAACAGGTAATGTCATTAAAAACTCCGCTAAGCTAATCAGTTTGGAGATGCTTCTGTTGGACTATTGCAATTTAATGCCTTTTAAGCAATACTACCACCATAACAACCCTAAGTCAAAGTTATAACTACACCCAATGAATGTAGGCGAACAAAAAGAAATTGTAACCACTTTTAAAGATAGTTTTAATAAGAATATCCATGCGCTGCTCACATACTCACGAATCCTAGGAATATTAGTAGGCATTGTTGTGGTTATGCCCGTAATACGTTTAGTAATAAGATATTTTAATTTATAATTAGCTAATTATACAAGTTTTGCATTTGGGCTTAAGATTGTTTTTGGTTTTAGTTTTAGTACTTTAATGTAGTTTTTGGTGTTTTTTACTTATAACATTCCATAGATAATTTAAATTATGTAAAAAAATACCTACTTTTAAGTGATTTTAGTCAGATTTTTTATAACAAATTAGTTAAAAATGATTTATTGCATTTGTAATTAAAGAATAATATTTGAATATATTTTCTTTAGCATAAGAGGCAGTTTTCTTTCAAAACATACTTTATCGAGGTTCCCAAATAATTAAAATTATAATTTTACCACAGGATTCATAATTTTATACACTTAGCACTAAATTTCTAAACCAATCCTTAGTATTACATCTTTTTTTTTAAGAAATGCAAAAAAGGCAAAGAATTTAAAAGCCATGCCAATTTTGTTTGTATTTAAGAAATTAATATAATGTAGTAATGGTTAGAAATTTATATGTAATCAAAATATAAAAAAAAAACATCACACGGCTTTAAGTAACATATGATCAATAGTCTTCATGCAGCTATTTTTCATTATTATTTTTATTATTTTTTTTTTTATTGTATAGATCATAAAATATCATTTGCGAAAGAAATTTATCGTATAAAATTTTAAAAACGTCTGCTGAACCATTATTGATTTAAAGCCATGTGATTTTCAAGCACATGCCTGTATAAAATTAATATTAATAAAATTATCGTTTAAACATATTAAGTTAATTTTTGGCAAAATTGTTTTTTAAACTGCTCTAAAACACTTTCTTTTATAACAACATCTATTAATATATTTTGTAAATCTTCATTATCAGCTTTTATATCCACGACAGCTGCGTTTTTATAAAGCCAGGACATTTCAAGGCCACCATTCGGAACTCGAATCGTGATTTTTTTTCTATTGGTGGTCTTTAGAATATGATTTTCAATTTCATAAAGTAATTCTGACAGACCTTGTTGGTTTTTAGCCGACACCATGAGTCCAGAGAAGTCGTTTTTCGTTTTCATCAAATCAATTTTATTTCCAACACTGATGATAGGCGGTAAATCTACTTTATATTCTTCCACCAGACATACGTTTCTTGTTAGGGTTTTTAATGTGGCTTCTACATGCTGTTTTTGTGCTTGATGACAGGTATGTGATAAATCTTGTATGTGTAAAATAACATCAGCCAGCATGGCATCCTCCAAAGTAGCTATGAAACACTCAATTAATCCTGTGGGTAAATCAGACATGAATCCCACGGTATCCATGTAAATAACTTCAAGATTACAGGGAAGTTTACCAGCATGCGCGGTAACATCAAGCGTAGCGAATAATTGATCTCTAGGTTGAATTGTTTCCTCTTTGGTGAGAGCTTTTATAATAGAAGTTTTGCCGGCATTTGTATAGCCAACAACAGCCACAATAGGATAATTGCGTTGTTTACGTTTTTTCCGCAGAAGTTTTCTAATAGAAAAAAAAAGTTATATGTATGTATGTATAGGATAAAAACAAGAGAAATCTATCAATTTAGAAATATGTATTTTAGTGTCCATACACCAACTAAGCAGCATTAAAATGAAATAATTCCGAATATGAAGTTTTGCAGAAAATAAGGGTGTATAATTTGTAATTCGAAACGAAAGCAAATGCTATCGAATTTTTATTATTTCGTTTCGAAATACAGAATAGACCCCCAGATTTAAGTTTAAAATTTTTATGCAACTCAAAAATATTTTTTTTTCAAAAGGTTTGCGTACAAGCGAAGTTTAAGTCAGAAAATGAGTTGATTTCGCAAAGCAGCGGACAATAATGCATTAAATTAATATGAAGTTTAAGACAAAATTATATTACTTGCCTATGATTTCTAATGCGTTCCAATTCCAGCTTCAGTTTCTTTTCCCTTGTCTTCAAAATTTCTTTTTGTGTGTCCGTTAATGAATAACCTAATTTTGTAAATTTAGATGTATTAGCCTCCTTTGCTTGTGACCAGATATATGGAATTTCTGCCATAGCAACTTGTAGTCGAGCCTCAGCACTTGTAGCATGTAATCGTAATATTTGAATTACTACTGAATACCGATCCATCACTGGTAAGTTAAAAGTTGACTCCAGCAATGTTTTTTGTGCAAAAGTTAATACACCTTTACTAACAAATATGCAGGTAAGCTGTTTTTGGTTATAACCTTTAACTTGATTTAGTTCATTAACTAAATTTCTTATTTCTTCCATTTTACCCTTGCCAAAAAGAGTTTTACGTTCCAATGTTTCCAAGGGGACTTTAATTGTTAAGGCAACATTCCAGTTTGTAATTGAGTGTATTAGTGCTTTTGCTTCTTCTAATTGATCATCAGGTGTAGTGACTGCTGCTCGTTTAGGACCCCATTTAACAAAGGGTTGTATGACTAAAACATTTTGTGGTTGTTTTGATTTACGCGTAACATTCATAGCACCACTTGCAACCAAGTCATATTCACTAAAAGAAAAAGCGATATTTTGATTTGTTTAAAATCACAATCTCGACTGTTTGATTATTAAATCATACATATAAATGTCTGTGTTCATTAATGTAAGAGAGCAATTATAAAAGGTCAGTTTTGTACAATTTTACGTTGTACCAATTTTATACAATACAAGAATATTAGCATTGAATCCACCTGTAGTGATGACGGATAGATTCCTGATTGAGTGTACAAAGTTTTTATTTGGTTATTAAGGCAAAATGAAAAAATACGAAAATACACAGTGCTATAACAATAACATACATACATACATACCTATCATCCAAATTAAGCGACTGTTGAAAATCTTCTGTGATATCATTATCTAAATCTGTACCAGCTTCATATTGATGTTTACGGTTACGCAAACCTTTCACCCCTTTATTTTCAGTATATTTAAAACGATATTCGTATTGTAGTACAAAATTGGTTGTAGCAGGCAAATATGTTCTCTTTAAACGCCTTGATGCAAATAAAAAGTTCCTTATAGTAAATAAATTAAAGAGCATTTTATATTTTGTTAAAATTCGGCTTCCTTTAATATTGTGTGTTTATCCTCGGCTGCCATCCATGCCGCCTGACATGATTTTGTTCGCGAACTTGTAACCTTATATGCAATTATAGTTGCTGATACAGTTGATATCAAAATATTGTATTGTAAAGGATATCGAACTTTAGTTTGTATAATTTTTTGTGTAAAATAGAGTCCAGAAAAACCTGCGATTTAGAAAATCACAGGAAATTATGCAATTTTAAATTAAGTATTACAATACGAGTGATTAGAGAAAAATGTGCAAGTTACCCACGTACAAATGTACATACATACATACGTATGTTGTAACTTTAAAAAAATATACCTCAATACAAAAACATACCCAAGCAAAATGAAGAAAGGCCAGTGAACAGAGCTCTTGTCATACAGTCCATATAATTATCAAAACCCGGATGCTTGTCTCTTTGCTGGTCCTTTAAACGTTTGATATCATTCATAATAATATTTTTATGTATGTATGTATTGTATGTGAGTTAATTTGTGTACCAAGTTGTTTTGGTATAATAAAAAGAACGGCGTATTAAACAGGTGAAGTAGCGCAACTATAGACAACTACACCCAGTTGCCAAACCCTACACATAAAAAGTAAACAAAATGTAATCGTCGTGGGCAAGGCCTATTTAATACATTATGCCTGCAGCAAACCAGTAACCAAAGTATATTTATATAAAGTATATGCAGGTCTACAACAACTAAGAAAATACAAAAACAACATGCGCGTTGTTTGTGTAAAAATAATGGATGAATATCAAAAACAGATGATTACAACCAGACCTGGGCAACTTGCATTACTTTTCATAAGCACTGATTGAAAAACAAAAATTTTAGTGAAAATTTAAATTTGATGTTTGTAATGCACTATTTTTTGCACTAAAATAAAATCTCTTAAAAGTAATGGATTAATATTCCATTAGCAGCTAATCGTATGGCGAAAAATGTACTAATTTTGTATTGCCACTAAGCACATCATGTAGTAATGCAATATTATTGCAATTACACATATTTTACACAGTAAAATTATATAAAACGTAATCATATTTTTATCAGATAGCACAAATAAAAAAATACAATAAAGGAACATTGAAGGCACCTGTATAAGTACGTGCATACAAATGAAAGATCAGAACTTAGGTTTTCGTTTATTTTATTGTAAAGTTATATCTTAAAAAATGGTGATTTTATAAACGAAATATACTACCGCTTGGATCAATTTAATCAAGTTTTGTCTTTCTCTTTAAAAATTATAAAAATGGTAGTGATATGATTTTTGCCTTAAGTGGCGATATGTACATAGAAAAAAGTTTACATATTTATTGCACTATAATTATCAAAGTTAGTTCTAATGTAATAAATTTGCATTTGTATTGATTTGGTTTAGTGCGGGAAAATGGTCAATGCATTTGTTATTTAATGCAAGTCCCAGATCTGCATACAACAAAAAGGAAATGTATGGATAGACAAAACCAAAGTAAATTTTTTAATTGATAAACCTTTATTACGTGAAATAAGTATAATAAAAGCTACATATTTATTTCAATAATTAAATATAATTATTTTTAAATGTTTTGTAACACCTTTTTAAGTAAAAATTTATTTAAACTTTTTCACTACACACAATTGTGTATAACAAAGCAAAGCAAAACAAAATGGCGTACGAAAATTGTAAACAACTTTTGACATTCATGCATTGACACTACACGAGAAAAAAATTAATCACCTGGGTACTTGCATATACTTTATATAAATTTACTTTGCCAGTAACCAACCGACGTAATGTCATTATACCAAGCCAAATGTCAAATTTGGATAGTGTAGGTTTAAGCCTAAGAACTTTTATTTGTGTATCCATAAACTTCTAACGAATATTCAGTTTTGTATGGTGATTGACATTTCTTATAATAAACATACAATCTAACGATGCTACCCTGTTTTGAAAAGTAAGAGGGTAATTTATACCAACAAAGTACATGTGGTTATTGCTGTTGTAATATTTGTTGTAGAAATGAGGATATTCTGCGCCTATTCTGTTGCAAGGCGAATTCAGTATCAGGTGACCTTATCGCTACAACAATTTTACAACACAAAAAACAACACGTAGTTTGCTATGCTACAAAACCAATCTGTCAGAAGATTTCTAAGCAAATTTTGACGTTTTGGTTCAAAATGCTCAATTTGGTAGCAACAGCTGATAATCAGCTGGGCTGATAAGGTCACCTGATACTGAATTCGCCTTGTTCTGTTGGTTGCTGAAATCGAAATGTTTAGGTTTTTTTGTAAATTACTAGCTTAACCCCGTTTGCTTCGCTACCCCTCCCCGACCGCAAAAAAAATATATATATCGCCCATTTGCTTCAATAGTGGCACAACTCGAAAAAACTAGTTTTGCAGAAAACGCGTTTTAAGTTTTTAATTTGCATACAACTCAATGGAGATATGAAAAAAAAATCTTCTCTCAGGAGGTGATGGTACAAGCTATTTGTATGAAATTTTTACACAAGACAAAATACAAAATGCCGAATCTTTCTGCATTATTAACTCAAAAAACCCATTTTTTGAGTTATGCCACTATTGAAGTAAATGAGCGATATGTATATGGCATTGATGGTGTAATATGAAAATTGGATCAAAAATCAGACTTCACAGTGTCTGTGAATATTCTGAAGATTCTCTGAAAATTTCATCAAAATCAGCCCAGCCGTTTTGGAGTCCATACCTATTGTGTTTGTAAGAAATTTCGAACAATTATGTGCCTTGATTAATACTTAAAAATTGCCAACATTTTGATAATAATAAAAAAAACGATTTTTATAGCCCAATAATCGATTTCAGTATAAAATTGCAGACGTAAGATCGATTACAAAAAATTGGGTTTTTTAAACAAAATGGCTTTCAATTGGAATCGAAATCGATTTACTAGTCCCTAGTGTGAACATAGTATAAGTTTCTCCACATATAGATGTCGCTCTTTTATTTTATATGCTGTCAAATCCTGTTGACAGCTGCTTGTCATTTTATTTATGAAAGTGTATTTTTTTCTTCTGTATTTTGTCTATTATAAATAAATTATAGAAATAAATTTTGGAAAAAATGTCAGAGTCCTCGTATATGGAAGCACCACCGTCTGTGCGATTGACCAATGACGATTTTAGGAAGTTGATAGCAACACCAAGGGCTCCAGCATCATCTTCCGCCGCATCGTTGGCAACAGCAACCTTCGCCACTCCTGGAGGAACACCAGCATCTACAGAAAAGAAAAAAGTTCAAAATGCAGCAATCGGTGGCCATAGCGAACGTGGAGACTTAAGACGCAAAAAGAAAAATTTTTATGCCGCTTTGAAAAAGCAAGAAGATAATAAACTGCAAGAGCTCTCTGAAAAGTACAGAGATCGTGCCCGTGAGAGAAGAGATGGTGCCAATCCTGATTACCAAAATGTAAGCACTCCCGGTCATAGCAGTACAAATGCTTACCGTGCTGTTGCTCCTGACATGAAGTCGGGCATTGATGCAGCCGAGAGGAGAAGACGAATTATACAGGAATCTAAGTTTTTGGGTGGTGATATGGAGCATACGCATTTAGTAAAGGGCTTGGATTATGCTCTTTTACAAAAAGTTCGCTCAGAGTTAACAGTAAAAGAACAAGAGGAACGAGAAATGGCAGCAGCTGCAGCTGCCTCTGAAAAAATAGCAGAAGCACAGGCCGCTGCAGAAAGATTAGAACAAGAGCGAAAAGAAGCTGAAGATATTATGGCTATAAAAGGGGCAATGGCACGAAATATATTTAATATTATTCAATCTCGACGCTCGAAAGAAGTTCAACGCATAGAGTTATTTGCTCCTGGCAGAATGGCATATGTCATCGACTTGGAAGATGATACTGGGGAGACTGATATCCCAACAACATTAATACGTTCTAAATACGAGGTTCCCTTGAATAGAGAAGATGCGGCTACATTAACCACAAATGACATTGTTATAAATAAACTGTCTCAGATATTGTCCTATTTAAGAGCTGGCGGCCGTAATAAGAAAAATAAGAAAAGAGATAAAGATAAGCCTTTATTCCATGAAAGAGATATAGATCAATTGCAGTCGTCAGTACTATTATCATCGAAATCAGCTGCTAAAGATTCAATAGGGGACTCCATATATGATGAGATTGGTGATTACCAACCGTCCACAAAAAGTGATTCTAAAACAAAGTCAGAAAAATATGCTCTTGTGTCCTCAGCTTCTATACCTAAACCTACAAACTCCTATTTCGGGGATTCGAATAAACAATTGGATGAAGCTGAACCTATTCTTACCTCAGTGCCTCCTCCTCCTAAAATTAATAAATCTATAGTTTCTCGTTTCGCCAATGAGCCTGAAGGATATGCTGAATGTTATCCTGGCCTTGAAGAAATGAATGATGCCATTGATGATTCAGATGATGAGGTAGACTACACAAAAATGGATTTGGGAAATAAAAAGGGTCCTATAGGCCGATGGGACTTTGATACACAAGAGGAATACTCAGATTATATGAGCACGAAAGAAGCTTTACCCAAAGCGGCTTTTCAATATGGAGTAAAAATGCAGGATGGTCGTAAAACGCGGAAAAATAAAACGGAGAAAAGTGAAAAGGCCGAACTGGATAGAGAATGGCAAAAAATTCAGGTATTCAGGTACATGTACATATATTTTAAGATCATATTTAACATTTTTATCATTTTCAGGGCATTATTCAAAAACGTAAATCAAAAACATCGTCTGATGAACCCGATTACAAACAAGGAAAATATTAAATTTCCATTTAAAATTTCATTTCCAATTATTATCACCAGAAATATGAATTGAAATGCATCAAATTCTCTAAAATATAAAGTAAGTACATACATACATACATACATTATCATCTAGCAAATTTTCTAATTTTAAAATTAGTGGAACGAAATAAAAAGAGAAAAAGTCGTAATGTTTAAGAGTTTCTTTAATTAAAAAGCAAAATTATACCTACGTACATAATATGATTTAACTTAAAATTTGCAAATTTTAAAGAAATATACTAAAAATATGCGCAAGTATTTATTCTTGAAGTATTTATTCATTTTACATGTTAGATAAGTATAAATTACAATTTAGGAGAACAAACTAGAAGTGCTAAGACGAAAAATATACTTATGTACATATACATATTTATATCATAATTTATTTTATTTTTTTTTTTATTAAATTTGAATATTATTTAGTTGAAAATTTGTTACATTATATTTCATTATATGTTTCATTGCTGTATTTTGATTTAAACTGGGCTTAAAAAGTAAAGCTACTAATTAAAAGATCATTAAAGGGGAATGCTTTATATTAGAGATACGTTTTTATAAACTATTGGATTATTTGCGTTTTTTTGCGTGCTTTTATTTTTTATTTACAAATCTATGAATGCTGAATGTTGTTAATGTTTTAAAATCTTTGGTAATATATACATATGTATATTTTTTAACTTTAACGTGGTGCAATGCAAAAGGATTTGTGTTTTTGAACCGCTATTGAATCTAAGAGATTTAATCATTCCAAATACTCGCTGACCCAGCAGCTGATGAAATAGGAGTCGTGGAGGCAGAAAATGTGCTGCTAGCGCCGCCTGAAGAGTGTGCAGTTTGAGGTATTTTGCGCTTTTCAACTAGTTTTATGTCTTTTACGCACAAGTCATGTTTAGATTTGGCGGCGAATTTTATCACTGCTTGAGTTGATACTTGCGGTACGTGCCTTAAGTCTAGCCATATTAATTTATCGCATTTTGCTAAATGATCTAATGATAGCTCCGATACTAAACGACATGAACTTAAATTTAATTCCACCAGATTTGCTATAGCTGTAGGTGAAGTTCCTATTTGAGCTACACCAGCATCGGTAATACGTTGACAAGATGAAACATCTAAATGGATCAGATGTGGCAATGATTGGGTTATGTAGCGCAAAGCGACATCAGAAATATCGGTTCCAGCTATTCTTAAGGTTTTCAAATCTCTTAATCTCGTTTTCGAATCGGTTAAACCGGGTCTTGAGTCTTTGGGTGGTGATAGTATGTCACGTATGGCAGCATCGTTAAGGCCGCGTACAAAACTTAAATCTAGAATTTGTAAAGGAGGACAAAGGCAGGTGTGTAGAGCCAATACAGCTTGTATGGGACAATTTTGAAGTGAGAGATTCTTAAGCGCCGGTAGACGTGCAATGACCCATGCTAGTTGTCTTTTAGCTATTTGAGTCCAGTCTAGGATTAAATGCTCCGGTTGCCGTCTCACAATAGCCGTTAAAAGAGAAGCGGACAGTTTCAATTCGGCGCAATTCATTGTTTTCCATAAATCGGGATCAACGGCGACATTAGACCAAACCTTGCAAACTGAACAACATGTTACCAAAGTTTCTTGCGGCAAATAACGGAATATAATTTTTAAAAGTGTGGCATCCAAGGCCAAATTCGGAGAATGACTATTGCTATTACCGCTTGCATAGTTTGCATGTCCTCCCGGTCTTACAACATACGAGGACTTCTTTAACACCCTCGATGAAGAATTCAGCATTTGTTGAGCAAGTTGAGATCGTATAGAATTCTTTTTGCGTGAACCTTGTCCTCCTGATGCATTACTGCCTCCACCGCCTCCAATACCAGTTACATTGCAGTCAACAGAGGCATTCGCATCTATGCTATCTTGCATACTACTACACATACTCAGTCCGTCATCACTTTTTCGTCGTTTTGCTTTATCAACTGCCGTTGGTGATATGCCCGGGGAAGGAGTATCATAAATTCTCTCACTTTTTACGTCTAATGGCATGTGACGTTTAATTCCATGCTTCCAGTTGTTGATATTAGTTGAGCTTGTTTCCACTTCAGATTCACTAGTAAATACAAATTCATTGTATTGTGATATATTTGATGATAAATTTCCATCTAAATGATCACTACTGTTGACAATATTTACTCCACCTACAGAAACTCGTCGTACCTCGGATGATTTTTGGCGGGCACGAAAATGACGCGGCTAAGAATTTTTTTTATTATTATTATTTGTTTATAAAACTTGCATTTAACATATGATGATGCGTAAATAAATTAATTTTATATGTACTACATAAATGTGTATGTGTGTATTTAAGAGTTACAGTTAGACCGCGATTATGTATATACCACATTTAATAAAAGAAAAATTCAAGAATTTTATGCTTCTGTTTAATCAAAAAATTCATAAATATGTATTAAAAGGGAAAAAAATATTTTGGCTGAACACGATTGTTTACTTGCAATCCCGGATAATAGAGGTAATCACGGTTGGTAGATGAAAAAAAATTAAATGGATGGACAAAAAGGAAACACTCATAATATTTCTTTTCTGGATAATCGACAATGCCGGTTAATCGAATGACGGATAAACGAGGCCTTACTGTATACTTTTTTAAAAGCGAAAATATACCCCTTTTCCACAAGCAAAGTTTACTTTGCAGTCTTCATTCAGCTGTGTGAAAGACAGAGGTAGTAGTACAGTCTCTTTCTGTCTTAATTCAGCTGGGAGAAAGACAGAAAGAGACTATACTACTACCTCTGTCTTTCACACAGCTGAATTAAGACTTTGCAAAGTCCCAGTTCACACACGTCAAGTTTTGTTGATCAACTCGTAATTCAGCTGTAAGAAAGACCGAGACGGATATACAAACATCTCTTTTTTTCTACCAGCTGAATTGGAAGTTGATCAAGAAAATTTGACGTGTGTGAACCAGGACAAAGTAAACTTTGCGTGTGGAAAAGGGGTAAAAGTCTTAATTCAGTTGGAAGAATGAAAGAAAGAGATAGTATTCCTCTAAAAAGGGTATAACTAAAAGTGAAAAATGTATACACTTTTTATGTACATACATACAAACATATTTACTGGTGACACAATGAATAAAAATTTTTTGGATATTCGCTAATATGAATATCTGAGACAATAATCGCGAATGCGAATTCTAATACGATTGCTGGATTTAGTCCTTGCCAAATGATATAAATTAAAATTTAACTGATAAAATTATTTTGATCAATATTCTTGTGTTCGCGCGTACATCTTCTGGAATGTGTATCTATGTGACAACGTGGCGGACCATCTGAGATTGTAACGTGACCAAGTTAACTTTAAGGTTTGACCATCTAGTCTGCGCAATTGTAAAGAGTCACAACTATATTTTTAATTTACAATGTTTCAAAGGAATACTAACAATCCGATCAGTATGCCAGTCCAGCCCCTTCCGCTATAGCGTTCCCTTGTGCCTCTCCGTACCCTGGTCTCATTAAAAGACATCCGGTATTCATGAATCAAAAGAGAGTTGTGTATACAACTGATAGGGGTTTGATCGCGGCTTTGCTGCCAGTATATACACGAATATATTAATTTTGTGTATTCTATAGTATCTTAACCAGTTTGCCGCCTTTCTTATAGCTGATATTTCAGCCTTTATTAAAATACAATGATGGTCTAGCTTGAATTTAATTTTTTGCCCGGAGCGGGGAATAAAAACTCGCCCACCTCCGATTTAGATCTCCGATTTAGATCTTTCTGTGAAAACATCTAGCACACCGGGAGGATTTCTTCACATCGTTCCATACGTACCGGATGTGTTGAAATCAAATATTCTGTCGGGCAACGGCTTGTACAAGCAATAGCCTATATACACTAGAAAATCTCCTATTGGTTCCAAACTTTAAGCATGACCAGTGGCCGCATTGCCATTTGTTTGACCACGAGATCAGCTGGCAGACAGGACATCATTGTGAAAAGATTCTTGGAAGGTGTGGTGTTTGAGGCACCAGTTGTCAGCAAGACAGAATGCGAAGGATTAATGCGAAGGATTCTTTCTATTATCCCTCTATAGGTGATTTTTAGTAATGCGGGTCACCATACATCCATCATTAAGGGCTTGACCACCATTTATAATTATTTTTATTATTTTAATTCTGAAGTACACAGAAAAAAAGAAAGATAAAATTAATAAAAGATTTGACGAGACGACCCATATTTTCCGAGTTATGGGGCTCTGAACTTTTCATAGAAAACTGAGAAGAATATCAAAAAAAAAAAAAATAATAAAAATTAAATAGCCTGTATATTACGAATATTTAAAAATGTAAAAGGAGAAGAGATGAGGAAACGAAAACCATGTAAACAGTTTGACTACATTTTGTCTATATATTTTTTTTTTTTTAAATAGAGAAGTAACACTCAGGCAATTAATGCCTACTACTATTACTAGGTGTTACCTTCTTTTAGGAAAGGGATAGTGAGAGAGAAGACAGTTGGTGAAGGAAGAGATAGAGGAAAGCTTCATTCCTTTACAACTCTGCTTTTTCGCACGTTTTTAATAATGCAGTGTTGCAGCGCCTCTCTGATGTTAAATGAGGCGTATTAATTTTTTGAAGCTGTGTCTTGTAGCCATTTTATTGATTATTTTACTTCGCCGATGATTTGCTACACAACGAAGGAGGGCGCTCTGATGTTACATTAGGACTAGTATCTGCTGAAGTCGGTATAGTTCAGTGACCAGTGACTATGCCTTCATCACTTGAACTTTCCTACAACAACTGACACAAAGGGACACTAATGCACATCAGAAAAATGCGTGGTGTTGTTATTTAATGACTGTCGGATAGAGGGATTGAACCCAGGACCTTCGGTTTTGTAGTCAACGTGCTAACTACTTCAGCCAACGCCACGTCTATATATTGTTCGGTATAGTGTTTTTTCTGCAAAAAAAAAATTTGTCATGCGGTGTTGGAATCCATTGAATTTACTCGTATTATAGGAAATTGTGTTTTGTCTCGTTTTCAAATGTAATTTAGTGACGAGCATTAACATGTTGGATAGTTTTGATTAACTTTAATGCACGCGAACAGGAGTATGAAGTTGTTTTTCATAAAAGATTTGCATATTTCATATTTGCGAATATTCTGGCATGTGATTTCAAAAGTAATAATGGTCCTGTGGACGTTTTTAAAATCATATACGATAAATTTCTTTCAGAAATGATATTTGATGCACTGTGATTGAAAAATGTGATTTTCAAAACATGCCTGATTGTCTCAGATATTTGTATTCGCAAATATAAAAAATTGACGTTCCGCATATATTTTTTCTTTTCCTTACCTTATAATCATTATTTTTCCCCGATTTACAACAACTGGGACATTCCCAACTATTTGGCAAATCCTCGTTAACAATACCTTTTGCATCGGCGGCGTATTCTGTACCATCTAAGGATGATAAAGCACAATCTGGATGAGCTATTTCATAGCACACAGAACATTCCATTAGCGATGATGGACCATCAATTGCGGCTAATTGCTTTGTTTGTGGCGAGACTGGTGTTTGCCGCCAACCATCTAAATGACAGAATACACATTGTGCTGTTATTGGCAACATGGGCGACAAGCATTGGCGCATCATGCACGTTTGTTTGGCTCTGCCCGGTCCTCCAAATTTTACCATATCCAAACAAAAGCTGCATTCTCCACAATCTGATCTTTGGCAAGCTGCACAATTCTTGCAACGTGTACGACGCCTACGTGGTTGTCCAAGTCCAGTCACATTCGGTGATATTTTAGACGAGTCACCGGGAGAGTGACAATTATCTGTCGAGCTGCTGTTGGGAGCATGTGATACTTGTATAGGAGGTAAAGCTTGTGAATGAATGGAATTATAACTCGAGCAAGATGCTATTACACTAACGGCATTGTTATTGTTGTAATTGTTATTGTTGGCGGCAGCAGCTACAGCATTAGCCAAATGCATTTTTTTGGGAGGCCTATATTTGATATTATCGGTAGGTGAAACAAAAGTTGGCTGTTGCTGTTGTAGCTGTTGTGATTGCTTTTGTACTGGCTGAATGTTACCATTTTCTATCGGTTCCTTTTTTATTGTTATACCAATATCTGTGGCAACTGTGGTTGTGCCGCTAAATGCCAAATGTGTGGTGGGGGTGGTATTTAATGAGTCTGCTGCTTGTTGATCTCTATTCATCTGTTGTTGTTCTCTTATAATTTCTGCATTTTTCCGAGCGATTTCTTGCTTTATTTCTTGCTTAACACGCAATCTATCGTATTCTTGAAAAATAGACTGCATTAATCCTGGTGATTTTAGCACTGATTCGCCTGTAATTGCCATATCCGGCTTATCTTTACAATGTCTTTCCACCAGCGTACGCACGTCTTTAATTAATGCAACCGGATCATGTACCAATTCGGGTACATTTTTCTTATTTGGTGGTAAATCATATAAATACATTACAATCTCCTTTAAACCAAATAATTCATAATGCGTTAGATGTTTGTGAGGTCTAGAGGCGACTTCATCTTCCTCAATGGATGGTTCTCCCTCCAAATGCGAGTGTCCCAGAAGCACAAAAACATATCGTGCCAGAACGTACCATAACATTTCCGTAAAGAATGGATAACGAAATTTTTGTGGGACTTTTGTAGCATCTTCAACTTGTGCTGTTTTCAATTGTTTTACTATTCCAAAAGAATGTAAGAAATTACCACCAAATACTAGAGAGTCGGTGGGAGTGTAAACAGCATGTATCCATCCGGTAGGTATAAAAAAGGTATTGCCAGCTGTGAGATAAACGCGGGCACATTTTTCTACTGTATCACCAAAGAAGATATCTGCCTGTTTTCCTGATAGCACCCACTTTTCGTATAGCTGCAAATTCTTTTCCGTTGGTGGTATTAACCAAAATACTTTACTGCCCTTCAGTATATGGTACCATACTGAAGTACCGCCAAAATCAATATGAAAGTCTGTATAACAGTTTTTAACTGACATTAGGCAGTACTTTTGTACCTTTGGATACATCATATTTCCCAAAAGATTTGTGCCCTCTCTTTGAGCTTCTTTTAAACTTTTAGGCCAGACTACGTCGACCCAATCTATTTGTCTTACGATATCGGGACTTTGTACGAAGCTATCGAGACGGGTATGTGAAAACTCCAATGAAATAACGTTAAGTAGACGATCTTTTTGTGGATTATCATAATACTGTTGCCATTCTTTCATAGTCATTTGTATATTTTTCTGTGTATTAACATCCATAACATCAAGTATGCGACGAGAACCAACACATAAACGAACATCATTTACTGTAAACTCGTGAGGATCTGGCATGCGTATGCCTAAGCCAGTTTTATCACGAAATAATAAAGGTATATTGAATCCATATTGTTGCAAGAAACTGAAAGTTTGTTAATAAAAAACAATCATCATTTTTTTTTACTCTTGTAGTAGATAAAAATTTATGTGATCAATGTACATATGTATGTACATACAAAATTGAGGAAAATTTCATTCAAATGTGTTAAATACTTACGCGACATTTAAATCACTTCCCCGCATTTCACGTACCATACCGGTTTGAGCGAATTTAACTGATTCCAGCTTCTCAGCCACACTAAAACCGCGTGTACCTTCTATATCGTCATCACCCAACCCCCATTCCTCTAAATATTGTTTACGTTCTTTTCTTTCACGCTAAAATAAAAAAAAAATATATATGTATATGTATGTATATATGTATACATATGTATGTATGTAGGTTTGTATATACAAATTAAAATTATGAAATGGAATAAGATAAATGTTAGTACACACATGTATACGCATGCATGCAACTAACTTATATATATATATGTGTGTGTGTGTATGTGTGTAACGCTGTAAGTGGTATTACTGAAACAAAATGAACCGGAACTAAATCAATATCGGAAAGAACGAGACGAAATGAAAATATAGAAATGTTTATTATTCAAATTGTTTGCTCTTTCTCTTTTTCCTGCTCTCAATTAACCATTGATGCTCTTCCATTGTTGCCATTTTAGAATTTCCGCTGCTAGATTTAGCATATTCTTTGGTAAAGCATTTAAGTTAAAAAATAAATAAGGGTACGTTCATGATACAATTATACTAGGTACATGCACGACTACAACAATTGGAATTTTGTTGTATTTGTTGTTATAAACAAACGATAAATTGTCAGAAACAAATGTCTTTTGTTTATAAAAAATTGCAATTACAGGGCAACTAAAGTACAATTGCAGACGCGGCATTCCTGCATGATTATAGTTATTCAGTGTTGCCATTCTGTGTGTAGTTAAATAGTGTGTAATTTCTACTCACATGTGTAGGCCATGGAATTAAATTCTTGTATAATGTCTGTGAAATTCTACTTTGAGTTCTATTTGTACTTATTTTTCTTTTAATTTTAACCTACACAAAAGATGTGTAGTGTAATTTTCTTCAATGTTTAATTGCAGACACAGCCTTGTGTAAATTCATTGGCAACACTATAAACATTTTATTCACACACATACACTAACATTTTTGCAGCTTGTAAACAAAGTTTGACATTTATCTGCAATGTATACAGTAACAGGCTGGGCTTGTGCATGTAACTGTTATAATTGTATCATGGGTACGTTCGTAAAAGCATTTATAGTGCACGTCTGCAGCATCACGAACATCTAACGTTCAAAAATGCATAACTTGGCAGCACTGTTTAGAGTCAAACGTTTTTTAATGCATTTAATCGGCATACCTGCCGCAAATCTGTGCAAATGGCGCAGTAAATTATTTTCAGATGCAAGAAGTTGCAGTGGAACAATAAGTTGAATATATCTATGAATTTTGATGTTTAAATTACATGTTTCGAATCTTACCAAAAAAAGAGATTGATAAACTCGAAAATAACTTTGAAACACATATCTTGGTAGTTTTTTATTATTTCAAAGGAGTTTTTTTATTTTAGTTGTATTTTTTTTAAGGCCAGTGCTGTTCTCATAAGAAATTGTCGCTTTGATTTTCTTTTAAATTTTTTGCTTACTATAATTTAAAAGAAAATTATCACTATTTTCTTAAATAAAATTACCCGCCAATTTAAAAATTTTTTGCAGTTTGTTCAAAAATGTCAACTGAGCACAGATGTTGAGCAGTTGCAAAGCATGTGCAGGAGATAATCACGCATACGCAGTAAAACCTGGCAGAACTGCCGCATTGATGCATAAATTTGCAGCATTTACGAACGTACCCTAACTGTTAAAACAAAATTAATTATTATTATTAAAATCTACGACGTTTTTTCCCTCTGTATAAGGTTTTAGCAAATATTTTGGACCAATAAAGCATTCTCTCATCATCATTTCCTGACAACACTGTGCTCTTCGCTAGTGTAACCATGTATCCAGGGTTGCCACTTAGCACATTTTTTGTTCGTTTTTAGTCCCAGTTCACACTAGTCAAATCTTATTGCTAAGCTTATCACTTTTTCTTCTTTGAACTTTCATCGGCGTCCACACAATTCAAGTCTTATGTTTCAGCTCATATTTTTTGTATGCATGTGTTTTGTCTATGCTTGTGTGCTTTTTTAACATTACGAATGGGAAAGCAAAACGTATTGACAGTACATGAAGCTGAGTACATGTATCTTTTCCCCTCGTCTCTCTCTCTCTCCTACAAACTAATTAGCTTTGCAATAAGACTTGTATTGTGTAACCTAGGAATTACTTAGCACTAAAGATTTTCAAACTAATGTAAAAAGTAATAGTTTAGCACTTTCTTAGAAATATTTGGCATTTTTTTGCACTTTTTAATTTTATTACATTTATAAATTTTCCATACATAATACCTTAAGGCAAATTGCAAGCCAATTAACATACATATACATATCGCCAATTTAAATGCAAACGGACGTAACTACACTTTTATATTTTTTACAGGAGAAACAAAAAACATTCCAAAATCAATAATAACAAAGTATTCTTGAAAATTTTCTTCGAAATTTACTTATATTATGGATACTTGTATGTTTTTATTTCCTTTTATATATATATTTAAGGTTTTATGTTAGTTACATTCCTTGCAATAAAAAATAGATGAATTCGTAATTACGTCCGTTTGAATCTATTTAATAAAGTCGTCATTTTTGATCGCAGAGGTCTAAATATTTGCGTGAACATGTAGTTTGATAAAATGAACCATAATCAATCAAAAACTCGATTTCGTATTTTTGGGTGTCCGTTTGCATTTTAGGTGACGATATGTATATTAAAAGTGTTTAATATAACAGCAGGTAATTTGTTTTAAATTATTTTTTTCAAGAGAAGTACCACTCAGGCAATGAATGCCTACTAATATTACTAGGTGTTATCTTCTTTAGGAAATTGATAGTGATAGAGAAGACAGGAGGTGAAGGAAGAGATAGAAAAAAGCTTCATTCTTTTACAACTCTGCTTTTTGCACGTTTTTAATAATACAGGGATGCAGCGCTTGTGGTGTTATATGAGGCGTATTAAAATTATTTGAAGCTGTGTTTGGTAGCCATTTTATTGGTTATTTTACTTCGCCGATGATTCTGCTACACAACGAAGGAGGGCGCTCTGATGTTACATTGGGATTAGTATCTGCTGACCAGTGACTATGCCTTCATCACTTGAACTTTCCTACAACAACTGATACAAAGGGACACTAATGTACATCGGAAAAATGCGTGGTGTTGTTATTTAATGACTGTTAGATACCAGGAGAACCCAGGACCTTCGGTCAAAGCCGCTCTGGGATACACAAATGGGTACAAAATTAACGAAACGTATTATATGCAATTGTAAAATTGCTACGTTCGACGATTCAAGTTTTATTATTTTAAGAACTTATAGTGTTAATCATAATATTGTTTAGTTGTCCCTTATACGATTATGTTTCAGTAAAACTATACAACGTGTACAATTGGTATACATACATACATATGTATACGTATGTTAATTATATCTGAATTTATCTATGAAGAAAATTAATACAAACACATATGCATAGTATATGTATGGGAGTTTCTACGCGGGAAAAAAATTCAACTTCACTTTTTTGAAGTTTAATATTTGTTACATTGGTGTTTTTGTTTATTATTTTTTCATTATTCTTTTTTAATGTTGTTAAATAAAAGTACAAATTCTTATGTTACATACATTGATACAAGATGCTAGTATTAAAATAAAAATAACAATGATAAAGGCAAATTGATTCAATTGTTTAAAATTAAAGATATATATCACTAAAGCCTCGATAACACTATCGGCATAATTTCACCAACTTAATTAATTAATAAAAATTAATTAATGAAAATCGACATTTAAATGTGAATTGATGTTTAGATAGGGTTGGTGAAATTGGCTCTAAGAGAACTTAATTCTTGATTAAAAATTAATAACAGTTGAAGTAAATAAGAAGTAATACATATTGCTCATGTTTCATGTGAAAACTTTTAAGGATTAGTAAAAAAACATGTTGCTGGTACCACACACACAAGACATATTTTGTATTTAAGTTCTATGTTTTATGAAATAAGACAAATAAAAGATATATTACGCCATACTCATGCGAGTATTTACTTCAATTATTATTTTATCCACAACTGTAGGTCCAGACTTTTTTTCCCTTTTGATTTTATGTTCATAATAACAAACTTGTTTTGCAAGTTCTTTATATCGTGTGTATGGATGTATGTATCATCGTCGGTGTCGGCAGAAGCAACAACTTTTCTTTACATTTATTATAAAAATTGAATGTATAAAGAGAACTAAGGACCTTGAGAGCATATTTAAGTAGTCCGTATTTTTACACAAATTAATAAATATACTGGACAGTGTTGTCAAAACGGCGGTTTTCCCGCTATATTTGACTACATATTTTGCTGTCTAGCAGCAAGTGTATTAAAAAAAAAGTGGGTTTTTAGCTGAACAATTTCTTAGTCCCAGCTTAGACGGGCAAACATTTCGAAGGAAAACATATGGAATTCTCTTTTGTTGTTTCCATCGCGTTCACACAGACAAAAATGTTGCCGGCGACATTCGAATATTGGATAATACCAACCATACATGCATGTGTATGTATGTATATGCAGCAAAGAATATGAAAACAAAGCCGAGTACCCAGCACAAAAATTATTCTCTCTTCCCCACCCGTACATTACTACTAAAACTTAAACTAATGGCCTGTTGCACAATAACGAAAAGAAACTTTCGACTGAAAATTTATATTGAAAACAAAAACAAATTTTCATATTTTATTGTTGTTTTCAATATAAATTTTCAGTCGAAAGTTTCGTTTCGTTATTGTGAAACAGGCCATAAATGTTTTCCTTCCAAATGTTTTTGTGTTTAAACGCTGACTTAGTTGACGGGTTTTCAGAATTTTTCTGAAAATTGCCAATATATTTAATCAAAATAAGCTAGTACAAGGCACATTCACAAGGTAGTAGCGGAAATGCAGCTGAGCTATTTTTTTCAAATTAAAGTTCATCCGAAACTTCAAAAATTTTTTACGAAAGAGAAATTAAAAGAAAATGTAAAAAAATTTCAATATGAAAAATATTTTATTAAAAAAATTATGTGAAAACAAATCTAAAAATATGAAAAAACTATTAAAAAATTGTGAAAAGTGCTAAACGTTGCAAATTTTGTTAGTGGTAGCTGCCGTGGAGAAATATTTTCAAATTTATGTGAATAATTTTTATTATTATTATGTTAAAGAAACTATATTTTTGAAGTTTTGGATGAACTACAGCCCATGTTGTTTTTTTCATTGTTGTATTTTTTCATTGTTTTTGTAATCTTGATATTACCTGGAAATGAATTTGCCTTGAGCTAGTATAACACGTACCCCGGTGTTTGTGTTCTTTCTATCGATATAAAAATATATCTAAAAGAAACTAGTTAATGTCACTTTTGCTTTTTCTTTCACTTTTGAAAATAAAAAATTCACATTTTGTGGTGGTATAAAATAAAACTTTAACAAGTTAAAAAAACTATACTAATCTCATTTTTAGTGAATAAAATTTAATTCAAGATAAAAATTATAATACAAAGGAATTCAATATTTCTTTTCGTATTTAAAAAACTATTAAGCAAAAATTTAGACAGGAGACGAAAACAAATCGAGAGGTGGGTGATTGTATTGGTGAATGGGAGGAAAATACAATTTCAAACAACCGCCCTGACCCACGATATTGACAACGATCGACTTGTCGCACACTTACATTTGAAACAACAACAAAATCTTAAAATTCTTTTGAATATAAGTGTACGACAAGTCGAACGTTGTCGACATCGTTGGTTTGGCCCGCAATCTCTCAAAACAAAAACATTTTATGAATAATTTGTTTTTGATTAGAGACATCTTGATTAAAAGTTCATTTTCAAATACAACTTTAAGCAAATGAGAAAAGACCAATAGACTTTATTTTACTCTTATCAACATTATTTATTGATTTCAGATTGACAGAAAATCAGGAAATTTTAACAAAAATATATAACGAATTTAAGAAATTTATTTTTTGTTGGCTTAACACGTCTAGATGCATTTTGTTGCTGCTAAACAAAATAGACAACACATGCTGAATAATAATTTGTTGTTTATTTTTCTTTTTTGAAAAAGTTTCCTATCCTACTGTGAAAAGAGAAATAAATTGCTTTTAAGAAATTAAGGGGATTTTTACCGCTTATTTTTACTCAGTTAACGGTTTTAGCGAGTTTTTAGGGACTATCTACCGAGAAACGGCTACAACATTTTGGCAACACTGATACTGGTTAATATGCATACCTATTAGGGATGCCAATCGGGATCGATTTTTGGAAATCCCGGGATTCGGGATTTTGTAATCCGGGATTTTTCGGGATGACGGGATTTTCGAGATTTCGGGATAGAATTTTTTTCGTAAAATAAACTATTTTTTTAAATAAATATTACTTTAATAACAATTTAATGCATTTTAGAAGGTTTTATGTTCATAATTTATCATTCCACAATTGTCTTTAAAGTGAACAATTTTCTAATACGAGTATGAAAATAAAAATCAAAAGAATTTTTCTCATCTATTTTTAAGTTGATTAATCACATTTGATGTTAGAGCATTTATAGTGAAAATAATAACTTAATATATTGTTAATTATATTGTTTTCAATATAAATGTTTTACTATAATCTAAACCAAAACTAATGTATCTGTGGACTTTTAGCACTACCGCTTAAATTTACTTACGAAAATTTTTAGATTCACTTTCATTTTTGTTACATACATACATATGTATGTATGTATGTATACCAAGCATTATCTAATTTTGTATCTTTTTCGTTACGACTATGACAACGATAATAAAGTTGAACATGTCGAAAAATTAAAAGAAATGTATACACTATTCTAATCAAATTCGATTAATTACGTCTAACGATCACATTTTTATAGGCACATACATATATTAAAAGTTTGCGTGAGCACTTGAACAGTATTTTCGCTATACAGAAAAATTTTTAATTCATACATAGGTTGTTTTCTACAAGTTCAACAGATACGATACATATGTATTCATACTAGAGTTCGACCGATTAATCGGCTTCGGCTTCGGCCAAAAATTGGTAATCGGCCGATTAGCCGAAGCCGAATATTTTTCATTCCAAGCTTGAAAAATAACATTATTTTTGGTCGTTGCTCGCCGACAGTTTCTGATGTGTTTAACGTTTTGAAAGGGTTGCTTTGAAATACAACCCTGTTGCTTTCTATTTTCTTTTACTTGGATGTTCTTGTGAGTGATCATATGAAAAAGCAATCTAGAAATTGCAAAATAGTTTTATTTTTCTTGTTATGTATCCAATAGATATTACAGCTATTTCAGTGATTTCAAAAAAGCAAACTTTTTTCTTAATTCATATAAAACAAGTATCATTTTTAAAATTTAAAACATTCGGCTTCGGCTTCAGTTTTAGCCGAAGTTTAGGATTTTAGCCAAAGTTCGGCTTCGGCTTCGGCCAAAAAAAAACGCCTTCGGTCGATCTCTAATTCATACGTTCGCTTAGAGGAGTATGGTTTATTAGTGTCCTGGAATTTTTAAAAAAGAAAATAATTTTGAACTGCAATGTGAAAAACATACACACTCGAGCAGTTTTTTAGACAAAATACTCCCCATTATTCTATAAATATTTCTCGCTTTTACGTCAACCGGACAACAAAATGTTTTCACTTGCCTTGTATCAAAGAATATAAATTGTGAAGAATATAAATGATGATTTATGATTCCAAAGCTAATATGTTTCTTTTGTTGTCAAAATAATTCTAAAATGTACAGGTATTGTAGCACCTTTGATGAAAATTACCGTAAGAAAGTAGTTTATTTATTTTGCTCTTATTGTTAATTTATAAGAAATATGTCATGAATAGTCATTAAATTGTTAAAACTGTACGTATAAAATTGTATGGGACTTTTAAATATTATAAAAAATACCATAAAATTTGAATTTATAAAGTTTTTTATATAAAAATTGCTAAGAAATCCCGAAAATGAAATCCCGGGATTGAATTCGGGATTTCCCGTTTGGCATCCCTAATACCTATATATACATACATATATACATACATACATACATATATGTGTATATACATATACATATATATACATATAATATATATATAATATACATATATATGTATAAATATGCATACATACATATATACATATATACACAAGAATGTATATGCATATGCTAAAAGTTATGTACATATACATATGTATATATCCTTGGTCACAAGTCGAAAGGCCCTAACTCAAATAATTGTAACTTTAAAACATATGTAGGTAAAGGCAAGACATAATAATAAACAGTACAACTGCTTTGTAAAACTGCTTGTAAAAAGTGTATTTGTGTGAAATGTATTGGAATCACTGAAAAACTCAATTTCCTAAAAATACTAGTTAGGATCTTTCTACTTGTGACCAAGGATATATGTATATGCAAAAGTAAATACCTACTTACATACATATGTACATATCGCCCCTTTATTCTAACATGGTCACAGAAAAAGCGCAGCAAACGTTGAATACATACACAAAAATTCATAGCAAGCTGATCCACTCGTTTCATTGCAGTATAGATAAGTAACTTAAATACCGACTGCAGCGCCATCTGTCCGACTGATTTCTGAATCTTAACGATTCAGGTCGCCACCCAAACGCATACAAAAAAACAAGTCATTCAAATCGGCCCAGCCGTTTAAAATACCACTTTTGTAAAGCCTGTTTTTTGCAGATTATCGTTAACATTACTATCTTGCTTGCATTGTTTTAACATGAATCCATCTAAAATTACGCATCTTATCACCGTCAAAATACAACTACAAAGAGTCAGGCTGCGGAAGAACTTTGTAAAGGCCGGGGACAATGAATCCGTTATATGTTAAACAATACAATTGATTTACTCAAATAAACTTTTGATAAAAAAATAATTTCACGTAATTACCCAATCGGAAATACTTTTCAAAATAAATTTGCACAAATATGGGCGGAGTAACTATGTAGACCATATGCCCATGATGTTATTAACAGTATTTTTGTGACTGACTATAAACGTGGTTGTCAACGAAATTCCACAAAAGAACTGCAAGATTATACGGTTATCCGTGGCAGATCAGTCAACCAGTAATAGTGAGACGAAAAACTCTCGAAGGCCAAACAATACACACAAGCCTGACCGCACTTAAGAAATAATTACGATGACGAGCTGTGCAGCTCGTTAGTCAGTCGTTAGTCGTTAAGCAGCTCTGGGCTGCTTCCCTTGTTTTATTATGATTGATTGTGTTGCCAGAAGTAGGGGAAATGACTACATCAAGGGTTCCCAAGCACGGTTGCCAGAAATGCAGATTTATTTGGATTTTGCAGATTTTTACCCTCCAAAAAGACGAAATGCAGATTTGAAGATTTTTGGGCTAAAAACGCAGATTTTTCAACTTCAATTATAGTGCAATTTTTTTTTTAATTTTTCCTAATACTGCTACTACTTCTTGTTTCTTTTATGTGTGAACGACTCATAGTTTACCCCCCTTTGTCACATGGCAGTAATTACTTGCAAGTAGTGTATATGTATTACTAACAAAAATCAGGAGAAATGTAAGAAAACCCAAAAATTTTTCGAGTGGCTACACAGCACAGTGCAAGTTCATTTTTAAAATGTCGTCAGCAAGTAAAGTTCTAGCAGAAATGGCGTTAGTGCAGTGTTGCCAAGTATTCAGTATTTTGCTTTAATTGTATTGTGAACATATTTCTTTCATTAAAACATGAAATTTATGATCAAACTTAGCTCTAAAATTAGCCTTTGTGTCATTTCTCAATATCATTTTTATACATACAAAAAATCAGCTATAATTTTAACCAAATTAATGAAATAACTTTTCTCGGCAATAGGGATGGGCAAAGAATATCGATATATCGAAATATCGTTATTTGCGAAAATAAATATCGATATATGTATATCGACAATATTTCAAAAACCGATATATCGATTCTTATTTACGAGTATCGGGTTTCGATATTCTTAAGAGCTCTAAAAATTTTAGCCGTTTTTTAACTGTATGATATTGGCATCACTGCTATTGATGCGAAGAAAAAAAAGAAATTTCATAATAACAAGGTGCATCTATAAGGTGACCCCAATAAGCCAGGTGACTTTTATTTGTTAACTAAGCTAAATGCCAAGTTTGGTTTTTGTGGGTATAAGCCTGAAGACAGAATTAGTTTTACCTTCTGTTCTGTTACGAATCAGCTAACTCTTTTTGTTTATAGAAATTTTATACAAGCAGTTAGTTTTCTCTTTCGTTCTGGGGCCCGTTTCTGAAATCTACAAGTTACAAATCTAAAAATAAAATACACACAAAAAAACAATAAAATTTGTAAAAGTGTTGTTGTTGTTTTGTGTCTAATAGTTTACTTGTAAATTTGTAACTTGTAGATTTGAGAAACGGGCTCCTGTTCTGTTTCAGTTCAACTTCTGAAAATAGTAATAGTAATTGTAAGTGACAGCAAACCAGAAACCAACCGACGATTAGTCACCTGGTGTAGTGCTGCAACCTAATAAAGGGCCCGCCATCTAACGTTTTTTTTTCAACTAGTGCTTATTTTGTGAATGGTAACACTTAGCTCATGTTTGATTTGACAGATAATTAGTTTTATCCTTCCGCTGAACGAATATGGTTGTGTATACGCTTGAACAACGCTTCGCTAAGTGGGCCTGCGATCGACTTACAGAAGATGCCGATTTTGCCAAAAAAAAATCATCTTTTCAGATGAAGCTAATTTTGATCTTGGCGGGTATGTAAACAAGCAAAATTGGCGCATTTGGGGCACAGAAAACCCGCACGGATACATTGAAAAGCCGACGCACCCAAAACGAGTCACTGTTTGGTGCGGATTTTGGTCCAGATGCATAATTGGGTCATTGTTTTTCGAATGAGCAAGGAGTGGCCGTTACAATCAATGGCGATCGTTATCGGGCTATGTTGAACGAATTTTTGTTCACAAAAATTGAAGAGGAGGATATTGGCAACTTTTGGTTTCAACAGGACGGCGCTACGTGCCACACAGCCGAAGCTATACTCGATGTTTTATAGCATTTTCAAAAAAAAAAGTTAAAAACGATTCGAAATAAACTGTGATTGTTCTTTAGAATTTAAAAAATTTAATTCTTACCAGAAAACCATAAACACTATATTGAAACATGACAATGGACGATGCAAAACTCATCAATTTAGTGGAAAACTGTGACCGTTCTAGTCAGAAACAGCTGATAATTTATTACAGAAAAAGTAACTTTTAAAATTCAGAAACAGAACGGCACATCACAGAACAGCAAAATAAAGTATAGACTAATGAAGCCTTAAGGAGCTACAGTAGGTTACGTATAACTTAACATACGTAGTTCCTTTGTATTCAATTTCTTAAAGGGACTAATTGTGCATTCGAAATGAATGAAGTTTTTTAGAAATTATCTCATAATACAAATTAAACACACTGATATATAGATAACTTTATTTCCTTTCTTGATGCCAATATCAATTTGGGTTTTTTCCACTCATGGAGTTCATTAATTTTTAAGTTAGTTGTTCGCGGTTTCTTTAACTATTATTGTTTGGATGGAAAGTGGATATTTCTCGTATTCCGCAATGATGAACTTTGAAGTGTTAAACACGGGCATTAATTAATCAACGATTAACATCCTTACTTATAATAATTATTAAGGCTTTCTAAGGGCTTAATCAGCAAACATTTTTATGGAAATCTTTTTTAAAAACCCATAAGGTCTCAATAGTTGTTCAAAATTTATATCGATTTATGTTAGTATGTGTATTTATTTTAGATTTGGAATATTTTGGCAAACATTTGTAGGCAAAAAATATCGATATATCGAAATATCGATGTTTTCAAAAAATATATATCGATACTGTTCAAAAATATCGATACGATATATATCGATGCATTTTTTTCATTTGCCCATCCCTACTCGGCAACACTGTTTTTCGTTTTGTCACTTTACAGAACATACCCTGTAGGAAATGTCACTAGCGAATCAGTAATGGTTCAATATTGACTTTGTCGCCAGTACTACTGACTAATTATACCTCACACAAAGCTACATATATACATTTAATATTTATTTGCGTGTCACTTACTTCGTTTATACGCAGGGCTTATTTGCAAATAAAACTGTAAATTGTTGCCATATTATTGTTTTTATTGCGACTTACTAATTCAGAAAACTATTCACGATTAACGCACTATTTGCAAATAAAATGCCTGAGGTTGCCACGCTTACAAATGTTTGATAACAAAAAACAATAAATGGATAAATATTGCAATAGAAGCAATAAATGACGATAAAACAAATAATTATTTGATATTTTGTGCATTTAGACTATTTTTTTTTTGTCAACATATGTAAGTAAGTTTTCTATAGAAGTGCTACCAAGTTTGTGTACTTTTGCTATCCCGTATAAACAGCGAGTTAATTTATTTGCAAATAATTTTATTTGCAAATAGTGCGCGTATAAACGTAGTAACTGAAGAGCAACTACTGACATTAGTACTACTGATTAGATAGTTCTTTAGGGACCATATAGACACATTGGAAACATATAGTCAATTCACTACTACATTTGATAATGAAATTGCATATTTTGTTCACATTTTGGTGTTTTATTAAACAAATATATAAATACGGAACTTATGCATAATAAGCATAAAATAATATAGAACTAAGTCATTCTTCGTTCAACATATTACCAGCAAGTAGGGATTTTGTCTGTTATTTCTATTGAATACATATATGTAAATCAAAAATTGTATGTTTCGCTGAATTAGTAAAGTCAAACACTTATGTATGGAGCTGAAAGTGTGACAAATCTTTAACTGATGGCACAAAATCTTGCTTAAAGTTGTTTAATTTTCACATTTCCTATTTTTATACAATATTGTTTATTATTTTATCATTTTTGTGTATGTTTTTTAATTATTGTTCAATATATGTATTTACATTAACCTTTTAATTTGATTTCTTAAACTACTCTACAAGAATAGTATCAGTCAATTGAACGGTAATTTGATCGGAAGTCATGCAGGATATATTCATAATTGCGCAGAACAAAGTTTCTGTCACATTATTAAGGACAAAATGAAAAATGTGATGGAAACTTTTGTGTACGTGTGATGTTGCATCTCACTCTAACGACTATAAAACATATAGTCGAACTGCTCACTTTACTGATTTTTACTAATCAATGTTAGCATAAATATTAGTCAAGTTTGACTGATCATAACTGACTAATATACCCCCCACCAATGGAGCAATCATACGAGTATATGACTTATATATATATATATACTGACAATAAATATAATTTTTATTATTTAAATTGTTTTTTTTTTATTAAAGGTGTTCATTTCAGTTTTTTTCTGTTGGAAAAATGGAAAAATGTAATTTTTTTTTGCAACAAACACAGGTAAAAAAAATTCACCAAAAGTTGAAATTTTTTACCTGTGTTTATTGTAAGAAAAATTACATTTTTCCATTTTTTCAACCAAAAAAAAAAACTGAAATGAATACCTTTATTATAAAAAGTTATTTAAAAATATAAAATTAAATAAAATATTTAAAATCAAAGAAATAATTAAGAAAATAACAGAAAAACGTAGGCGGTATCTAGCCCTCTTCACACCTTTTCTCCAACAATGAATCTTGCTTTTTATAAATGTCTACAATTTTTAAAAGAAATATATATTAAATTAAATTTTGTAAATTTATTTTATTCACTATTGTTTGTACTTACGAGTATCTTTTTTAACACTTATAATTTTTAATTTTCATAGACAGATTGAGTTGTATTTTTTTAAAATAAAACTCGATGTTTTAAAAGTTTTGGCATATGTATGTACATTAGATCGCAGCGGTAAAACTCAGAAGACCTTCTTGGTGCAGGTCATATTAAATGACTCTTTCGCATAAAAGATACGATACACATTCTACACTCCCTTCTATTAGATGGGAGGAGAAGAAAAGGAGTAACATGTTTTGTTTTATGTTTTTACCAAAGCAAAAGGAAAATCCATTAATTTGAAGGCCTTCTAGAATCTCTGACGAAAGAAGCAAGAACAGAAGACCTGTTTCGCAATGACATCGCGTGTAAAAAAAATATGAGTATGAAATGGAGCGAGCATGCTTTCTACATCCAAAAGAAGGCGTACAGAGGCCTTAAGACTTAAATTTTGCTTGACACCACTTTTATTTTCAACAAACCAATAAAACATTAAGAAGCTTAGTCCCGGTTCACACAATTCAACTTTTGTTGATCAACTCGTAATTCAGCTGTAAGAAAGACGGAGAAGGATATACAAATATCTCTTTTTTTTCTTACAGCTGAATTGCGAGTTGATCAACAAAAGTTGAAGTGTGTGAACCGGGACTTTGTTTTGTGTGTCTGAAAAAATGTTTTCTATATGACCCGGTTCACACGTTTCAACTTTTGTTGCTCAATTCGTAATTCAGCTGTAAGAAGGACGGAGACGGAAATACAAATACCTCTTTTTTTCTTACAGCTGAATTAAAAGTTTATCAACAAAAGTTGAAGTGTGTGAACTGTAACTATGCATCAAAAACAATATTAATATGTAAACGCTCCGTTGAGAATGTCAACAAAATAGCCGACTGAAGTGGTAACTTGGGGACACTTAACTCCACGTTTCCTTCAGGGCACATACATACATACATACACACATGTATACATTTTTACGTAAGTATACTTATACGCATGATACAATAATATAAAGGTACTACCACATTTGACGTATAAAATTAATTTTGACTTTTACCAAAATTGTTTGATTGCTGTTTTTTGTAAAGAGAGAGGAAAACGTTGCCACACGAAATTACGGGGAACTTTTTTTTAGGAATGTTTTTGGAAATGTGTAATTTTAAGTTTAGAAATTATGGTTTAGTACACATTTTTTTAAATGTTGCATTAATTGAATACGTGGATAACGAAATATGCATGTGTATAATATGATGTAGAATGCATGAGCGTGTTTCATGCATATAATAAACATTTACATACACTTCGTGTGCAAATTTATTGCAGCTTACAGTAAGAATTAATGCTTTTTTGATGGGCTACATCTGAATAATCTGAACAAAAAAAGATATGCAAAAGAAATAGTTAATGCATGGGTTCTATTGCTAATGAATTGGTTCAATTTAGGTGCAGAACGCATGATTTTAACACAGGCGTGTCATTGACGAGCATGGGCTAACATTTAGCAAAACTGCTCATCATTCCAATGAGTGCTTAGAACCCATGATACGTTTATTCGTTTATATATACACACATATGTATGGTTCAAACAGAGCATATTTTTGCTTATAATTTTAGGCTCTAAGCAGGCATACTCTGATGATTGTACTCGTATTTGAGGCAAACAGCTTTGAAAGCTGTTCAGTGTGCTGTTGTTTCCTTGCAAATTAAGAGGAAGCATTGTTCTCGCCGAGATATGATTGGCATTTGTGCTCTCGTCGGTGTGAAAGCTCAATAGCTCTTTTAAAAAAGTTTGCACATTGTGCATATGACTTGGACGCACCTGATGTAAAGCAATAAGCCAGAGTAGTACGAAGAGAAAGTCCCACCCTTTATTCAGAGGCTTTTCCGTTGGTAATTTCCCTTGAATTGTTTATGCTGATGTAAATTTTTTTTATAATTATAATTTAAATACATATTCTTCAATATTTTTCAACAAATAAAAAAGAACGTCAAAAAATTAATCAAAAACTCGGATTTCATAAATTAATAAGGTAGCATTAATTTTGAGAGTAAAAAATTGTCGGCACAAGCGTCAGAAGGTTAATATGGCGACGAAAAGAGAGAACGGTTGTACCTTTATTAGACTTGGGTCGAACTCGTTCACTAGTTCATTTTTGCCACAAACCAATGATCAAACCCATGTAATTTAAACGGGTTTGATCATTGGTTTGTGGCAAAAATGAACTAGTGAACGAGTTCGACCCAAGTCTAACCTTTATATTATTGTATCATGCTTTTAAGTTGGTTTCGCGGTATTCTTCAGTTCAGATGTTAACGCACATTGTAGTATTTTCTGCAATTAGTTGAGAAACAATTTTAAGTTTCTCAAATATTCGTTCGAACCTATTACGATCGACAAGAATATTAAAACGTTAGTTGAAATCGACAATCGTAGCATCGACAATTATTTCCTTATTACGATAGAAATTATGGGTATACTTCAGCCTTATGTATAAAGAACAATTTACATAAGTCAGCATGAAGTTTAATGTAATAGTATATATATGTACATACATACATACTATGTACGTAGTTTATAAAATGTTACTAATTATCTGTTACACTTAAGGCTGTTAATATGTAGTATGAAATTAAATTATCAGTTCCTGGCAACCAGCGTGACCGTTTGACCGACTGAAGTGGAAATTGCCTCTTGTTCGACTGCCTTGCTCTTCACTCTTTAGAGTGAATTATATAATAATACATTGAAAATAAAAATTTTAGTGTAGTTTTCTCGTTTTTTTTTATTTTGCTCCTTTTTTTTTGATAAATCCCCTATTTTTTGAAACTTTTTGAAAAATGCCATCGGTCACCCTGCTGGCAACGATGCTAGTACTAGTCAGTGTGACCACTTAATTTTTTTTTAATTCGGTAGAATCGACAAAAAAAAATCGGTAGATTTGAATGAAATTCGGTAGAAAATATTTTTTATTCAAAGAAACATAAAAAATAACAATTCAAAGAAACATAAAAAATTACAAAATATCTGTACTTACATATATACATATAAAGAGTAAGTGCAAGGAGTATCAAACTGAACAGGTTCAAAAGCGCATTTAAAACTTCACATGTGATTGGAAATTAAACTGCCATATACAATGAAGCATTTCCAATAAAAAAAGGTGTCATCCCCAGTTATTTGCCCTTGCCCTTTATATAGATATGCTATGCATACATAAGATAATATACATAAATAACAGGAATTCAGTTTTTGTACATAGGTTTTATAAAGCTACTAATATAACTTTTATTTGACAAACATTTGCTACTACAAAGATTATATGTAAGACCCATTTATGAATTTAAACTTTTGTGCAAAAATTATTAAATCATTGGGAGGAATAAATATTTCAACCCCAAGGCACAATTCTATGTTCTGTTTTAATGATTTTCATGGCAGAAAATGACCGCTGTGCTATGTGGCAAAATATCCAATTTACACATATATCGACTTAAATTACTAAATAACAATTCGTTAAACATATTCTCTTCTCCGCGGAAAGCTTTCCACATTTTAGAACATACATGTGATTAATTTTCCGTATGTGTGATCAACTTGATCTTGTAGCGTCATTGTTAATCAAAATGTTCGTTCAATATTCGGTAGATTTCAGGCCTTGTTCGATAGAATTGGTAGATCGTTAAATTCACAAATCCGGTAGAAGTGTGCACACTGGTACTAGTTGAGCGAGTACTAAACGAAAAATAATATACAATAAAGAAGGCAACAATGTGGAATAGAAATGAAGAAAACAAAATCACAATAAAAGCGAAAAGAATTCGTCATATGGCGTTAGTTTAGTTTGGCCATTTATTTCATTGCACTTCAAAACGTTTTCCTGTGCTCATGGGGTGGTTACCTCAGTAATAAATGATTGAAATAGGTGTTTTTTTAAGACGTCACTTTGTGTTTGACTGCACAGTTATCAAGTGCGCGTACGCATTATATATATGTACAAATACATACATATGTACATATGTAAGTACTCTTGTACTTATGTACGTACATGCATGCTTATGTCTACATTTTCCTAATGTTATTTAGATATTTGCTATTAACTTAAAAATCATAAATATAAAAAAATCATACACACAAAAACCATCAAATAAATTACATCTAGGCATATCGTCGGTTGGTTATTGGTTTGCTGCAGACATAATGTATTTTGAATATACTATGCCGCAAACCAGTAACCAACTGACGATATGTACATATTTTTGTGTAGTTGGAAGTGGAATTGAAAAATTAAATTTAAAAAGAAACTTACCAACTGGCGTCGTTGGGTTGCCTTTTGCTGTTTTCCTGGCGATTCCGTTGGTTCGGACATCGCCGCAACTTCTATTTTATTTTTTAAGTACTTGTTATTTTAGAGAAGTTTAACTTGTTTTTCTTAATATTTTTTATCCAAATTCAGATTTATTTTTAAACTTTTGCATAAAGAATAGTTATATTTTTCATCTACATACATACATACATACACAGGTACATACAAGTATTTCTTAGTTTAACGACATTTGTACATGGGGTAAATTATACATTGTACATACATACATACATATGTACATATGTATTTATGTGTGTACATATGTATATAATATTTGTATATACATAGTTATGTACATATATTATTTTTTATTTATTTAATAATCGTTTAAACATGTAATTCAATAATACTACACACTCATGTCAAACAAAACACTCGCGAATGACTGCTTCAGTTTTATTTTTATAGGTACATACATACATATTTATTTAATATAATAAATGACGTTAAAACCATTATCGCTTTTATCATTACCGCAGGTCGGTTAGTAAGTTGGTATTTTTTTTCTTCTGTTTTAAAAAAATGGTTACGACCCGAATACAAAAATATCGTAAGCAAAACTACTGAAGCAAAAACTTATTCTCTCCTAAGGCACAAGCGCACCGAACAAAGCGTCTGAACAAACTAAATTTATTGTTGCACTATTTGGCATTCTTTATCGGATCATTTCCAAATTGTTCCCTCTTTTTATATGTACAAATCAAACATACATACATACAGTTAAGTAAAGGAAGGACTCGTCAGTGCTGCCACTTCCTGGTTAATTACCCGAAATGATACAATCTCCATTAAATGCATATTTTGAGTTTTACTTTTTTGGAATAGATGTTTATAAAATAAAACGTTAATTTCTGATCAGGTGTAATTTCAGTTAAATAGGGTAATTTTGGATTTTGCTGGTGATAATACTGGGACTGGTAGGTTTTTACATTTCAAGATGTAGGTATAGGTATAATTATTTAATTTTTTTCAGGATATTATAAATAAAAACCTTATTTACATATGTATGTAATAGCCCTTTCAGCGTGCCACGAAATCAAGTAATTTCATAATTTCGGCTGAAATCAAGTTGAAATTAAGTAATTTCCCATACATTTTGACATATCCCAAATTAACAACGTTGTTTTTTGTATGAATAACCCTCTTTTTTGTGTATTCATCAATTTACATGAGTTACGAGCAAGTTCAAAATTTTCTTCTTATTCCAGTATTATACATACATACATATGCACGTATCTACATACATATGTATGTATATACGGATATCATACAATAATTCATGTGCCAGTTTTGGTATGAGGGTTTTAGTTAGTAAATAAACCGGCTTGTCAAATTTCATTTTAAACCTTTCACCCATACAATTCCTTAGAATACGACCAAAATTACTGTTGAGATTTTTGTACCAATTCTTGGATTGTTCCGCGTGTTAATTAATATGTACCTATAACAATAATAATCATTCATGTTCGTTTCGATGGCTACAAATATTCTATATTTAATAGGTATTATTTCACAGGTCATAGAGAATGTTAGGTTCAGTTTGTTCATGGCAGTACTTCGATGCGCACGTAGTTGGCTGCAGCATGAAACAGTATCAACATTTTACTGGGCTGATAAACACTTATGTACGTATCTACCTATGTCACACACGCCTCAAAATTTAAATTACAAAAAAAAGTACATACACACATATGTATGTACATATGTACTTATACAAATTAATGAGATATTTAATAAAGTATTCTATTTTTGCAAACACACACACACTTCTTCAAATATTTACAAACATGTTTTTCTTTATGATAAACTGGAAAACATAAGCATAATCATTTTATTATAAAATTTAAACAAATATATAGTATGTACATATGTATGTATGTATGTCTCTTCGAAATTAAAAGATTAAATTTTTTATATTCTCATTTAGTTTTTTTTTTTTTGTTCTACACTTGCCTATATTTTTATTGTTTTTGTAAACTAACGCACATACATATGTATGTATATATATTTACACTCAATCACAATGATGACGACGATGACGAGTTTTTCATTTTATTTTCTTTAAGCCTCGTTATACATACAAATATTTGTATGTGTGTGGTTACATTATGTTAATTCACTTTTTTTTATAAGTACTTATGTATATACAAAATTATAAATATACCCCCATACAGAGTAGATAGTTGATTATGAAGTATGTAGGTACTAATTTTTGTTTTAGCATAAAAATAATGCAAGTACTTTACTTTGAAATATGTTGTACATAATTTTTTTTGCGAAAAATTACTGATATGTATAATATATAAATTTTTCTTGACTATCACGTTCTTGTGCAAATTGTGTTCTTTTTCTTGATGAAAAAAACCTTTTTTATTAGCTGCTTTTTTGCACAAAGTATGAAATCTTTATTATTCGCTCGCTATTATATTAATACGACAAATTTGCAAAATAACACGACTATACTTTTGCGTACCGAACACACGTCCACACCTTTCAATGGCAATGCCATGAATGAAAATGAAATACATATTTCTGAGTGAGAAAGACAGAAAGAAAAGAAAGTATTTTGACGATAAGTAGTCGCACCTCTACAACTAATCAAACTTCTTGACAACTTTTTTATTTTTGTAATACAAATATCCTAGTACATTCAGATTCTGAATTTCAGAATTAAGTTGATACAAACAAAAACAAAAATTTATTAACTGTAAATTCTGTAACGTATGTAAGTAAATATTCACCCATAAATATTAGTTAAGCAAATTATGTGCTTAGTTTGTCCCGTTTCACACATGTCAACTTTTGATCATCAACTTTAAATTCAGTGTGTAGAAAAAAAGAAATACTTGTATTTCCCTCTCCGTCTTTCCTACAGCGGAATTGCGACTTGATCAGCAAAAGTTGATGTGTGTGAACCGGAACTTAAACTTAAATTAGACGTGCCATAACCATAACCATACAAAACAGATGTTCGAACCATACTAATGGTCAAAACTGTATTTGATTATAGGTGGCTCGCTATAACGCCATAGCCATAACCATTTTATCTTAAATTAGACATGTCGCAGCCATATTGCCATAGCCATAACCAAACCAAAATTCAATTGGTTTCTATGGATATGGTGTTATGGCGAGTCACCTATAATCAAACACTGTTTCCCATTAGTTTGGTCCGAACGGCTGTTTTCAATGGTTATGGTTGTGGCACGTTAAAATTAGACGTGCCATAGCCATAACCAAACCAAAATTCAATTGGTTTCTATGCCAATGGCTATGGCGTTATGACGAGTCACCTAAGTGTTAAACGATCAAGTTTTGCCTTTCAATTTTCAATAAGTTCACACTTTTTCACTAATACATTCATACTTTTAAAAATTTATGCGAATTTTCTTTCCAATTTTGTGTTCAAATTTACCGACAAAAAACAACAACTGATAGCAATTATAATAAGCACATTTTGCATTATTGTTTTCAAATATTTTTTGCGTTCTTTTGTTACAAATAATTGCTCAATTCACAACCTATTGTGGGAGTCGTAGTTCTTACATGAGTTGTTGGTAATTTCAATAAAAAAAATTGTTTATTAACAAATGTTTACATAGAAATAACCAACAAACGTTTGTACGAACTATCGAAAAATAGTAATTAAATTAAAATATGTAAATATGTGACGACGGCGTCTTGAAAGAAAGCTTGGTCGTGTAACTGTAGTATTATGGCAGGGAGAGCAGAAGATAATGGAGAGGGTAGCCATGATATTTTTTCTACCTCGACTATGAACAAAAATAACTACTCATACCACGTGTGAACCGGGACATATAGCCACATGTGTAGTTGAAATACATTTAATCAGATGTTACATTTCGACTACTTGGTGTCATAATAAATTTAAACATTATTGCAAGGCGAATTCACATAAGGTGACCTCAATTCACCAGCTGACATAACTTCTCTGCTGCCAAATCAACCAAAATGATAGGAATTATTTTGTTTGACAGCAGGAAATTTTACACTAGTAAATATACAAGGCGAATACGCAGAGTTACAAATTAAGGCCACCTTGTATCACGGAAACAGCGATGCCAATTTAGCGCCTTTCACGCTAGTTTTAGCGCGTTTTAACTATGCCAAACGCGCTTTTTTTCGTCTTAGCGCGTTAAATAAAAAAAGCGCTAAATTAGCGCGTTTTGATTAAAGTCAAAAATATCATTTCAGTTCAATATCTTTTTACTTTTTTTGTATAAGTTTAACAATTTTTTAATATCCAAAATTAAATTTTTTCTTTAAATTCGTTAATGATTCAGATGTTGCAAATAAAATTCCCTTGACTGTGGTTAGAATTAAAAACGCATTTTAATATTGTAAATGGCAAATATTTTCACAGCTAAAAATATGTACTCGTTGCTCGTGACCCAAAAAATTTATGTAACTTATTAAGCATCTATTCTTTTTGTACTTCAAAAAGCATTTGAATCGCAACACTATTCGACAATTTATATAAGTTGTTACAAAGTTTGACAAATAAAATTAAAATAAAAACGATGAATTTCTAATATTTGGAAGACGAGTCTGATTCTGTATTAAATGATTTTAGTTATTTAGGATTTAATTTCGAAGAAGCAATATTGCAAAATCTAAAAAAGAGTTACTAAAAAAATTAATTGTATTTACTAATACATACATACATCGACCTTTATTAAAATTTAATTTAGCGCGTAGAAAAATAGCGCGTTTTGACTATAAATTGTTGATAATGCTGTAACTTAGCGCGTTCTAGCGCGTTTCGAGAAGGTGTATAGCGCGTTTGTGTGATTAATAGTTGGCATCACTGCACGGAAAAGGAAATGTTATTTTTAAAAGAATTTAAAAATAGAGCACATAAATTACATAATGATACGTGTATTCAAACAAAAATAAATTCTTATTTTTCAAAATGAATATTTTTGACCACTTTAAGTATTTTTCTTTATGTCTTCTGTAAATTAATTAAACACAAATGAATTTTTATGTGTAGTTTGTCTTCTTTTCAGTAATAAAAGTACATTATATATGTAGATGTAGGTAAAAGTATGTATTACGATTAAATTTTTATTTTAACTGTAGTCCGGACGATCCAATAATCCGGACAGTAGCTGAAACTATATCTGTCCGGATTAGAGAGGTTATACTGTACATTCCATCAAAGATGTGGATAATAGTTTGCTTAGGACATATGTACATATATAAAGGGGTTACAATAAAATTAAGTTTATTTTTATTTGGTTTTATAACGTATCACAACAGTGTTGCCATTTTTTTTCTAGAGCTTATCCCCAATTTTTGATTCCTCATCCCCAAAAATTCCCAAATTAAGTTTTTTTGATTCAAATTTTTTCTTTTGTGAAAAAAATAATATTTTTTAATTTTATTTGAAAAATAATGACAAAAATAACATATTTATTCAATAAAATTCATTTATATCGATAGCTACGAGTATATTTACATTCATATAAATATAATTTGTACTTATAAAACTTGTAAAGAAAAAGGTACATATAGTTTAATATACACAAGTATAAACAATTTTTTAACCAAATTTTACCATTTCATATGATTCATCAGCCTCAGAAACTTTGTTGTACATAGTACTTGTATCAAAAAGTTTTAGCATTCTAGCAGAAGGATTAAATTTGTAACAACAAATTGATTTATTTTTTAAAGTGTGTGTTTATTCTAAGAATTGCTTCCAACAAGTCGTATTGCATTTTGTTGCGTATTTTGTTTCTATCAGCAAACGTCAAATTTCATAGCAGAAAGAATCATATTACGTGTGGACTGCAATATTAGTATTATATTACTATTATATCAGATATTATAATATTGTTTTCATAATAGGTCTGTCTGCGTACACATATTTTGCATCATTTTGTGCAAAATATTACAAAATCTTGCAAAATGTTGTCTGCGTACTCCAATTCTCTTGCAGCGAGAGAGCCAAAAAGAGAATTTTTTGACAGTTGGAAGTTAGAGAACTTGCAAAATGTTGCTGGAGAAATTTCCGCTTGCAAGATTTTGCAACTAGTTTGAACAGCTGTTTTTATTTACTGTTTGAATGAAATAGTTTTTGTGAAATGAAAATAAAAATTGAAATTTAACAATGGCAGGGGTAAGTAATTAGAATTGTGGTGATTTTTAACGTTTATAATAAATTATAATAAACAAAACATTTTATTTAATGCTAGAAACGTCCAAATATATTTAATTAATAATTTTTTAATTTGCCGCGAGAATTCACTTTTGCGTACACATATGCTAAAATTCTTTTGCTTTGTTATTTCAATTATTTACACACCGATCAGCTGTTTTCTTGCAAGATTTCACTGGATACTGTCTGCGTACTTTTTGAGATATTTTCAGCCGACAGAGTAAAATTGGTCTTACTCTCCCAAAAAAATTTACTGAGTATTTGCTACTGGAAAAGTACGCAGACAGACCTAATATATATTTAGAAAACAATATTATGATATCAAGTGTCAAAAAACGCACACATACATAAATACATGAAGAGAATTTTGTGTATTAAAGTGAAAATTAATATTTTTGATAGAAATAATGCTGAAATGTTTTAATTATACACGATGTATTAAGGAAATGACAAAATTTTTATGACACACATATTATTATTACAATAAACGGAGATGTTTACTGCACGACTGCATGATAATTATGAAATATTATGAAATTTTCAATAGTACGTTTTCCCCTACATAGATATTAATATTAATGTAAATATATTTTTCTCCTTATTCTGCCGATGTTCTCTCTCATATTCTATCAGAGTTAATATCAGGTATAGACGCTATGTTATTAGAAACTTTCTTTATTAGTAACACACATTTTTAGACTTGCCAGACGCATATTTCTTAGTTCGAAAATCATTCTTGTTTGACCATCAGTTATAAAAAAAATCCCCCAAAAATGCCCTCAAATTTGGCTATCATCCCCAACAAATCTCCAGATCCCCAATACGAAATTTTCATCCCCAATCGCGAAAAAAATCCCCAATTTGGGGAAAAATCCCCTAAACTGGGAACACTGCTCGCGCGGTTATTGGGTGCAACACTCGGGATCACACATATGTACGTATGTAGTATGTATGTATGTATATATTTGCACACATGCCACATACCGACTGTATAAACATGCCGATTAAATAATGTAGCATATTTAAAGGCAATAAAAACTAATAATCAATCTACAAAATATACAGAAGTCTAAGGATGCGCCAGTAAGAAAAACAAAATATTTAATATTCTACCGGACTCTATTTAATTTGCGTCCCATTGGAAAATTAAGCCCATAGGAGCACGCAAGCCCTTAATTTTACATCAAATATCGTCGGTTGGTTATTGGTTTGCTGCAGAAATATTGAGGGCATTCATGAATAAAATTCCGCGAGAAATTTTTCCTGGGGAACAATTTCAAACAACAGCAAGTAATAGGGAAAGCAAAAAATTATAATTGGAAAAGGGAGAAATTTCTCGCGAAATTTTATTCATGATTGTGCTGAATGTATTTTGAATATACTGTGCCGCAAACCAATAACCAACCGACGATATTACAACACCAAACACTGCATGCACCAAGGCACATCAATCAGGTACCCGCAATTCTACAACAAATATTACAACACCAATAACCACATGTACTTTGTTGCTATAAATTACCATCTTACTTTTCAAAACAGGGTAGCATCGTCAGATTGTATGTTTATTATAAGAAATGTCAAACACCATACAAAACTGAGTCTTCGTTAGGTGTTTATGGATACACAAATAAAAGCATGTTTTTAGGCTTATACCTACACAATCCAAATTTGACATTTGGCTTGGTATAATGACATTAGTCACCTGGTGTAGTGCTGCCCCCTAATAAATGCGCCTTGGCATGCACTTTTCTGATATGAATGCAGGATAACATTGTCAGGGTGTATAGTTCTTCTAGGAAATGTCAAACACCATACAAAACTGAATATTTGTTGGATGTTTGAAGATAACCCAAATAAAAGCATATTTTTACCCTACGTCTCGACTAGCAATAAATATGTCGACATATATTGCAGCAGTTGTCAAAATTATATTATTGCTAGTGGAGACAGCTCATTGCAGGAACTTGCAATATATGTTGCAATAATTGTCAACGCATTTTCGTTAACAATTATTGCAAGCGTGAAACGTCAAACTCGGTGTTAATTTATGTTCGACTTTTCTGTATTAGATTTGACATTTATATAATATAAGTGAAATTGATAAAAAATACATATGAATGTATAATAAAATAGGAAAATAGTCTCTTAAAAACGTGTGTAGTAAAATAATTTGTATTGTTATAAATTTATTAACATAAAAATTCGTTCGATTAACCAGATATTTACAAGTGAATTGTATTTTGTTCTGCACCTTTCCTGTTGATTTTTCCCATATTTTGAGCTACGATTTCCCATAGCCTTAACATAAGTAAAGAAATCAGCAATATTGTTCTGTTATTCTGGCGGCGTTATTGCTATATTGCCAAAAATATTTATTGCTAGTCGAGAAGGGGGGTTAGGTTTATGCACGCAAAATATAAATTTGACATTTGGCTTGGTTAACATACCTAAGTCACCTGGCTTAGTAGGGGTCACCTTATTAATGCCGATTGATCAATGATTTTTATTAGGGAAGTAACGAATGTTCGCATTCGCTTTCGCATTCGCAAATTATTCGCTTACTTTTGCTATTTGCATTCGCTAAAATGTATGCGAATATTTCAAGCGAATACTGGCGACAAAAAAATTGTATTTATTTTATAAAAATAGTTGGCGATTAACAACCGTCAAAAAAACGCAACTATTCTTGCAAGATTTTTTTTCTTTTAATATATTCCAAGCTTTTTTAAAATGTATTTTGACAGCATTTCACATGAAATGTTGAATAGAGTACCAGGCTTTAGAGCCAAAGTAGGAATGGGTTGATTCCCTAATATTTTGTAAACTTATTATTAATTATTATCCATACGTACTCTTATATAAATTTATTTGCATGTGATATTTTAACGAATTGTAATATTTGCATTTGCTTTCGCATTCGCATTTGCTTTCGCAAAAATTAAAATGTATTATTCGCTTTCGCATTTGCTAAACTGGTATTCCTTACTTCCCTAATTTTTATTAGTTAATTCGTAGCAGTGTTGCCATGTTAGTTTGTGAAATGTGGAACTAATATGCTAAATAAGCAAAATTTGCTAAAGCAAAAAAAATTTAAAAGAAAAATGTCTGATTTAACCAAGAAAGAAACTATGTATTACAGAAATTTCGGACCTAACTAAAGTTTAGATTCAAGTGATGCTGAATATATTCAAATAATTTTGAATTTGCTGGACTGTTTCCAAAACTCAAAAGAAATCCCAAGTAAAAAAGGCGAAAGTAGTGGATAAAATCATATAACCAAAATCAATAAAACAATCGTCTATGTTCTGGCTTCCACATCGTTTTCACATGGTTTCCTGTGGGATCGGATCTTAAATCACATGCTAGACCTGTTTAAGTTGAAATTTAGAAAATAAAAATTAATAATCTGCCTTATCGTGGTTGGCGTATTTCAAATACGCCTGCGACTGTTCGGTAATAGATTAAAGAAGACTTCAACAGTTTTTCTTTAATCTATTACCAAACAGTCGTAGTCGTATTTGAAATACGCCAACCACGATAAGGCAGAATATGTGTTCCAGCATCCGAATTTAGATGAAAACGATTTTTAAATGGACAATTTCAAACTTTTAGATTTCTTCGTTTTCACTTTTGGCAAAAAAACTCGTATTCTTTTCACAAGGCTTCGTCTTCGACTACGACGTTTCTTAATAGATTAAAGAAGATTTAAACAGATTTTCTTTAATCTAAGACCAAAGTGTCGTAGTCGAAAGCGAAATATGCCAACAACAATAAGGCACATTTAAGGCGCAATTTGTTTTTTCGAAATTGAATATACATACATAGACATTGTTTTTTGTGTTAGTTTTGTTTATGAATTTGCATTTTATTTTCAGAAATAACTCTTCGAGTCGATTCTTAAATATAGTATTTTAATGTTAAATAAAACATTTAAAATTATGTGTGTATGTGGATATTTATTTAAATCCAATGAATTTCATAATTTTAAATATTATTAAACAGCATAATTAATGATAGCGTAAACATATTTTGCATGCTTTTTTCACATTTTTGATGCATTAACTGAATCACATCGTTATAAATCGAGTAAATATTTTTAAATAATATAAGAGTGTTATAAAAGAAATTACTTGTTATAAAAAAACATATTATTATTATTAATCTAAAAAATTAGCAGTCATATTGGGTTAAAGTCTTTGATTGCCCATTTTTAAGACATCTAACAAAGGCTTGACACTGTTTTCATCAAAATAATATTGTGGATTGATAAAAATATCACTTTATGATAATAACATTACTACAAATCCTCATCCATACTATCGGATTTAACGTTATTGAAATCCAAATTACATGTGTTATTATTGTCGATGATGAAACCATCTATGTATTCCTGTTGAGCCGCTGGTAAATCAATATCGGATATAGTATAATCATCAATGGCCTCATTTTGGTCCTGTCCACTGGTATTGCTCTTAGCATTATTGTTATTCACGTTATTTTGGCTAAAAATACTCGTTATGGGTGATGGTTGCCATAAAACTAATGCCGTACAAGGTTTCTCTATACGATGTAACAAAGCTTCTGGTAGGTATGAAACTTTTTTCTGTTCATCATTAAATTTCCTTAATTCTTCGCAAAATGTTATGCGACTGGCATTGCGCAGTTTTTCTTCAAGCTCCCTTGCCGTAATTTGATAATCTTCATAGGTTAAGTTTGAAAAACATTTGCCACTTGTAGACGGAAGCGCAGCACTGCCACCTTCCATCATATTGTCTGTAGTATGCTGTATATAATCACTTGATATATGCAAACCATTGAAGTGTGCAGTAATTTTTTCCTCCGATATAAATTGTTTAACAGGTCTGAAAAAGTGTTTGAAAGTGAAAAAGTGCGTCACCTATTATGTTTGTATATAAATTTTAAAGTTTTTATGCTTCAAGGGTTAAAGGTAACAAGTCTGAAATAAAAAAATAAACCTAAAGTTATTGAACCTCTTGTGAATTAGTTTGTTAACTTCTCTATAGACAATGGAAACTGATTTGTTCAATCACAATCAGTATGCGATGGAAAACGATTTATAAAAACGAATATGTACATTTAAAATGGAAAATTTCTATCATGAAAAAAATTCGACGAAAAATTTTTCCCGGGGAACAATTTTAAACAATGGAAAGTAATAGGGAAAACAAAAAATTCTAATTAGAAAAGGGAGAAATTTCTCGCGGAATTTTATTCATGATTGCGCTCATGATTGTAGTTTTAGTTTTATCAAATATTGTCAATATTGATTCTAAAACGAAACGTTTTAGACTCATCCGATTTTCATCACTATAGCAGACCAGTATTTAAGTTTTGTTTTAGTTATCGTTCAGTTACTACATATAACTGATGCAATAAAAGCACTAGTACAATTGAAAAATAATACATTTATTTATTCACAACCACGGCATCATTTTCAAATACTTTTCGAATTATGTATGTGTAAAATATGTAAACATTTGTCTGACAGTTCGTGCTTTGGCGAATTCTATATTTCTATTACATTGTAAATCAAAAAGGATCGTAACAATTCGCTCTGGATTATGCCGCTGAATATTAATTCAAATAAGATCTTTATCGTGAACTTTATCCGACGTTTTTTTAATTATATTAAAGAACAAAGCAACATTTGTTCTTTAATCTAGGTCCAAATATGATAGTTGAAGTCGAAATACCTCAACCACAATAAGGTCCCAGATAATTAAATTGAAGAACTAGCAATTAAGCTTATTTATTTAAGTTTAACTTGATTTACTTGTATAATGACTGTACCTTGTAGTACTGCTAATTAGGTCTTGAAAGGCTTGCGGCTTGTTTGAATAAAAATAAATAAATAAAAAAAATAAAATAATCACCCGTATTGCGTATGTCGAGTCGAATATTCGACTACGACAATTTTGTATTTGATTAATAAAACCTTTTAAAAGTTTTCTTTATTCTATGACAAAATTCTCGTAGACGAATATTCGAGTCGACATACGCAATACGGGTGAATATAAGATGCAATAGATTTTACACATTATTAATAGCATTTCGATGTCCTCTAGGTGTAGGACTGCGTATTGTTTCTATTCCTATTGACAATATGAAACCAATTAGTATTTTGCCTGTGCTTTCTTAGGTTGTTGAGAATATTATGAAGGAACAGTTGATGCGTTGGATTCAGGATAATAGGATGCTTAGTGAATGTCAATTTGGGTCTCGTAGTGATCGCAATACTGGTCTTCTTTTGACACAAGATATATGTAATTTGAACATGGGTAAAGAAACCAAAATGGCCTTATTTCTCAATTAATTCTGGAATAAGTCTATATGACTTTATTACGAATGCAGTGTGGTGCAATTATGTCCCTATATATCAATTATTAATTTTTTTTTTATTTACAAGAAAATATGTAATACAAAGCCTATAATTCCAATTACATATATAATACATAGTAAAAAATACCTTAAGTACTAAATAATTGTTCATTAAATTCATACCTTAACAATTCATTTATTTGTAAGATTAACGATTTATTATTCCAACAATTGTTGAGAAATAAGGCCAATTTAGCCAATTTATTTCTCACGACTTTATTTCACTGATCTGACTAATGTCGGTACATTGCGCCGATAGTGTTATCTCGGCTTTACACAGTGAAAATTATACCGTTTAAATCTGTTTCTCCCACTACGTGTTAGGTGTAGTATTGCTCATGCGATCTTAATGTCACAGATTAGTTACTGTTTTGAGGTACATTTGGGATGCAATGTTGGCAACAGGATTATCGTGATCGTGTATAGGATTAGAACGATGGCAAATGTCACACACAAATTAATGTTTTTTTGAAATTTTCTTTTGATGACTACTCGTATATGGAATTTTGTCTATTGATTAGTACTTTCAGAATTATTGGACCTTATTACGAGTGTCGTATTACGACTTCGACTACGACGATTTCGTACTAGATTAAGGAAATAATGTTGCAATGTACTTTAGTCTTCTACAAAATCGTCGCAGTCGAAGCTGTAATACGACACTCGTAATAAGGCCCATTATATATCACCATCCCATAAATATTTTTAAAATGATATAGTTTACAAGGATTATTATAAGGAATCCTCAAAAAGTAAAATTCACGCATTAATAATTCCACCTATGAAAAATCTTGGATAGATATGGTAGCTATGGAATGTTTTCCCAAGAAAAATATGCGACTACTCATTATTTTATTATTACGAGTGTCGTATGTCTTCGACTACGACGATTTCGTACTAAATTAAAGAACATTGCAACAGTTTTCTTTAATCTGGCACAAAATCGTAGTAGTCGTAGTCGAACTACGACACTCGTAATTAAGCCCCTTATGTTAAACAAATTCTATTTTTGACATTTTGCATAAACTTAAAGCCATGTTGTTTTTTCATTGTTGTATTTTTTCATTGTTTTTGTAATCCTGATATTACCTGGAAATTAATGTGCCTTTATATATGGGCTGTAAAATTTTATCGTAAGCGACTATTTACGTATGTAAAACAAATTTGAATATTATAAAAAAAAACTTCTGAAAACTTTAGTTTTTGTCCCTGACGATTAAATCGAAAATAAGGCTCGATATGTATGTATGTATGTCAATATGTGTACATTTATTTTATTTATTTATTCAACAATACTATACAAAGTAAATTTGCATAGTATGGTGTTGCACGACCTTCACATAGGAAGTAGCAACGTGGTTGTTAAAGAAATTCCACAAAAAACCGCAAGATTATACGGTTATCCGTGGCAGATCAGTCAACCAGTGCGAGCGAGACGAAAAACTCTCGAAGGCCCAACAACAAAACTAAGCCTGACCGCACTTAAGAAATAATTACGGTGACGCGAAATGATGTTCTTCTACCCAGAGCTGCTTAACGACTAATAAAAAGTAAATGATACCAACAAATTTCAAGTTTACACTAAACAATTTTACCCGTTAATAAAGATTATCTGCATTGCCAAGTTCTCTTGACTAATAAACTTTTTCTGCGCTGCCGGACTTCTGCAGAGCGTAAGGATTTTCTCCACCATGGTTTTCCCGACACGGCGCAGCCTAATAAAGATTTTCTGCCCCATAAAATTTTCTTACCCAATAAAGATTTCCTGTATGGCCGACAAGACTGCATTTTAGCATTTCACGAAAGGTATTGTCAAAAGCTTTAAGATGATACCAATATTGGTTGGTCATATTCGTTGGAAAACAACGTATAATCACAATATTGTACTAGAATTTCAGAGGCCCATAACTCGAAAACTCGCCTCGCCTTTAGTTTGTAATATATGTACATATTAGAGTTCGACCGATTAATCGGCTTCGGCTTCGGCCTTCGGCCAAAAATTGGTAATCGGCCAACATTCGGCCTATGGCAAAAATCGGCCGATTAGCCGAAGCCGAATATTTTTCATTCCAAGCTTGAAAAATAACATTATTTTTGGTCGTTGCTCGCCGACAGTTTCTGTTGTGTTTAACGTTTTGAAAGGGTTGCTTTGAAATACAACCCTGTTGCTTTCTATTTTCTTTTACTTGGACGTTCTTGTGAGTGATCATATGAAAAAGCAATCTAGAAATTGCAAAATAGTTTTATTTTTCTTGTTATGTATCCAATAAATATTATAGCTATTTCAGTGATCTCAAAAAAGCAAACTTTTTCCTTAATTCATATAAAACAAGTATCATTTTTAAAATTTAAAACATTCGGCTTCGGCTTCGGTTTTGGCCGAAGTTTAGGATTTTAGCCGAAGTTCGGCTTCGGCTTCGGCCAAAAAAAAACGCCTTCGGTCGATATCTAATACATATGTATTATTTTAAACATTTTATTTTTTTCAACAGCCCAACTAAATACATAACTCTAACTTCTAATACAAAGGGATCTAATTTAAATACATCCAAGTCAGTTGAACACTGGGAACAAATGCAGTTTAGCGAAGCAGCTCCAAACAAAATAAAAAGTATCCTATATGATAGAAAATTGAAAAATAAGAAGAAAATATTAAATAAAAATGTTATGGGATCTGAACTTTTTCATAGGAAACAGCGAAAAATTTCCAAAAATTTTTTTAAACAGGTTATCTGATAGGAAATTTAAAATATAAGAAAAAAAATTAAGAAGAAAAATTGCCTCCGACCCTTATTTCTCGAGTTATTGGCCTCTGAAGTTTTCACCATGCTGTTTCCCGACACGGCGCAGCTTAATAAAGATTTTCTGCATTGCAAAGTTTTCTTGTCTAATAAAGTTTTCTGCATTGTATAGTTTTCTTGTCTAATAAAGTTTTCATGGACTGCCGGCCTTTGGCAGGGCTTAAGGATTTTCTTCACCATTGTGTTTCCCGACACGGCGCAGCTTGAAGATTTTCAGCATTGCAAAGTTTTCGTGGACTGCCGGCCTAAGGCTGGGCTTAAGGATTTTCTCCGCCATGGTGTTTCCCGACACGGCGCATATTAATTAATCATTGTATTTCCCAAAACGACACTGCTTGTTAATGATTTTCTGCACAGCTCTAAATTGGTTCAAATATTGACCCACCACATTCAGAAATGCAGAGAAATCACAATCGTCTATGAAAAATTTAAAGGCCAATAACTCAAGAAATAAGGGTCGCAATTAATTTTTTTTACTTAATTTTTTTTCTTATATTTCTAATTTCCTATCAGATAAACTATTTAAATTTTTTTTAGATTTTTCACAGTTTCATATAAAAAAGTTCAGAGCACCATAACTCGGTAAATAGGCGTCGCCGCCAACTTTTTTATTTAACATTTTCTTCTTATTTTTCAATTTTCTATCTCACAGGCTACTTTTTATTTTGTTTGGAGCTGCTTCGCTAAACTGCATTTAAGCCGCATTATCTCTGACGAAGGCTTTATTCATTTAAAGGTATAAAAGAACCGACAAACATAAGAAACGCCTGCGTTTTCAATTATTTACAAAATAATGCATCTCTTACACTTACAATGTTCCAACAGTATTAAGTTCTGATTTTCGTTTTTGATGCAACAGTGCCCTTCTCATTGCATTATTTTTATGTGGAGCATGTGCAGTAAATTCCATTACATTTCCTGTCTGATCCGCTTTGTTTATTTTCCAAGGCATTGATTCCATACTCCAATTCGCAGTTGGTGTTGGCATTGCGCGAACCGGGGAAGCCTGCAAGTCTGCATTATTCATTGGTAAGATTATCGAGTGCTGTAGCTGTTCTTGCATTTGGATAGCTGCTTGCTCGTCCATTGCCAATTGCCTAATATGTAGTGCCAATAAGAAATAAACTGAAAATCAACATTTATTGGAATCTCCAACTTACTGTAAGCTCATTGTCGTATTTTTTAAATACTCGTGCTTTAAATAACTTTAATTAAAATCCGTGATCACAAATCTGTGTGTATTTTTTTTTTTGCAAACTTTTAGCTTGTTTTACTTTTTTGACATTTTGTTATTTACATCGTTGTACTTGCTCGAATGTGCTAGAATGGCATTCGCTTTATATTGAACTCTCGTTGGTTAGAACGTGGGGACGCCGCTTACTTTGGGGGCCACACGTTCAATTTTTGCCGTTCAATTCCATTCAATTTTCAATACACTCACACTTTTTTTACCCACATTGATTGAGGCTACAAATTTGAGTTGTTTCTTCGTCGTGGCATTTAAAAAATTAAATTGACTATCAATTTTTAACGAAGAGATACGTAGTTATATAAATACAGGGAACATATTCGAAATTCTCGCAATCTGGTACATGTCATATAATTGTTTTTGTTTCAAGAGATGGCAGCTCTATATCAATTTCAATTTTTTCTATAAAAGCACCATCGAAATTTTATTCACTATTAAAAAACGTTGAAATTTAAAGTGTAAAACACAGGTGTAAAGTTTAATCTGAGAATAAAGAAAAAATTAAATTAATTTGTGTGTACTAAAGCAATTAATGCAGCACGTGTAAAATAAAAGTAAATTATTTTAAAGATTATTGATTAAAGACTAAACAGAATACATCAACAAAAATGCGGTTTGTTCCAAGGTAAGCTTAAAGTTGTTGTATGATAAGATGAAATAAAAGCATGATTTTGAAAGAAATATGTGCATACATACATAATTTAAAAATACCTACATACATAACAGTTTGATCTTTTGTGAAAATTTGTTTTTGTGACAATTTCCTCAATTATGTGTTTTTAATAGTTTCTTTATTTAATTATTAGATTTGGTACTTTTTAGTAAAATACAAAAACATTGTACATTATTAAATTATAACAAAAAAACTAAATGCATCGATTTTGTATGGAAGAAAAAAAACTAAAAAATCATAGTAAAACCGAAATCTACAAATAATTCTAAGAAAATTTTGCAAAGAAACCATGGGTCTAAAATCAAACCCTATGCCGCGCCTCACGACATGAAAATTTATTTCCTCTTCCTGAGTTGTCTTGTTCTACTGCCTGCTTATTTAAAGACATTGGGGCGTATTCATAGTCAAAACAAAGTATACCTTAACGGCCCTATGTATAAGCAAAAATTGGCATGAAGTTAGCATAAGTGGCAAAATTGAACATGATCTTAAAGAGATTTGCCATGAATCTTCACATCAAAAATAATGCTAAGACTTAAAGATGATTTAAAATTAGGTAATGGGACCATTTTTAGTGTCAAATTGTATGGAGGAACCCGTTAACACCTAATTCAATTTCGTCACTTATGCTAACTTCATGCCAATTTTTGCTTATACATAGGGCCGTAAGAGTTTAAAACTAGTATTTTGTATGGTAATACTGGCTTTAAATTATTAAAGTGTACTTTGATTTAACTATGAATGTGGGCAATTGGCTTTAAAGATGAAATTGGGGAACCAATTACTATGGATAAATCTAACGTAGCTAGCGAGAAAATAAAAAGCAGAGAGTATATACAATACGTAAGTGATAGGAAGAATAATGATTCGAATTAAGTAGCATTTATTTCAGCACATATGTACATATGTACATACATACATACATTTTTCTAGTTGAAAAAAAATTTAATTAAAAAAAATTGTTTTTCTAAAAAAGAAGAACTTACATTTTCATGTCAAGAAGCGCACTATAGGCACATTGTTTCTTCGGAGAATTTCGTGCTGTACGATTTTTGCAAAAGAAAATCGACCCGCCCTGATACATAAACATAAATATTTAAGTAAGCATGATGCTTAACTAGCCATAAACAAAAATGCTTCATATTAAAAACTAATTAAGAAAATAAAGTTATATTGCAAATATATGCAAATAAATAATTTCACACATATGCCTATTAAATGTAAATGGGCGATTATATTCTGACGCTTTAAACGTCTTTTACTAATAGAAAGAAACACATTTTCAATTAAGTTATTTCTAGAAGGGGTAACATTTTTTTATATACTATTGTTATCTATTTACAAGAATTTATATGAAACGATCAAATAGCCACGAGAAAGCTTTAAAGTGTATGACGGGTGCAACCAAATTGGCCCACTTTCATAAGATCATACCACAAATACACAATAATACAATAAACTTTTATTGTATTATTTTTTTTATTGTGAATGATGAGATATCAGACGATGATTATCAAATCAAACATCGTAGAGAAATATAATCCAATAATAAGAAATTTTCTCTTTAAGCCATGACGGGTGCAACATGACGGGTGCAAATCTATGAATCTTAATGCTTCGAAGTGCACAACAACTTTATATTTTTAAATAAAGCTTAAAAGCTTACGTCTAAAAAATTATATTATTATAAAATATAGATATTTTACTTTAAGTTGGCATAAAAAGAGTATCAAAAAATGATTTGAAAATTGATGTTAAAAGTTGTCTATTATAGAATCATTAATAGATAACTTCCTTATTACTACTTTATACATATGTACATACATATACATATCATGTATGTATATTCGCGGCATTGTTGCAGTTCTTTATATTCCAAAAGTTCATTTAATTTTTATTTGTTTTGAGATCAATTCGTTATCATACTTATTGTTAATAAAAATGTTTTTACTGGAATGTTTTTCAAAACAATGAACAAAAACATGCTTTTCTTCGGTTTGCAAATTTCTATTTTAGAACACTAATATGTATATGTATTTAGTTTTAAACCGACGTCATTACGAAATCCGTTATCTGCTTTTTGTTTCTAAGAGGCTGGTATGAACCCCCCTTGATGTTATTTGTATTCTTATCATGTCTGAGAGATCTTTACATGCATTATTGTAAATATTTCATCATTTGCTTGCGTGAATAGAATAATACAGTGTGTCAAAAAACGGGTGTGTGTCAAAATCGATAAAAATGAGAAAAACATTCAGAGGAACAGTGTCTCGCTGATCGGTTGATTTAGTGCATTCAAAGTTAAGTTCGTTTAAAATGTCTTAAGCATCTAAAACATTAAAACAAATTAAATAGCTGCAATCAGTCAACTTTTTACTTGAGCTCTTTCCTGGAAATTAGGCGATTTCAAATCGCGCGATTTACAGAACACCACTGATTAAAACACTTCACAAAAGTAGTTAAAAAGTGCTTTTTATTCAGTGATTAAAATCCCTTTTATAGGGTTTGCAAAGAAAAAAGATTAAATAATTTAATTTTTTCTTATTTTATTTTTAACGCCCGACCAAAAAAAGGGGTGTTATAAGTTTGTGGTGTGTGCCAGTGTATCTGTGTGTCTGTCCGTGTCCACGTACAGCCCAAACGTCTGGACCGAATTTAATTTAGTTTTTTCTGTTTGAAAGGTGACTTGATCGAGAAGGTTCTTAACTATATTTGAAGAAAATCGGTCCAGCCGCTTAGAAGATATGACATCTTTTCTAGATATATCGGGGTTTTTAAAATTTTTAATTTTTGTTATTAATAATAACAATTTTTGAATTGAAAAGCCTTAAATGTAATAAAAAACATTTGTATTTGGCTTGAGCCAAAAAAGTAAGGAACTTGTTGAAAACAAAGTAGCAAGGTGTATCTAACTAGGTGGCAGCGTTACTTCAGCTGATAATTTTTTGCTCTATGTGCTTTGTAGCTGAAGAATGTCAAAAACTTTTTTTTTGTTTTGGTTTTAGTACAATTATTTTTATGCTTTTGACCAAGGCACATCAATCAGGTACCCGCAATTCTGCAACAAATATTACAACACCAATAACCACATGTACTTTGTTGCTATAAATTACCATCTTACTTTTCAAAACAGGGTAGCATCGTCAGATTGTATGTTTATTATAAGAAATGTCAAACACCATACAAAACTGAGTCTTCGTTAGGTGTTTATGGATACACAAATAAAAGCATGTTTTTAGGCTTATACCTACACAATTCAAATTTGACATTTGGCTTGGTATAATGACATAAGTCACCTGGTATAGTGCTGCCACCTAATAAATGCGCCTTGCTTTTGACATTCTTCGGTTCTTTACATAGCTATGGTTGCCGTATTTTTGTATAAAAAATCCTTATACTGTGTTCAGACATGCATTTTTAATTGAGTCAATTTAATTTTAATTGAGCAATTAAATTTAGTGTTCACACATACTCAATTTAGCTGACTCAATTATCATTTGACAGCTGGAATAAAACATGGTTTTTAATTGCTTTGTGAATATTTGTGTTTGTTACCATAAAATGGATGCAAATGTTGGGTTAAAAGAAATTTTAATTGCATATAATAGAAATATGGAGCTCTTAGAGTCAGTGCGATTAATTTTTAATTCAAAATTTCAGTGCTTAAAAAAAAGGAAAAGAAAAACTTGTAAATTTTACAAAGTTTGCGAAAGCAGCAGCTATTTCTCCTTTCATTAATTTTTTAATTTAACGTGTACATCGGGCGAGCTATAAGGAAAGCCCAACTTCTGCAGCTCATCCGCCATCTCAGCATATACATACGTGACCGTTTTTCTTTGGCCACGAAGCTCCTCTATTCGAAATGGCCACAACTCCAATAGAGCAGCTTCACTGGCCGCACTCCAAGCGAGCCTCTTCCTCTTAATTTTTTTTCCTATTTATAAAAGATATTTGTTAATAAATTTATCTATGACTTTAAAAAAACTTCACCAGCCATTTCTTTTTTGTTTATTTATTTATTTCTTGGAGTTCATACTTTTCAGTTTGTTTTGTTTCTATGTATGTATGTATATTTGTTTTGTTTATATGTATGTATATTTTTTGACATTTAGCTCGCCCTTATAGGAAATTTTTCTGCTCACTGAACACAGTTCTTAATAAAAAAACACTTATGACCAGGGTTGCATTTCGAGTTTTACGCAATTAGTGATACAATTAACTAGTAATTGCTCAATTTATTAATTGACTTATTGTATGGTAAATTGTTGTCAATTAAGGTCAATTGCAAAAAATGACCTAATTGCGCAATTAAGGGGTATGTCTGAACACGGTATTACGCAGTGATTTAAAATTCCATTTGATATGTGGTTAAAAATAACTTCTTTACTATCTAATAATAATAATATGCATTAGATACTTTCGAGGTAAATTAAACGTGGTTCGTAAGGAAGTACTTCTTTTATTTTTTGCTGGGTTGTGTAAATTAAAAAATTTAATCTCGTTTTCTGAAAAACTAGTTTTTTTTAGTTATCTCGTTACGTATGATAATTTTTAAGGAACAAATTGCACTTATTCTTTTTTCACTGTTGCATAGTACATTTGTTCATGTTGTTGCTGTCCGATTTTGACCAGGAAGCTCCTATATGTCGCATACACTGCTCTTTCGTTACGTGCATTTGCCATTTTTTTTCTATTTGGATAACACATATATAAAAAAAACAAATTCTGTTTACATTTCGGTTTTAAACACAAAATTAAACACAAACTTGATTATAAGTGAGCTTATTTAATGTCTTGTAACTTTTGGGTCCAGCTTTGAATTGTGCGAACAGCCGGAACGGAAATTGGTTTCTGTACAAAAATCTATACATCTTAGGGCTTACATAGTATAGGGTAATGGAGTTAGCTACATCATCTTCTGACCAAGTTTGACGTTTACCACCATTTTTAAGTTTCCTTATTTGGCCTTTTGTGAAAATAACTTCCAAGCTTTTTTTCAACACATGCAAGTTTAAAATTAGCTTTAGCTAAACATTTTTCCATTTGTTGTTTGTCATGTTTGTGAATTTTATCCATCTTTTCCATTTTATCTTTCATAATTTTCAAAACCGATTTCATTTATTTTTTTTTTCTTTCCTCAGAGCGAGGATTTCCTTTTCTAACGTTTCCCTGGGAATTAAAAATGTGAGATTGTTTATTATGTATTAAAAGAATAAAGCAAATATAACAATGCTTACACTTTCCGATTTAGATTACGAGAAACGCTCACATTGCTTTGCTTTTCTGGCTCATCAATATTATCCATTGCAATATCAATTATAGCATCAATCTTTTCAATTGACTGCAAAATATCGTGTTCTTGATAAGGCATTAAATTGGACCTGTGATTTTTAAGAAGCAAATCGAGTTTTTTTTATTTTCCTTGCATTGTATCCTTCGTGCGCGCTGTTCAATCAACTCATCGTTTTTAACGTTCGCAATGTTTATAGATGGAACGAAGCGATCCTTAAGTAATCTCCTTGTAACGAAACCTACATACATACATACATATGTATGTACATACATATATACTTATATGAATATCGCAATTTTGAAATACACATATTCGGTCTTAATTAGTTATTTACCCATTTCATACTTCAAATTATTCGCGAAATCTTCCACTTTAAAATGATGCATGCAAATATAAGAAGTCATTGGATTAGATATCCTATGGCCGCAGAAGCTAATCCATTTCTTTTTAAGTGTACTTTCTGACGGAAATCGAAAAAAACTGTAGTCAGTAGCTTTTCCTTCGTTGGTTTTGTTGCAATTCACAACAGTGCACTTCATTTTGATAAATCTAATGTTTTTTTTATAAATCAAACTTTAAATACCTTCAAATTTGTTTAATTTAATTAGCACACAGCAACAGTGTGACCAGATTTTAAAATAATATTAAGCTAAATCACGTTTGAAAAAAAGCTAAAATAAGCTAAAAAGTTACATTTTAGGCTAGAAAATAAAGCTAAACTTTTTTCCACTTCTTTGATCACTTTTCAATAGCTTTTTATTGCCAAACTAACGTTAAATATTACACAAACATATTTTTTTATTATACATATAGAATATTTGTTTAATGAAATTATTTATTAATTATTATATTTTAGATTTAATGAAGAACAAAACAAAAACTTCCCCAAAATAATCTTAAAAAGTTTTTAAAAATGTAAAAACATTTATACTAAAATACGAAAGCTTTTTAAGTGAATTAATGCTATTTAAGGTAAAGCATGAATCACACTATCTGCACAATGTACCGAGTTTCGTCAGATCAGTGAAATAAAGGCATAAGTAAAGATTTTGCTCTAATTTATCGATTAATTGAAATACAAGGACATAATTGCGCCACACTGCATTGATAATAAGCCCATATAGACTTATTCCAGAATTAATTGAGTAATAATGCCATTTTGGCTTATTACTTATGACTTTATTGATACATAGTGTTATCCAGGCTTAAGGCTATTTCAGGTTTTTGTTTTAAGTTAATTGATGCCACTGAATGAACGTTCAACTCAAGTCAAATAATTTTATACCCAAAAAACTCAAAAAGTGTTTTGGCCACTAATATGAATTTAACTTTTTCCATTGGATTATAGCGATTATCTACTATTTTTCAACTTTCCATTTCTGTTATAAAATTGTCGTATAATTTACATTTTGTATTTTTTGTAAACTATTTTACAATATTAAAAAATTAATTTTTATAAGTTGTTTATGTTTTTAATATATTTTTAGAGAACACGAAATTTAGATTAAAAAAATGCTAAAAAGGCTAAATGAGGTTTTAAAAAAAGCTAAAAAATAAGCTAAGAGCTAAATGAAAATTTTAAAGCTAAATCTGAAATAAATAAGCTAAATTTAGCTCAAAATAAGCTAATATGGTCACGCTGCACAGCAATATAAACACATATTGTATGTATGTATGTACTAAATTTTTTTACTGCCGCGACGTCAACAAAACCATATGATTAGTGTAGAAAATAATGGACCTGAGAAATGCGCTATCTTGGGGCACTGCTACACGTTCAATATATATTGTGATATTTGGATCGCGATCCATTTTAATGGATTGATGGATCACGGGCATATGCCAGATGTTCATATTTATCGCGTCAGAGAAAACCAACACCATTGCCGGAATAAGCTTTAGCCGACGAGTCCCACAACTCCAGCAATGCCTCCAAATTAAAAATAAAGTCTTTCAAAACAATTCTTTCGGTCGTTAATTCCGTTTCCACGGGCAAAATTCAGTCGCTTTCACTATCTTCTGCCATTACCAAGGTTGGAAACCGAAAAAAATAACGGTATCGGTATTGATACCGGTACAATTATTTTTTAAATTTCGGTATCGGTAGCGGTATCGGTATTTTTTTTATTTCGGTATCGGTATTACCGGTACATACCGTTATCAAGTTTATAATACCGGTATACCGATATTACTGATAAATTTATTATTTCAGGCAGTGGACATTACAAAAAATCTTTTTTTTATTAAATTACTTCAAAAAGGGAGTATTTTTACATTAACATACATATGTACTCGTATAAAAGCATATTAACTTATTTGTTTCTATATACATATGTATGTTTTTATACTATTATTAAAAAATAATTTATTAAAAAAGTGAAACAAGGAGACTGCAGTTTATATATGTATATAAAGTATACATTTTGCTTAATTAAACCAAATAGTAAAAATAAAAGTTTTGTCTATACTGATATATTACACTGTGTGACAAATTTTGATGAAATCGAAATACCTGGGATGTGTTACTATTTTTCTGCTAGGTATTGTCGAGTATAACAATACAAATTGTATTTGAAATTTTCCAGACACCTCCAAAATCTTGAGTTAAGGGTAAAAACCGGTTTTTCGTACCCGTAGACACTTATCAACCTCCAACTAAGTTAAATATCAACCGATTTTAAATTTATAAAAGGATACAGAAAGAAGAGACTAAGATTTTTTGAACCACATAGATATATCTTGTTTCAGTAAATTTCAAATATGTCTTTTTTTCATCAAATATGATTTTTTCGGTTTTTTTTCGACACTTTTCTACTTTGGACACGTTCTTAGGCAATATTTTTGTACTGGATCTATATTGTTTATAACTTTGTTTATAAAACATAATTGAATAAGAGTAATTCACAGGACTGTTTTAAATATTTTGTTAGAAGACTTTTTTTTTTAAACAACCTGTATGATGTATTTCGCGTTTTATTTATACGCTTTCGGGGTAAATAAACTTCCAGGATGATGAAAGTACAATTTAATAGATGTATATAAACACAGAGTACAAAATTGGTACAACAGTGGTCGCCAACATTTTTTCCTTCATTTTAAAAGTACTTTTCTTCATCTCAAGAGAGGAATCTTTAACTTCAAATATAAAAGTTTAGAAGTTTTTTCTCTACCAACCTTATACATACATATATTACGGTGAAGTGTGTAAACAAGACCAAGACCAAAGAAAGAAAGTTAATTGAAATATATCTTTGCAATTTTTTCACATATTACGGTTTACAGCTCAACTAAGTTGGATTGAAACTGAAACAACTTAACTTTTAAACAACTGTTTTTTTGGTATTCTGAATAACAACTAATTTTAGTTGGCTTCGAAACAATGCACTAAAAACAAAGGTTCTTATCTATGCTATATGTTTTGAAACCATAGTATCCATTACAAAACATTTTAAATATTTTTAGTTTTGGCCTTGCTATTTTTTCTTGAGATTCTATGTTTTATGAACATGGCAATAATATTGGTTGACAAATGGGATTGGTTGGCGTCTGGAATAGAAAAGTAAAACGAACACAATGGTCGAAATAAAAACCAAAATGCAACTGATAAAAAGCAGTTTTCTCATGGTGAAAAAAGTTGTAATACATAAAAAAAATTTGGTAACTACAACTCAACAATCATTTATTTTTTGGCCGGAATCGGTATACCGGTACGTACCGGTATAGACGTAAACGGTAGTCTGGATACCGGTATTTTCTAACCGAAATGGATTTCGGTATCGGTAACGATACCGGTATCTAATTTTAGCGGTATTTGAATCGGTATCGGTATTTTTACGATACCGTTTGCCAACCTTGGCCATTACCCTTTATTAAAACAAACTTTAAACAAATGTAATAAACTTTTTTACTTTTTATTTGTTAATTTTTTTGCACTGCGTCTTTTATTTTATTTGTTTTATTTCAATTCTTATCAATGTATCGCGATCTATTATCATGAAAATGCTACACGTTCTATATTTATCACGCGATCCGTGATCCGCAATTATTCCATAATTTAGGCAATTCTGCGATATGGATCGAGATCCATCAAGACTGCATGCTACACGTTCAATAAATATCGCGATACTGGATCGCGTTCAATATATATTGAACGTGTAGCAGTGCCCTTGTATTCTTTTACCCCTTTTAGACAAGGAAAGTTTACTTTGCAAAGTCTTAATTCAGTAGTGTGAAAGACAGAGGAAGGAATACTCTCTCTTTCTGTCTTTCTCCCAGCTGAATGAAGACTTTGCAAAGTAAACTTTCCGTGTCTAAAAGGGGTATTTGGGTGCCTAAAAGGGGTATTTCCGTGTCTAAAAGGGGTATATGTGTACTTAAGCAGTGCTGCCATAAATTTTTTTTATTCTCTAAAACTGGACAAAAACCTTTTTCCCATTAAATACATTTTTGGCTAACTGGGAGTAAAAGTTCTGAATAACTTTAAAAATTACTGTTATAAAAGTACCAAATATTATATTCTTATGCGGCCCCTACACGTTGCGACTTGTTGTACTTTGATTAAGTTATACAACCAATTGTTACGTTTGAGGTCTGATTATGATTTTCATTCATCTGACGAACAACTTAGCTATCAAATTGATGCTCATGTTGGCTCTGTAAAAATAATTTCTTAATAAAGGTTGATGAAAAATTGATTGAAAATTTTCAACCTGTGCGGTGACCGATCCACTGGTATATGCAACTCAATTGTACGACCAGTTCCAACGTGTAGACGTTGCATTAAAAAAATTAATGGCGTTTTCTTTTCTAAAAGAAAAGTGTAACATATATGTTACATGTAATTTGGCAACATTTTTAAATGCTCACCTGATTTTTAAGAAGTGTTGCATATTTTGCGTTTACAAAAGAACAATTTTCCAACAAGTTTCGGCCATAAAACAATGACGAACTATAAAATGATTCATTTTTTCATAGACAATAACAAAAACAGCTGTTAACATAATGCTGCACTCATGCCCCTTTAATGAAAATGAGTGTTGAACATGTAGCATTTTTCTTCTTTTTAAGGGCAACATCATGAGAAAAGAACGCGTTGATTTTTAAAATAATACATACTTTTCAGAAAAGAACACAAAGAAATGTAAAAGGCAGCATAAATGCAGCATATTGCTCAGAAAAGAAAACGCCATAAATTTTTTGCAAAGAAATCTTGACTTTAAAACATCTCCAAAAACCTCCAAAATAAGATAAATCTTCACATATGGCAACGCTGATGGCACGTGAAATTTAATTTATTTGTACGTTGGGACACGGGCACGTTGTTTAATTTTATATATGTATGTGGTTTAATTCTCCAAAATCGCGTGTTAAGATAAAATTGTATTCTGTGATAAAATAAACTTTAATTTTATAAAACAGGGGTTCAGTAAACTTAAAGGTAAACTATGTATGTCTATTTTAAAGTAAAAATTGAATAAGTGAAGTCGGTAGTAAAGATGAGAAATGTTCAGTAGAATATAGAAAAGTGAACTTTCAATTAAAATACCTAAGCATGTACATATGTATGTATGTATGTACATATCGCTCCTTTATTGCAACATAGTCATATCTCAAAAAAATAAAAAAAACTCGTATTTAGTTTGTGTTAAAATTTCATACTTAATTAAGGCTTGTACACTTACAAGGCGAATTCATAACAGGTGGCCTTATCGCTACAAAAATACAACAATAATAAAAACAACATGCAATTCGTCTGGCTTCACAAAACCCCATCCGTCAAAAACAGTTGACTCAAATACCAATACATTCACATTTATAAAAACATATTTTACTATCCATGTGCATCTATCATCAACAACACAGAAAACAATATTTGTAAAATAAATCTAATTAAAATGTTGAAACACGGTTCAGGTTAGATGATCTTGATATTTTTGGACAACGTAAAGAAACCTTACTTGCTGCCTTATTGCAGTCTCTCCGATGGTTTTTTGGACGCGAAATCAGTGGTACAAAATGTGTTTTACTGGCTCATCATGGCCGTAAACACAATATTATGATTAAATGCATGAAATTGTTCACAAAAATGGACAAAGTTACTTAAAAGTGTATAACAAATAAACGTGCGTCTTATTTATACATACATACACATATAAGAAGTCTGCTAGTATTAGCTGGACCCGGCAAAAGTTGTCTTAACCCCACAATTAAGAATTCGCATTGTGTTGAGTGGATACATGAAGAAATGCAGCGCATTGTGGCAATTAAATGCAATAGGAAATGTTAAGGTATGCTTGAATATTTACTTCTATAAACTTAATTTGTAATAAGTATATGTATCTGTTTAAGGTTTCCCAAATTGCACGTAAAAATTGTTGATGTGGTGACAACGCTATTGCATCGTCGTTTACCAGCCACCAATTTCATGGTTGAGAATTTGGGTGCCATTGAATTGGGCTTTGTATATAAATACTACACATCCAGATTTTCATAAACATGTCTAGTCAACTAAAAGCTGACATGATGGAACGAGCAAATACTCTTTGCCTCAAGTAATGCAGAACGTTTGATAAAATCTTATTTCTATATTGTGCGAAAATCCGTGCAAGATTCTGTAACAAGGACTATCAGGCATTATAGGCGAGACACATTGGTAGAAATATTTTGTATTGATACAATTTTTTAAAAATCATCATCAATAAACTAATGCAGTTAATAATTTTGCAAGAGTTAATTTAGAATGCATATGTTAGGAAGGGTGCTCCTATACCGCACCTCCACTCGGAGACCCAATTGGTTACATTGTGATAAGTATTCATACATTATAATTCTTTTCACTTTAAAATATATTTTTTAAACATAAAGAACGATATAATTTTTTTTCACTTTAAATTTGTTTACATTTAGATAGAAGAAGAGATTTTGACAGTTGGGGTTTTAGCAATCTTCGAACAGCTGATAATCATCAGGACTGTTAGGGTCACCTGTTATGAATTCGCCTTGGTACACTTACATACCTCTTGAAAAGCTGAAATTTTTTATAAATTCATTGAGTTGTATGTATTTAAATTGAAAATTTCAAACCTGCCATGAAGGAACAATGTATGTAGTTTAGTGAGCTTAAATCAAGTTTAGGGGCACCTCTCAAAAAAGAGTTACCTATCCTATAGAAAATTGAAAAATAAAAAAAAAAAAATTAAATAAAAAAGTTTGCGGCAAAACTTAGTTTCCGAGTTATGAGCCTCTGTAAAACTGTAAAGTATATGGTTACATGGTATGTTAAAGTAATCGGCAACATTAACAAATATCAATGTAATTTTTACAAATTTAACCAACAACAAAACAAGGAAATCGAAAATATTTGTAAATAAATTACAAAATTTATTCTTATATTGTTCGTGTTATAAAAATATTGTATCGAGTACCAATAATTAAATGAGTTCAACAGTCAAAAGGTTATATATTTTTCAACACTATGCGGAGTTGGAGCCAGCTGTTTCTTTAATCTTACTAATTTTTACTATTTTCCCGTTCGCGTACTTTTTTCGACAACAGCTCTTTTTGAAAGTAAATTTTAAAATTTTTGCAGTAAATACTCATTTACTGCATTTTACTGCAAAAGTAAAAAACACACCTAACAAAATGCCGATATTTCTTTTCATCTCATATAACACGAACACGTAATTTTACTTTTCTTATAACATTTAATTTTATGAAAATTCTCATCGAGTTAACATGTATTAATTTTATAGTATGTTTCCACCGACTATAAATCAAGTAGGTTTAAGTAAATCACATCAAAGTGTTTCCACCGAGCTTGTGAGTGATTTGTTCGAATTTTCGTACTCAATTTATGCACGTGCTTTATAAGGTGTGCGCATCAGCTGTAATGTGAATTTTATTCACATGTGGTTGACATTTGAAATTGATTAAATATTCCTTAATGTTATTTTTTCTTAATTGTCAGTCACTATTTATGGATGACCCAGGGATGGAGTTTGTAATTTTAAAAGCAAAAGTTGCATACATAAATCGAGTTCGAAAAATAGTATTTTCGACATTATTTAAAATAAATCAACCACTTTGAGGTGATTTATCCATATGCAAAATGTATGGTAAATCATGGTTAAATTAACATGATTTGCACAAATCATCATGATTTGCATAAATCATGCTGGTGGAAACATACTATTATATAATTATTTATTTTGTTTCCACTTTTTCACACAAACTCTAATTTATATATCAATTAAACACATTTAAATATGTATATAAAATCCCAGAAATTTTGTCCAAAACATTGCTTTTCATTTATTTTAATAAACACTCACACAAGCATACTAATTTATTTTCATGTACGTGTGTTTTTTGACAGTTCGTCTCATAACATTGTTGTTATAGGATTTGTTATAACAACGCTCTCATAAAAAAACTTTTTGAGATTGAGATAACACTAATTTGAAGTCTACACGTAACATAATTCTCGCAGCGATTGAATTTGACGCTCTTATCTTACATATATTATGTTAGGTGTAGACCATGGGTGACCAAGATAAATTTAAGGTTGTGTGAGCGAAAAAGATAAGCACACAGGCAGAAACAATTAATAAAAGTAATTCTTATATGATTTTTTTTAATGAAAGAATTTCTTTCTAGAAACCCGTTTCAACAAAAAGTAATAAATAAACATTATTATTCACTTTAATTCTGAGTTTAAAACTACTAAAAACCAATTTGTAAGAGAAAATAATAATAAAATTCTAGTATGCAAAAGCATTTTTTAACATAAACAGCATACATAATAAATTTCTCGCAGTGCGTTTGAGAAAAATGAGTAAGAAGATAAGTACAAATTTTTCTCAGATAAGACTAAATGAAAGAGAATAAGAATAAGTGTGAATTCGATTTGCAAAAATTTACTACATGACGTTCATCCAAGGTGTAGACCCTATGTAATATACATACATTTAATAAAAAAACTAGTTTAATTTTTTTGAAAACTTTAAACTCGTTTTCTGGCAAACTGGTTTTTTTTAGTTATGACGTTCTTTGAGTAAATGAGCGATATGTATCTCTGTATACCAAAAATTTTAATTTTTGACAAACTTGTTGTTTTCAAAATCGAGTAGACTGTAAACACAAGATTAACTGCCTGGCCCGCGATGTCACCAGAAATGGTTCGATCGACAACTTGTATTGCAAACAACAACAAATTTTCTAAAGTTACTGTTGTTTGCAATACAAGTTGTCGATCGAACGATTTCTGGTGACATCGTGGGCCAGGCCGTAAATGTAAACATTTTGTTTTGCCCAACTACACGCTTCACACAAGGTGGATAAAAATTGGTTACATTTTCTGTAATTTGATAATGTTTACATCCCGCTGTCTTTTACGTTTTAAATTGAACAAACATGGCTCGAATTTAATTCAGATGCAGCAACTAAGTATTGGACGTCGATGTTATGCAAACAGTTGGAGGTTTGTTGAAAAATATACAACTTTTATAAAAAAAATCAAGTTTACAGTGCAAATGGATAGTTTTTCTCTGACACACACAATTTCAGTGTTGTTAATTAAATATAAAACTGCATTGTCTGTATTATTTTTAGTCGCATGAAACCAAAAATTATCCCATTGATTTGTTTCATGTACAGACGAGCATGTATGTATGTATATACATTCATATCGTTACCTTAACATTGAAAGGCCCTAGGTTAGGTTAGGTTAGGAAGGGTGGTGCCTACCGCACCTCCACTCGGAGACCCAACTGGGTCCATTGTGATTCCCTTCTATTGCCCATTACTGGTAATATTTACCCCTCCCATTTTTAGCCAGAAGAAACCCTATTATCCGTCATTAAGCCACCGAATCCCCATGATGAAGCCCCTGATATCCTCTAGTTTACACTTCCCGACATCAGTGATGCTTTCATGGAAACGTCTGCTCAGCCATCTAAGCCTATGACGTTGCAGCTTCGGGCATTGACAGATAATATGTTCAATGGTTTCTGGTTCCTCTTCATCCCCGCACATCCTACAAAAATCTGGAGTACCAATTTCCCACATGCTGGTTCTTGCTCTAACCGAGCAGTGACCTGTCAACGCGCCTATCACGATTCGCATCGCCTTCCTATTCATGTCCAGTAGTAGTTTAGATCTTCCTGAGTCTAGTTTTGGCCAAAAACCCCTCGAGACCCTACAATCCTCCCTACTATGCCATGAACTGTTGGTCCTGCTTTCCACCCAATTACTGAGTTCTTTATAGTAATGACCTATCGGTAATTTCACCGATCCAATAAAACATTAAGAAGAAGCAAAGTTGTGTGTATGTGAAAAAATGTTTTCTACGCATCAGAAACAATCACCCTTATTCCATTTGTCGACATCGACGTCACTTTAACACAATACCAAAAAATTGGGGCTTGTTTACTCGCTCTCGAGAACAATTTTGTGCTATGGATAGTCTATTTCTCTTCCCTAAGGTCTACAAAAGAGTTTGAGCCTGCCAACAGGAGTCATTTGTTTTCGAGAACGGGTATACAAGCACCAATTTTTTAGTATTGTGTTAAAGTGACATCGATGTCGACAAATGGAATAAGGGTGAATATTAATATGTAGACGCTCCGTTGACAATGTCACCAAAATAGTCGACAAAAGTGGTGACTTGGGGACACTTTACCCCAGGGTTCCTTCAGGGTTACCATCTACATCTTACACACACACTCAAACGTACAATATGGAAAATAACAAGCATACACGTATCAACACTACCCTGCAGAAAATGCGAATAGTGAAATTGTAGTGATTTACTAGTGACATTGTCAGTAGTACTACTGACCAGGTGTATCCCAGCCAATGTAATTATCTATTGACATTAAACATTAGCTTGTCATTGCAAATCCACCACTAGACTGTAGCAATACTGACTAAGTAGTTCTTTTGGGACCACATGGATACATTGGAACCAAAGATTCACTAGTAAATTTTAGGGGCTCCAGTCTACAATATCGATATTTCCTCGCTCCATATCAATAGTAAAATTGTAGTGATTTACTAGTGACATTGTCAATAGTACAACTGAATAGGTGTACCGCAGCCAATGTAATTGCCTATTGACATATAACATAGAGTTGTCATTGAAAATCTACCAGTAGACTTTAGCACTATTCATTTACGACCATATGGAGACATTTGAACTAAAGAATCACTAGTACATTTTAGTGACCCTCGTCTACAATTTAATAAGGGTTGGGCCAACAAACTTAAATACATACATACCTACATACATATGTACGTAAGTTTTTAACATTATTGCATAGCATAATAAAAAAGAAAAACAAACTATTGGCAATATCAACAGAAATACATTAGAACTGTTGTCTCTAACGTATCTCTACTCGCGCATAAAAGGAAAATTGTCGACATTTCAACTAGTGCAATTGTCGCTAGAGAAAAGAGTGTTGACATAGAGATATAAGGCACTAGGCTGGCTAGAGGGTACTTTGGTGACTGTTTGTTCATAACAAGAAGTCTTGACGACATTCCCTGAAGGAAATGTCGATGGTGAAAATGTACTGAGTCGCTTTTGACTTTGTCACCAGTACTACTCTCTAATTAATCCCCATACAATACTTTTTGCTATAGACATTTAGCATGTGCTTGTCATTGAAAATCTACTAGTAACACTAAAACAATTGACTAGGTAGTGAATACATAGTTCTTATGGGAACATGGAGACATACCAACCAGACATTTAGTGGTACATTTCTATACCTTACGTACATACAATTATATGAATATTGACAAGTTGTTGCAAAAGCCACCAGAAATAGACCACATTTGTTGTCTCTCTTTCTTTTATACTGACGAATAGAAAAGAAATTGTAGACAATGTACCTACTACTAGAAATTTAGTGTTGACATAGAGACATTTGGCCCCAGTCTGACTGCAGGGTTGCTTGTTAGCACTCATATACACGCACACAAATGCATCTATCGCGTTTTGCTTATAATACGACAGCATTTATTATTGGTTTAGCATTCCACAGCCACGAGAATATATTTAAAAAACAAGACGTATTTACATTTCAAGACTTGGTATGGGGATTAATTAGAGAGTAGTACTGGTGACAAAGTCAGAACCGACTCAGTACATTTTCACCATCGACATTTCCTTCAGGGTAGCTAATGACGTTGGAAGTAGTATAGAAAAGCTTTTACACGAAGTATTTACATACATACATATGTATGTATGTACATATGTATTTATGAATGCATGTACATATTTATGTATATAACACTAAATCAGGGCTGTCAGATATGGCGATTTCTCGCCAAACATGGCGATTTTTCAACTTGCTTGGCGTCTAAATTTTTGGTTTGGCGACATGGCGATATTTCTGGCGATAAATAAATTTGTTGGCGATTTTTGTGGCTATTTTTTTAACAAAATTGAAACTCAACATTTTTGTGATACAGCAAAATTCGTTTGTTGAAGGAGTAGTTTAAAAAAATAAATCCTGCCAAAACTCGTTTGCAAGAAATAAAATCGGCTGGATTTTGATGATTTTTCTTATATTAATTAATTCATTTTAAATTTGGATGAAAAAAAACTTGTAAAAATATATTTGGCGACTTTATTTCTATTTTTGGCGATTTTCTGCTAAATTTCTATACGATTATTTTGTAAAAATTTATATTAAAAAAAGTTGTATATAAAATCAAATTTATTATCAAATATTTATTAAGAAAAACTACATAAAATTTATTTTGGCGACTGTTGGCGATTTTTAAAATCAATTTGGCGAAATAGGCCAGAAAAAATCTGACAACCCTGCACTAAATAAGTATACATATCAAAATAAACTCATTTATAATTTAACAGTGAATCAAATAGTTTCGTCTAAGTCATGATACAATTATACAGGTAACCGCGAAGCGCCAGCTGTTTTGCTTGTTTCGTGGTGCACTCTGCCAAATGTTGTTTATGTTTTACAAACACACACACACGCTGTGTATCTTTCATTGCTCTATGACAGTTGGCACCAGAAACTAGCAACAAAAAGCCCTGTTGTTTTATTTGCTGTAAATTTGTTGTCGATTTGCGGTTACCTGTATAATTGTATCATGGTCTAAGTGTACCAATAATAATAAAAACAGGTTCTCGAACGCACTTAATAATTCCATCCACACACATCTGTATGTTGTATGCACTTGCATAGATAAGTATGTACATGCATATGTGCATACATACATACATACATACATATCGTTACCTTAATATATGAAGGTCCTAACTCATTATTTTTTTGAAATCGAGATTTGTGCATATTTTGATACATTAAATGTTCTTCAACGGAAATTACAAAAAACTCGAAATAAAAAAATAATGAGTAAGAGCATTTCTATATTAAGGTAACAATATGCACATGTGAATATTGTGCATAAAAATGTGTTTAGCTATTGTAACTAAAAATTAATAACAAAAAGTATTCCTACATACATACATATAGTCCGTCGGCTTAGAGTGTAAACTGCTAAATCCACTTTTTATAACATATGACATTTTAATCGAAAGAGAAAGAGACGCCTCATCGATTTGCTTTTATTTTAATTTGAAGCTCAATATCGTCGGGTATATTAAAAATACATTACTGCGGCAAACCAATAACCCAATAACCCGACGATATATCGAAGAAACTTACGGCCCTATATATAAGCGAAAATTGGCATGAAGTTAGCAATAGTGACGAAATTACAATTTGACATTCAAAATTGTCGCATTACCTAATTTTAACCCACCCCTAAGTCCTAGCATGATTTTTAATGTGAAGTTTCATGGCAAAACTCTTTAAGATCATGTTAACTTTTGCCACTTATGATAACTTCATGCCAATTTTTGCTTATACATAGGGCCGTTAATGTATTAGGCTAATTTCTAAGGTTTGTATAGAAACCGTTAACAGTACTTTGTCTCTCCTGTAAAATTTGCTGGAAGTGAGTTGGGCATTTTTACGCTCTAAGCCGACGATATGTAGGTACATATGTACATATCCTTTGTCACAAGTAGAAAGGCCCTAACTCAAACAACTAACTTTACAGGAGAAATTAAAACCATAATCACCCTTATCGGGAATGAAAGTTCACGTGATATGTGTTCCCTTTCCCTAAAATTCTGATCGCCAATGTTTACGTTGTTGTTGTGTCAGTATTAGAGATCGACCGAAGGCGTTTTTTTTTGGCCGAAGCCGAACTTCGGCTAAAATCCTGAACTTCGTCCAAAACCGAAGCCGAAGCCAAATGTTTTAAATTTTAAAAATGATACTTACGTTTTATATGAATTAAGAAAAAATTTTGATTTTTTGAGATCCCTGAAATAGCTGTAATATCTATTGGATAGATAACAAGAAAAATAAAACTATTTTGCAATTTCTAGATTGCTTTTTCATATGATCACTCACAAGAACGTCCAAGTAAAAGAAAATAGAAAGTAACAGGGTTGTATTTCAAAGCAACCCTTTCAAAACGTTAAACACAATAGAAACTGTCTGCGAGCAACGACCAAACATAATTTTATTTTTCAAGCTTGGAATGAAAAATATTCGGCTTCGGCTAACCGGCGATTTTTGCCATAGGCCGAAGACCGAAGCCGATTAATTTGTCGAACTCTAGTCAGTATACTATGTATTTTGTAAGTTTTTTCACCATTTTTTGTTCACGGGAAATATTTCACGTGAACAAAATGTTTACCTTTTATTACCAATAAGGGTGAATAATAAACAGTACAACTGCTTTGTATTGAAAAACTCAATTTCGTGAAAATACGAGTTAGGGCCTTTCTACTTGTTACCATCGATATATGTACATGTACATACATACATATGTACATATATATAGTAAATAAAAATAAATAATTGAGCAAAATTATCATTGAAAAAGTTGAATCATTTTTAAAAGCTTTTACTGCTCGTCTTTTCATTCGGTTTTGTATATATGTGAATGTATGCGGGGAAGAACCATATTTTTTTCTTTGAAAGCAACAAGATAACCGAATACATAATAGTATACACAATTATAAACGTTGTGCTTTCTGGAATACCCACTGAAAATCTTTGTAGAATCTGTTTGGCCGCATTGGATTTTAACACGTTGATTAGCTAAGTAATTACGCAGTGAAATCATAGTAAAAAGTTTTAATTAAAAACTAATAAGTATACTTTTAATTGTACTTGTTATGAGTAAAATATTATATGTACTACAGAAATAAACAGCGCATGTAGATAGAGAACAAAATTTAATAAAAAGAAGAAGAAAACAGCTGCTTTAAATATGGATAATATAATGCCACATTTTAGCGTCACACACGGCAAGGACATAACAGATTTGGATACATTAGAACGTATACGAAGTGTGAGCGAATCATCTGTGGGTGGCACCAGTGGTTATAACAGCACAACTTCTCCAGGTCCAGAAAACTCTCCAACTTCAAGAGGATATTCTCCAGTGCAATCGCCCGACTCTGTTTTGCAAACAGAATTTTCTCAGCTGCTCATACCGCCAAGTATATCTTACCAACAAAATACTTTACAATACGTACAGCTGCAGGATGTGGATATGAATACAAATAGCCATCAGACGGCCTACTATCAACATAATATGAATTTCTCGCCTCATTTGAGCTTTGTGAATTCTGTTAATAATCATTTGGGTCAACAGACTATAGCATCAGCGACAACAATGTCTTATCCTGAAGTTAAATATGAATATGAAGCCACTTTACGAATAACTGAACAACCCGTTGAAAAATTTCGGTTTCGCTACAAGTCCGAAATGCATGGTACACATGGCTCTTTAAATGGCACAAACTCACAAAGAAATACGAAAACTTTTCCCGAAGTTGAACTGTGCGGTTATAAGGGACCAGCCATTATACGCTGCAGTCTCTTTCAAACCAATCTTGAAAGTCCCCATTCTCACCAGCTGGTGGTGCGTAAAGATGACCACGATATATGTGACCCGCATGAGTTGAAGGTTTCTCAAGAAGTTGGATATTTTGCCGAATTTAAAAATATGGGTATTATACATACGGCCAAGAAATTTATTGTAGAGGAGTTGTTGAAAAAAAAGCGAAAACGATTGGGTCGTGATTCGTTAACAATAAAAGAAGATCAAGAGCTGCATAAGCAAACAGAAAAGGAAGCAAAAGACATGAATTTAAATCAGGTAAGTTATTTTTGTGGAAAAAATACTAAAGGGTTACATTTATAGTTCAATATATAACATTTTTTTTATTGAATAAACATCTTGAATTTTGAAATCGCAACCACTAAATACTAATGAAAAACCTTTTGATTCAGACACGAGTTTATTAAGTTAAACAGTTTCTGATAATATTGGATTCTTTGATATAATTAATATAAACGTGTAAGGCACAAATTTGGTTGTTGGCTACATACTACATACAAAAATTTTTGTTTTTTGTTATTGCTATTTTGGTTTTTGATATCGGTATTACAATCTCTTATACATTGTGCTTCACCCTTTTCGGGAATAAAAGCTCACGTTAAATGAGTTGACTTTCCCTAAAATTGTCAGTGTAGTATTTTCAAAATTTTTTTTTCATGGGGAATATTTCGCTCACTTATCCCCGATAAGCGTGATTATTTGATCAAATTCGAAAATATTTTTAAAATATAAGTTATCAATTCTATTACACGTTAAACAAGCTGTTTATTATGTACGTACATGTACTTACTTACATACATACATATATTGAAATCTCTAGTTAAATATCTTCAAGATCATTTTATTTTAAAATCAGTATAACGAAGGAATATCAGTCAGTGACACAATGAGTGTCGGAGATCGATTTATACCTTTAATAATACAAAGCATTTAAAAAAGATACTGCCAGGAATTTTGCATTATTTTTATTAAAGATTACAATACCTATCAATTTTTTTTTTTTGCATTTTACAACTGTTTTTCATTTGAATTTTTTACACTTATTCCGTTTTTACCTCCTTCTGTAAAGTGTAAAAAAATCGAGATTAGTAAGATATTGAAAAAAAACATCCTTGTTTTTCAGTTTATTTCTTTTTTTTTGCTTTTTAGTCTTGATAAATTTGCGAAATTAGAGAAGGATAATTTCTTCAAAATTTTGTATGGCGAAGCTCGTTTGTTGGGCTCTGAAGCATGAGAGAGCGAAGTACGCAGGGGGTACCACGGTATAAAAGTAGTTGATAATAATGGGTCTGTGCCACGATGTCGGCAACGTTTAACTTGTTGCATTCAAAACAAAAACAAATTTTAAAACTTTGTTTTTGTTTCAAATGTACTATGTAAGTGTGCGACAAGTCGAATGTTGTCGAAATCGTGGGACAGGCCCAATGACATTAAAGACTACAAAATACGATCTATTTGTATTAAATTAGTTACTTCGATGCTGATGTATAGAAAAACATCTTACATCGAGTATTATTTTAAAACATCGATGTATATTGCACATATGCCTCTTCTATATCGTTATGTACGTCATATTGCTACTTTATTGCAACATATTTCAAAAAAGGAGAATAAAAACAAAAAAAAATCGTTATATCATATTTAATATTGTATAACAATTTCATATAAAAAGTAGGAGCTTACCTCTTGAGAAAAGAAAATACTTTTATATCTAAATTCTCTCAGAGGCTCTTTATAAGGAGCCAAAGGAACCAATACATATATATGTATGTATATACATATATAAATATACATACATATGTATGTATATATATATATGTATATACATATATATAAATTCTCTCAGACCATAACTAATTTTGCCACTTATGATGCCAATATTTCGCTGGAAATATTTTTGAAGATTCAAAGAATTTTGCAACAGGCATAAAAAACTTTCACTGCATTACATACATATTTATGTACATATAAAGCCATAACCGCCAAAAGCAAAGCTTAACAGACATATTTTTTGAAACCATTTTTTTTTTAATGAAAATTGTTTATTTACGATCGCAAATAGTAGATTTTGGTAAAAAAAATTAGTTCGAAATTGTGTTGAAAAAAAAAAAATATGTAACCATTTAGAATTTATTTATAAAACAAATATGTATATAACTAATTTTAACGCCTTCTTATTTAAACCAACTTGCAAAAAAGGTACGTCTATGCTTTGAAGCTTTCCGTATTGAAGACAACAACTCATACACACCTATAGCTCCCCCAGTGTATTCAAACCCTATTAACAATCGAAAATCAGCTCAGACTGGAGAATTACGTATTGTACGTTTGAGCATAGCAACGGGCAATGTTGCCGGCAATGATGATCTGATGTTACTTGTGGAAAAGGTCAGCAAAAAAAATATAAAAGTTAGGTTTTATGAAATGGTCGACGATGAGCAAGTGTGGGAGGCATTTGCGTCTTTTCGCGAATCGGATGTGCATCACCAATATGCTATAGTGTGTAGAACGCCACCTTATAAGGATAAAGATATTGACAAAGCTGTTGAGGTATTCATTGAACTAGTTAGACCTTCAGACGATGAACGTAGTTATCCACCAGTATCATTTCGATATAAGCCAAGTTATGCTGTAATTTCGCGTAAACGAAGACGAACATGCTCATCATTTAATAGCGGGTCTTGCAGTAATTCTGGGTCATTAAGTTCTGGAGAAATACCTAAAACAATTCAAGAACAACAAAATTCCATGAATATTGACTGTGCTTCAGCTGAACTTAAGTCAATATTAAACAACACCGACTTTAATAAGTCGGATATATCGCTTGATTCAGGCTTATTAGCCTACTTAGATGATCCAAAATTAACAGATTTCGAAACAGTACTAAATAACACAGAAGATCCATTTAGTAATCCTATTGAAAAAGATGGTGTTTGTGTTAGCGGCGAATCGAAAAAATCGTTGTATCATTATAAGAAGCAAATGATCAGCAAAAAGCAAATGGATATTGCTAGACAAGGTGTACAGTCTCAACCACTTAATCCATACTTACAACGTATTTTAAATATATTCCAAGACACTATCAGGTCTGCCACACCACTTAATTCGACAAGACGGAACAGTGCAGCTGAGCAAATTACTAAAATCATCACTGAACATTCCGAGAAATACGGAGAATCTATAATACATGAAATCGTGCTATCGAATAATAACAAACTTGCTATACCCATTTTTAAGGTCTTGGATTATTTTAAATTAAATGATCTTTTAAATACATTGGTAAATAAACAAACTCAAACTTCACTGCACTATGCATGTCTTCATGGCCAACCAAACTATATACGACCTCTTTTAAAATTGGGTTGTAATCCTTATATCCAAGATGCCGATGGTAACACAGCACTGCATATTGCAGTGTCCGAAAAGCACATAAAGTGCTTGGAAAGTTTTATAAATTCGGAAATGTCCTTGAACCTAAAACATTTGAATGATGATGGATTTACGCCTTTACATTTAGCCATACGTGATAACAATTACGATATTGTGGAAAAGTTATTAAAAATTGATCCCACCGCAGTAATAACACCGAGTAGCAAAGATGGAAGTTGTGCTTTACACATGGCTGTACAACAACAAAATCTAAAATTGATAAATTTGTTATTAGAAAATGAGCATTTAGCAACCTCTGTGTTATATGCAAGCAATAGGGCTGGTTATACACCACTGGATTTGGCCAAACAACTGGTTCCTAGCGATAAAAAGGGGAAAAAAATTCTAAACCTACTCCTTGTATTCTATAATAAATATCCACCAGCAGACAAAACGCAAAAAATGGATGTAAGCACTTGCGACGATGATTTCGATGAAGTTAACGAACTCATTATAAAAGAAGAAGAAAATTCATGTTCATCTACCGAAGATGATGAAGAGGATAATAACGGCGGTGTAAATACAACAACAGAGTCTAATAATAAAACAGCATCAACTACTGGTGAAGCACACGACATTTCGAAACTAAAAATAAAGAAAGAATTTGGTATAAAACAAGAGGTTTCCGATACCGACAGTGTTGAGATTCTCAATATAAGTGATTTGGAGTTGGCTTTGAATGATAAAGCAATTTTTTCGAAACTTTGCCTTGTACTAAATGAGAATGATAAATGGAAAATATTAGCAAAGGACATCGAACTGCCCCATTTTTATTTAACAAACGCAGAAGCTTTTCTAAATTCGTTAAAACGAAATTTAAAAAATATATGTTTCACACGCTTGACGTTAGCAATGGCAAAAATTGACGAAAATCTAATTCGAATTACAAGAAAATAATTAAAAGTATCTTTTTGAACATCTTATTTAAATTTAATTATTATCGATATTAAACACAAAACATTTATACAAGATTTATACTGTTAGTTTTAAATTTGACAAAAAAATGTTCGCCGTTATTAAATAAATAAAATAAGTTTAATCTCTCATCTGCTACATACGATAAGCATTTTTATATCAAATACATTAAATTTTTGTTTAAATAATATACATTCCTTTTATTTCTGGCTATATATTTATATCTAAAAAAATTATTATGCTATTTTATTTTGGGTACAATTTTTGTATAAATTTCTCTTGATATAAGAATTTGTGTTTTATGCGAATTGAAAACTTTAAATTAATTTGCGCCAGAGAGTAAAAAACCTTGTTTTACAGAAAACGAATTTAAAGTTTTGAACTTACTACTTTAATTAACTTAATTAATTTTTTGAGTTATGACTCTCTTGCAGCTAAGGTGCGATTTGTATGCACTCGTTATATTATGTATTTTGATAGAAATAATTTATTTATTTATTTATTTATTTCAGTCTATGGACAAAAAGTCCTTTCAGACAACGATAACGATATGAAGGTAAAATACTAGGATAAATAACTTATAAAATAGTAAAAGATAAACAAAAAAAAATAATTAAGGCTAATTTGTATGTATAAACAAAGTTATGAAATTAAACAAAATTCCAAATAAGGTATTATCTTATTACGCTTAGAAGAACAAGTTTAAACTCATTTTTCGCAGTGCTGAATTCTATGTAAGACTTTGATTCTCTTTGTAATTTAAAGTTAATTTCATTGAGAAACGCGAAAGCACGGGTTAATGTGCCATTACGGCCATAATTAGTCCGATGAAAAGGAACATCAAACAACTTAGTTAATCTTAAATTTCTATTAGGTATAAAAAATGGAACAGCATGAAGCAAATCATGACAGTCAACGTAACCATTGATAATATCGTAAACCAGAAGGGCGGATTGGAGTTTTCTACGTCCTTCTAGAGTACGTAAGCCAATAAAAAGGCACTTAGATTCATAAGGAACAGAAGTTAAATATGGCAATGAACGTGTAACAAATTTAATAAAGATGCGTTGAAGTCTCTCAATACGAGAGATAAGATTTGAGACATGAGGACTCCATATAACAGCAGCATATTCCAACTTTGATCTAACAAAGGCCGTATAAATATATTTATGAGTGTAGGGATTAACAAACTCAGAGCAGTTTCTCTTCAGAAAACCGAGCATTTTATACGCTTTAGGAAGAATATACTCAACATGAGCTACAAACGACATAGAACTATCAAAAACAACACCTAAATCGAGTTTAGAATTCGAAATTTTCAAATTAATGCCATTAATGTTAAATATCAGTACTATGGGATTCATGGATCTATGAAATGAAACATGTAAACATTTATTTATATTTAGATGCAAGTAATTAAGTTGGCACCAATTACTTAAATTATTAAGCTCATTTTGAAGAGTGTACATATCACTCAAAGAATCACATTTCATGAAAAATTTTAAATCATCAGCATATAACAGATACTTTGACCTAAGAAAGCAGCCACCAATATCATTAATATATAAATTAAATAATAACGGGCCAAGGATACTCCCTTGGGGAACTCCAGACGTTTGACAATACGGCGTGGATTGAAAACCTTCAATATATACTGAGCAAACTCTATTAGATAAGTATGACTTAAGCCATACCAAAAAATTGGAATGGAATCCCATTAAACTTAATTTTGACAACAGAATGGAATGAGATATTTTATCAAACGCCTTGGAAAAGTCTGTGTATATAACTTCTACCTGGCTACCATGCTCAAGAGAATCTAGACAATATTCACTGAAAAGGGTCAAATTAGTAACAGTTGATCGGCCGGCATAAAAGCCGTGCTGATACGGAGAAATCCAAGGTTTAATTTGGAAAAATAACTTTTTATGTACAATATGCTCAAAAATTTTAGAAACGCAAGATAGCTTAGAGATAGGCCTATAGCATTTTACATCATTTCTGATGCCATCTTTAAAAACTGGGGTGACTATGGCAGACTTCCACCTACTTATAAATTCCCCTTCTTTCAGAGATAAATTAAAAATAAACGTGAGAGCTAGTATTATGGAGGTACTCGATTTCTTTAGGAGATAAGTACAGAGACCATCACAATCAGATTTTAATGAATTCTTTACCTGAGTAATAGCGTCAGATACATCGATCTCAGACACAACTAAGCATCCCAAATTTAGGTTGCTAACTCCTCCCGAAGTGGAAATATTATTATTGAACGGCTCAAAATTAGAACTAAAAAAGGATGCAAACATATTTACTGCCTCTTCACAGGAATTAGAGATTTTGTCATCTAGGCAGACTGTATATGGAATGTCCGACGATTTTCTTTTAGATTTGACAAAAGTCCAAAACGCTTTTGGGTTAAGAATAATTTCTTGTTCTTTCGACAAGAGAAACTGCTTATAGAGAAATTTATTTAAAAAGTTAAATTCTCTGCTGTAATGAGAAAATTTAGCTTGGGATTCGGAATCACCCATTTCCAAAAACTTTTTATGGAATTTGTTACGCAAATTTTTTAGCTTTTTTAGGCCCTTGGTGTACCAAGGTAGCTTATAAGGTTTATTACATTTAGTTGGAATATTATCTGTACAAATTTTATTGACTTTATTTATAAAAAGTTCGTAGCACTCTTGGGTTTTCAACCCAGCAAAAAGATCCAACCAATTAATGGAGTCAAAGATAGCATTCAGCACATTAAAATTACAGGCATTAAAGTTAAAGTCATTAACCGTCGAGCGTATAGAATTTTTAAAAAACGTTAAATTAGCTATTTCTAATACTAAAGCTTGGTGATGAACATTAGGAGGAGAAATCCAAAGTAGAGGAATGAAGACTTCATATTTAAGAAAATCTGGTACAAATATAAGGTCCAAAAAACGATTTAATCTATTAGCAAAATTATTTACTTGACACAAATTGAGCGCCAATATACTATCAATTAAGTTAATTTCATGGCAATGATTAACATTACTAGGCATTAGAAATGCAGTGTCAGACACTTTTGACCAAAGAATGTTTTTTAAATTAAAATCGCCTAAGATACAAATATTACCATCTACTGTGAAATTCTCACCAAATGACAGCATATTAGATATATGCGCATTATAAAGCTCATCAGTGCTATTAGGTGGTATATATGATACACATAATAAAAATGCGGAATTTAAATCGGAAATAGATACAATTAATTGATCAAGCAAACCATTATGGTAATCAATATTACATAAAGATGACTTAATTGAAGTTTTTACGGCAATTAAAACTCCTCCACCCAACGATAAGCCAGTAGAAATACAGTAGTTTTCGCTTATAGTCACATTTAAAATTGCACAGAAATTGTGGACTATATCGCTAATGTGACTATAAGCCTAACTTTTTTATATGCCACGCAGAGGTATATAAAAGAATTTCCATACAATCCAATTATGTGAATATAAACCAAATAAACTAAATTCATATTTATGATTAAAAAAAATAAACAAACCCCCTGTTTCTCTAAATGCGAACGATAGATTCGATCGAATATTAATATTGGAAACAAAAACACATATCAGTTATTTGTTTTTGCTTTTAATATAAATGTTCGATCGAACCAATCGTTCGCATTTAGAGAAACAAGCCCAAAATGACTTCATTTTACAAAATATTTGCACATTTCACAAAAGTTGTAGTTAAAAATAGATTATTAATTGCTTTCAAAAAAGTCAATAATTTTAGATTGCTTCAATATAAGTGATTGTTTTAGAGTCGTGTCCTCTATTTTGTCAAACAAAGAATGACCCTCAATATCATTTTCTAAGCGAAAAATTCTTAAAAAATCTAAAGAATTCAAAATTTCTTTTGGTGTTGGAAGGTGTTTTTTTTTTGTTGTATTTAAAAGGCAAGTTTTTGTGGCCTTTTTTTTTTGTTTGGTCTAAAGACATGTTCTTCTACTAAACAGTAGATGGAGGTAGAAATTTAGATTTACTTTTTGGTTTATGGCTTAAATAAATAACCAAAAAAATCTGTTGAACATTTTTGTGACTATAACGCGAATTGTTTGCATACAATTTGGATTTTGACTACCACAAACTCGGTGCATATATGTCAAATATGACTATATAGTAAATGGACTATATCGCCAACTTTTTGAATGAAATTAAGTTCAAAAGTCACAAAAAAACATTAAATATGGACTATATCATTAATGTGACAATAAGCGGTAGTGACTATAAACGAAAACTACTGTAGCATTCCTATCCTTACGGAAAACATTATAGAGTTTAGTATCAAAAAATTCAGCATCATAGAAATCGGAGTTGAGCCAGGTTTCAACTAATACGAAAACATCATATTCATTTTGTGATGAAAAATCAAGTATATTCTTGGATTTAGTTCGCATTCCGGAAAGATTTTGATAATATATTTTAAAATGAGTAACGTTATTAATTAAATTGGATTTGCATGTTGCGACTGATTTCGAAAATTTAGGAAAGGTCGCACTTTAATATCAGCTGGCCAGATTTCAGGATTTAAAATATTCTTGAAATAATAATAATAATAATCTCTTTGGGTAAGCACTAAAATTCATAACTTTATTATCACTTTGCATTTGCTCTGAATTTCTATTTTGTTGACGTCGACATTTTATTATAGGCTGATTTTCTTTTTTTTTTTTTAATCTCACAACAATTGCCAGCACATTGGCATTGTTTTGTAAAAACTTGGAAACAAAGTAGTGCTTGACTATCAATACAAAGTTGCAATGGGGGAATTACTTTGGGTATTTCCCCTTTTGTTTAACAATTCTTTAAAATTTTGCTTTGTCAATTTTAGCATGTGTTATTCATCTCGCAATTACACAAACATACCATACACACATATTTTTCTCTTGCAATTCGCAGTTGTAAATTCCCGTGCAACAATTTGTTTAGATCTTAGTTTATTAACCTCCTTGATGACGACCGAAGAAACTATTTTGTATGTGTATGATTATGAGTACTTAGTATATTATTTTAATCACATGTACATGGGGTTTTTTTTTAAATAAAAGTAACTTGTTTCTTCATCTGATTTATTTTTTACTTGTTTTAATCTTAATAAACTTAATATGTAATTAAATATGGCCTAACTTATGGTGACCGAATATGTTTTCCAACCGCTTTACTTTTGGTTACTGTTTATAATTTCCTATGCATATGTACTATATCATACATATCGTCAGCCCATTATTGGTTTGGAGCATACGCCAAAAAGTCAGAATGGAGAAAAACGACAAAACAATATTTATTAAACCTTAAAATAGTTGATATGGAGCAAAATTAATGCTAAATATCTCGGAAACCATAATTAATTTCGCAAAACCTGTTTTGGTTTCAGAAAGGGGATACTCAAAACTAACTCATTTCTTTAAAAAGTGGTCGGTGGGTCAAACCAATAATGGGCTGACGATATGTATTTTGTTATTTAAAATCTAGTACTACTAATATTTTAACTTCAAAAGTACACCAAAAAAAAGTTTTAAAATCAAGAAGAAACTATTTCATTTTAAAAGCGATACTTTTATGAAATAGAACTAAGTTTGTTTTGTGTTATTTTAAAAATGTACATTCTTGTTTTAAAAATGAAAACTAATTTGAAATTAAAAGAAATATTTTTGTCTTAAAAGGGCAACAACCTTGGTATACAGTTGAACATATTCAAATAAAAAGATTATCGGCCCTGTTCTGTAAACCGAATCCGAGCAAATTTTTCGTTTTTAAAACGAGAAAAAGTTTTGGTGTTCACTAAACCGAATTCACATGTTTTTACTCGTTTTTAAATCGAGTAAATATACCTGGTTGAAATTAAATCGAATGTGGTATTCGGGTCTGTTCTGTAAACCGAATCGTTTTTCAAAACGAAAAATTTTCAAAAACGAGTAAATGTTTATTTGGTGTTCTACAAATTACTCGATTTGATGACATTCAAAATTAAGTTGAATAAAATATTTGAACGTTAAAGTCAGTTGTTAAGAAAAGAAATCACATTTTACATAAAAAATAAGCATTTAAAATGCCCGGCTCTAAATATTTGACAGAAAAAGTGTCTTTCTTCCTACAAATAATTTTTCTTCATTCTTGCAGTAAAACTGGAAACAACCGTTGGGGTGTTTTTAAAACCAATTTTGTACAATTAAATGTATCAAACTGCATGTGATTTGGTTATAATATGGTATTAAAGATCTCAAATTGTTAATGCTAATTGTTTTTTGATGTTTCATTAGTGATTTATTGGAATAATACCACATTCGATTTAATTTCCACCAGGTATATTTACTCGATTTAAAAACGACTAAAACCATGTGAATTCGGTTTAGAGAACACCAAAACTTTTTTCTCGTTTTAAAAACAACGAGAAATTTGCTCGGATTCGGTTTACAGAACAGAGCCGATTAACAATTTGAGGTCTTTAATACCATAGTATAACCAAATCAAATACAGTTTGATACATTTAATTGTACAAAATTGGTTTTAAAAACACTCCAACGTTTTTTCCAGTTTCACTGCAAGAATGAAGAAAAATTATTTCTATTTGTAGAACACCAAATAAACATTTACTCGTTTTTGAAAATGTTTCGTTTTGAAAACCGATTCGGTTTACAGAACAGACCCGTATGTCTTTGTGTTAAGAATGAAACATTCTTGAAGCAATAATTATACATTTTTATTTTAAAACTAATTATTTTTATATTAACCCTGGAGTTAATGTCGACGTCGTCGACGGCGTCAAATGTCAAAAAAAAGTTGAATCGTATGAAATTGTATGAGAGCAGTTAATCTCAACGCGTTGCAACGCCGTAAAAGTTCAATCTGTTTCAACTTTTTCGGCGTTGAAACGCCATCAACGACGTCGACATTAACTCCACTATAAGGGTTTTCATGAATATGTTCAAAAGTCTCGCAGACTGTGCAATTGTACATTTTTACACTCTCGTAAATAAAATGTCAAAAATTGTGTGGGAATTTATTTACACAAACCTGTTAAATTTGCAAAATAATATTCATTCGTAAACTTAAGCTGTGGAATTGTGCTGCATTTTGTCAATAACTTCTTGGATTTTTTGGATACCTTTACGAATTTTTAGGCATACACACACAATTTTTTATTTTTTTAGAAATATATAAATATGTTTTTAAATTAAAAATTGCTTCATATTTTTATTAAATTAATTTTTTGACGTTTGTTTCAAATTTACATAAACTGTTTGCCCAAACGTAAAAAGGGGGCTTTATGAAACAAGTCTCGCAAGTTTGCACAAATGGAAATTTTAAGAGTTCTCAGGAAATCCCTTATTAAAAATGAAACGTTTTGAATTAATAATAGAGATTTTTTATATTAGGAATGAAACGTTTTAAATTAATAATAGAGAATTTTCAAATAACCGATGGTTCGTTTTCAAAGTAAAACTTTTTTTTTATATAAAAATGCCATTATTCCTAGTTTACACTATGCAAGTTTTTTCCAAAGCTGATTAGTTTGTAGGAGAGAGAGAGAGAGAGAGAGAAGAGGGGAAAAGAAACGAGTACTCAGCCTCATGTACTGTCAATACGTTTTGCTTTCTCATTCGCAATGTTAAAAAAAGCACACGTGCATTCACAAAACTATGCATAAAAAATATGAGCTCTGGGGTCTACTCCGTAATTCGAATCGAAAGTAAATACTTTTCGAATTTGTATATTAATAAAACGCAAAGGTTTAGCAGGCTGCTGGTAAGGAAAGGTGAAATTTAGAGTCCAGCTCACTTGGGTCCAATACAATGCAAATTCGAAAGCATTTTCTTTCGTTTCGAATTACCGAGTAGACACCCTGAAAAATAACGACTTGCATTGTGTGAACGCCGATGAAAGTTCAAAGAAGAAAAAGTGATAAGCTTAGCAATAAGACTTGACTTGACTTGTGAACTGGGACTTATTATGAACAATTTACGATATTTGACTGTAGTCCAAAGCGCTAATCGAACGAGCCTTCAACAAATTATTTCGCTATTATGAACACTGTGATTTTTAAATTAAAAAAAATAAAAATGCATAGTAAAATGTTACTCCTGGAAAATAAAATTAATATAAAATATAATTTTTTGTTGTATTTAAAATGAAATAAAACGTTCATTATGACTTCAAAAATTATAATTTGTATTTTAATAAGAAAACATTATTGTTTTTGAAAATTTTAAAATGAAAGCGCACATTTTTGTTTATATAAAGGGCGATTTTTTAAGAGCTTTCGGATTTCATTTATAAAAAAACATAAAATTTAGATAAAGATATAAAATCTTTATTTGAGTCGGTAGAACGATATATATTTATTTTTTTATTTTTGTTTATTTATTTGTATTTCCTGGAAATTGGCTAATTTGTTTAAAAAGGTCAGCAATATTTGTAATAATATAATATCCTTTTCTACTTGGACATTTTAATTTTATTATATAATTCAATGTTTAAAGATGATTTCATGAAAATGTTGACCGCTGGGTCCAATTTTGGCATACTCTCGCCAACATATCGGCCGGTATTTCACGAATAAATTCTTCAGGCGTTGCGGGCTTACCCCTATAGACATGAGCCTTAACATAGATACACAAAAACTAGCCTTAAGGCACGATCTAAGCGGTCAATTGAACGCGCCGCAACTCGCCTCTCAATTGGGCTACTCACACATAAAATGGGACACAAAGAAAATTCTGTTAAGTCAAAATAAATTTGGTTAAATTTGAAAACTTCCATTTTATATTTTTTATTTTGCTAAAGAAATATATGTATATGTATGTATATAAAGTTAAACCAAAAATGAAATTCAATTAATGCAATAATTCCAGTTGTGTAATCGTCGTCACGTCAATACAATACCAAAAACTTGGGAGCTTGGAGATTGATATTAATATGTTCGGGTCAATAGCTCAAAATAGTTCTTGAGCTCGAGTAGACAAACCCCAATTTTTTGGTATTGTATTGACGTGACGTCGTTGTTGAAAACTGAAATAAGCGTGAATATAAAACTACAATAAGTTGAAAACTGAACATATCGCTCATTTACTCACAGAACGTTATAACTAAAAAAAACAGTTTGCCAGAAAATGAGTTAAGTTTTAAATTTACCCACAACTTAATGGAAAAAGAAAATTTAATTTTTCTCTAGAGTTGTTTAAACAAGATATTTATGTGTATGAAATTTTTTCACAATATGAAGAACGATGTGCATTCTGCATTATTAACTCAAAAATTCCATTTTTTTGAGCGATATGTATTTAATAATAAAGTGTTACATACATATATTTATTCCTTGAAATAATTGGCTGCTTTAAGGTGTTATGTTAAAAAAATCTAAAAACTCCCATATATTTTTTTTTAAATTTATTTCATTAGTATGGCTCAAATTATCGATGGAAAAGCTATTGCTGCTCAAATACGGGCTGAAATTCGCAAAGAGGTGGATATTTTTGCAGCTCAAGGTAATCGTATACCTCATTTAACATGTATAATTGTTGGGGAAAACCAAGCTAGTGAAACCTACGTAAAAAATAAAATGAATGCTGCCAAAGACGTTGGCATTTCGAGTGAGACGAGACATTTACCTTCAACTGCAACCGAAGAAGAATTATTGGACTTGATTGAGAAATTAAATAAGGATTCCAAAGTCGATGGAATTTTGATACAATTGCCAGTGCCAGAACACATGAATGAGCGCAAAATTTGCAATGCAGTGACATATGAAAAAGATGTCGATGGGTTCAGCGTCTATAATGTGGGTCGCATGTGCCTCGATATGAAATCAATGATACCTGCTACACCTTTAGGTGTAATGGAACTGCTGAAGCGGACAGGAATTGTTACGTTCGGTAAAAATGCTGTGGTTGTAGGGCGTTCAAAAAATGTGAGTATGCCGATTGCCATGTTAATGCATGCCGACGGCCGAAACGAAACCAATGCCATGGATGCCACTGTAACGATTTGCCATCGATTTACGCCACGAAAAGAATTGGAAAAATACTGCTCAATGGCCGATATTATAATCACAGCAACTGGAATTCCAGGTTTAATAAAAAGAGAAATGATAAAACCAGGAGCATGTGTCATTGATATTGGTATTACTCGCATAACTGACGCAAATGGTAAAACAAAATTAGTGGGGGATGTCGATTATGATGGTAAGACTAAATTTTAAAATGTTGTATACCAACTTTTACAAATATGTATGTATATGTATGTATATATCTAATAAAAATATTTTACTTTTAATTTATAGAAGTCCGCCAAGTGGCTGGATACATCACACCTGTGCCTGGTGGTGTGGGTCCAATGACTGTGGCCATGTTAATGCAAAATACTTTAACTGCTGCTAAAAATTTAGCTTGTAAAAAAAGTTAGCTATTGTTTCCTCAGTTTTGATTAAAAATCATTTCTTTATATGTCTATAGTATTTTTTTTCTTTTTAATTATTTTCTTTTAACCATTGTCTATTTAATTACTTCCTAATTTGAAAATATTTAATTAAACACCGAATAAAATAAAAAGTATATATGTAAGTATATACACATCTTCACAAAAAATATAAACCGTCCGATCTAATATGGCGGAATTTACGCAAGAATACTGCAATTTCATTAAAACACAAAGTTGTAGGTATATATGACATTTTAGGGTACGAATCTTAAGTTGCATTAACTCTCAGACAACAAAACTGAGTTGAGAATGACAATAAAGGATTTAAGTAGGGTAATTATTCTGTTGTTGATGGAATGATTTTGAAACGAATAATACATACATATCGCTAATTTACTCAACGTCATAACTCAAAAAAGTAGTTTGCCAGAAAACGAGTATAAATAAAGTTTTCAATTAACTCGCAGCTTAATGGAAAAAAGAATTTTATTTGTCTCTCATTATTTATTATGAAATTTCCATACAAAAAACAATGGGAAGGGTGTTGCACACATGATGCATAATTCTGCATCATTCTGACGTTTGAGTAAATGAGCGATATGTATGCAATTCATAAATATTTAATTTGGTTTTACTTGCAAAATTATTATTATTATTACAATTATTTACTATATCAGAAGTTTTTATTTATAACACAGGATTCACACGAAGACTTTTATGAAGTCTATTTTTCGACGTCATTTTTGGTTTGATAGCGAACGGGGTAGAGAAGAAAGAGGGGTAGAAAAAACGACTCAATTTCTGTTTTCTATGGTTTTTTTCATATTTTTTTTACACAAATTTGTGTTCCTGTTGTTACGTTTTATTCATGGTGTAATTATACAGGTGACTGCGTAAGGATTTGTTATACAAAAATACGGCAGCCCTAGCTGTGTAAAGAGCCGAAGAATGTCAAAAGCACAAAAATAATTGTACCAAAACCAAAACAAAACGAAGTTTTTGACATTCGTTAGCTACAAAGTACATAGAGCAAAAAATTATCAGCTGAAGTAACGCTGCCACCTGTTTAAATACACCTTGGTTTTATTATTAATATTCTCATATTGGTGTGTTCTTCGAAGGAAAATTTTATTAATAAAGTACCCTGTCGGAAATTCGCTTAACTTGAAACAAACTATTTCACAAATAGTACTAACTGACACTTGGATTACTTTCAATGTAATCAACTGACTATTTTAACATTGCGATGTCCTAGGCGGTAGTCAATTAGTCAATTGTCTCACTCTGCACTACTTTCAACTAACTTAAAGTTGACTTTTTTAAATCATCTGGTAGTCTGTAAATTAAAAAAATTTTTCCGGGGTTCGAACATGTATCATCACACGTTACTCAACGCGCCATCACTTGGCTAAGGTACCATCTAAAATAACAACAGCAAAATGTTAATATAAAACTGAAATGAGTTTCAAGGTATCTGAGAATAAATTTGTTGGCTCTCATCAAATTTTATTACGTACTCAACTTAAGAATTAAATCAGATTTTAGTCAGTCTAAGATAATAATATTAAATTAATTATTTTTGTAGTCAAGCACACATTCTCCGACAGGGTATGTAAATGTATGTATAAGCAATAAAAATCAAAATCAATGAAAAAAAATTAGACATGTAAAAATAATCATGGTATGAACGCAAATAATTTTTGGTAGCAACTTCAAAAGGGAATCAAGAAAAATAGACGTCATAAATTTCATCGTCTAAATCCTGTGTAAGAATAAGTTTTAATAAAGCGTGGCATGTATGGGAAAAATTGTATGGCATGAAATTTGTTCATCTTCCTCAGCATAGGTATTCCGCAAGTTTGCGTATGGTTAAGTTATTTTATTTAATGCTTATTCCAAATGTCAGCTCTGCATATATAACGGAAGTGCTTCATAATATTGATCAGTTAGAGTCAGTGGGTATGTCTTCAAATATGCATCTTTTGCGCTCCCACATCTAAGGAAGCACTTGTAAAATTTTCAAACTTCGCATGTGAGGTTACTTCGTCGAGATCTCCTTACGCTTCAAGTTCTATGACTTTGGGATAAAAAGTTACGAGGGGTGTAAAATCGGGAAGAATGGCTTCGCGTAAATATACATACTAGGGATGCCAATCGGGATCGATTTTTTGAAATCCCGGGATTCGGGATTTTGTAATCCCGATCCCGAAAATCCCTTCCGTGCATCTAAATGTATTAATATGGAGAACTTTTGCTTAGGAAAATCATCAGTAGACATGGACAGAACACTTTTGAAAAAACTAGAAAATATCATGTACATATGTATAGGTATATAAAATTTTACGATTTTTAGATTTTCTTATTGAAGTCTACCGGTGAGTTTTCCAAGCAAACACGAAATGACTGGACGTGCTTAATCAATAACAAATAAATATTCATATGTTTTAAAGGGCTATTAGACAGGCATACTTGTCTGCGGACATGTACGATTGCATACTTTGGGTTTTGCTATTACACTGTCGAACGCTGACGGCATAATTCATACTAATTGTGCGACAGCCATCAGAAAATCAAAAAATTTTGAAAACCAACATACGGGTGACGTAGTCGTATACATGCTATTAGACAGTGAGATTTGGTATGCCATCGTGCATGTCTGCAGACAAGTATGCGTGTCTAATAGCCCTTTTAGGCTTAGGTCTAGTAAGCAGTGAACTTAAACTTCACAAATTCGAAAAATGATACATTTTGCTTTGCTACCTTAATCAAGTGTTTTTGTGAATTTTAGAAAAACATCTAATGTATCGAAAAATGCAAAAATCTCACTTTCAAAAAAATATAATTAGTTACGTCTTTTTTATATTAAGGTAACCAACCATATAAACATGCACACATACATACGTATACCATATTCTACCAGCAAATTTTGGAAAATGATTTTAATTTTAAATGGCTTTCATTCAACGTTTAATACTAAATGATTCAAACGTATAACTGTCTATACCAACCATATTACCAAAAACTACCTTGTCAATACGAGACGTTGGGCTGCCCTTGTTTTCCAGCCAATGTTTCCTATAATGAAATGTTTTATGCATAAATACAATAACATTAAAACTTACATACATAATATTATGTGTACAAACATTTCATTAAGTTCATTTTGATAACCTTCTAACTGCCCTTTAACAGAACCCTCGGACGTATTCATACACCAGCCTCTTACACCCAATTTTATCGCTTTCATTTTGGTATGTTTCCTAAAAAATACTCCTTTTGGAATTGCAAATTTTAATAGCTGTACGCATATTGACATACATAATAAATATATACCTTGCACTTTGCCATAAACCTCAAAATCTAAAGCAAACAATTGTTTTGTTGACATGCTACAATTGTGTGTTAGGCCTTTAATAAAATTATTAAACTAGTCATGAAATTTATATATTTAAAACATACTTTGCAACACAGGGTCTATACTTTGTGCTTTGCAATGTGAATTTACTACCAGCACACTACCAGTGTATCCTTTGTGCTACCAGTCTTGATAGAGTCCGTTTAGATGAAGGGTGGCCTAGCTGCGACAACGCTTACGTTCTCTTTTGGAGTCCCTTCTTAAATCCACGCGCGTTTACATGAATACTTTTGTCGCAATCATTATATTATTATTATGGCTAATAAATCAATGAATAATTAAATATTGTTTAAGTTAATTTTCATTAAAAATTAAAATGTGTTTAAATACACTTTCATTTTTTCAGTGGTTAATTAAAGTTATTATCAAATTAAGTTGAAAGTACGGTAGCACTACAATATTTCCAAATATTATGGAAAGCTTTCCAAAAAACAGCTGTTCAATATAAATAAGAAAGTTGATTTATCAATTTGCAGAAAAGTGAAGTAGCAAAAAACAACTTTTATGATACAAAAAGAGCATCAGAATGCATTTTTCTATTTATATATTTCATGATATGAAAATATGTGTTACATTTGTTGTACATTTGCGAAAATTAAACGAAACTCATTTTAATACGACCACATGATGTTCATGTACGTGCCTTCAAAAAACACACACATGCACAAAACATATGGTGTGTTTGTAAAATTTAAACAACACTTAAATCTACAGTGTTGGCTGTTTAAGTTTGATTTAATTGTGCAGTGAGAAACAAATTTTTGTGTTTAAATAAGATTTAAAAATAAAATACAAATAATCATTGACTGATTTTTTTTTTTTGGGGTTTGGTATAATTTGGCTAGCTACTGAGAGCAAAGTGCCAGGTTCTACAACAAATAGAAGTTTTCTCAAGGTTCCATTCGACCCACGCCTTCACATTGGAAATAGAGAATCCAAGAGTCCACTCCTAGAGTATAAATGGTCTCCACCAGTTAGTCTTCTTTAAGTTTGAGTTATATATGGTACTCCACCAGGTTCTTCAACAAAAAATGGTCTCCACCAGTCAGTATTCCTTACACTTGAGTTATACATGGTACTCCACCAGGTTTTTCAACAAATTGCTTTTAATCCAGTCTCCACCAGTTTTTTCCAATATTAAATAAGTTAGTCTCCAAGTATTAAAAAGTTTTATAAATCTCTTTTGTCAGATTAGTATGGCACATTTGAGGGTTCTATTTGGTCTCCACCAGGTTCTCCAACAAATTGCTCTTAAATTGAGTATTCTATTTGGTCTCCACCAGATTCTTCAACAAATCGTTAAGTTTTATCAAATTTCTTGTAGTGTCACGCAAGCCATCAAAAATTTTGGTTATACATAAGTCACAGTAAAAGCCATATAAAAAATCATCAAAAGTGTAACAAATCACGAACAGTTATACATAATACATATGTATACATAACAAAACGATTGCATATGCCAATGAAAAATTCCAGAAAGAGCCGCAATTAATTACGGTTAATCAAGGAAAAAACATTAACAATGCGACAGCCGCAAAATTCTCGAAGGCAAGACAACAACAAAATGCCTGGCCGCATTTTAAAAATAACTACGACGACGCGAAAAAGGTGTTCTCCCACCCACAGTTAAATTACGACTGTGTTGACTGATTTATTAGCCCTTAATTTGGTCAATGTTTTTCGTCTTAGCGCGTTTAATAAAAAAAGCGCTAAGTTAGCGCGTTTTCATTGAAGTCAAAAATATAATTTCAGTTCAATATCTTTTTAATTTTTTGTATAAATTTAACATTTGTCTAATATCCAAAATTTAACTGGTTAGACTGATTCTGTATTAAATGATTTTAGTTATTTAGGATATAATTTCGAAGAAGCACTATGCATAATCTTAAAAAGAGTTACTGAAAATTTAATTGTACTCGTATTTACTAATACATACATCGATCTATATTAAAATTTAATTTAGCGCGTATGCAAAATAGCGCGTTTTGACTATAAATTGTTGATAATGCTGTAACTTAGCGCGTTTTGAGAAGGGATATAGCGCGTTTGGGTTATAAATAGTTGGCATCGCTGCATAAAACCACTCTGCTTCTCTCACCAAGAAACTGGCATGTTATGCCAGCACAATTATGCCCGTGTAAACCAGTGCAATCCTTTTTACTCGTTCATTCGTAGCAGTGTTGCCGTAAGTATCGGCAGTTTTTCTTGAAGCAGTTCTCTTCAATTATTTTTAAAACTGCTATTATGTTTACACACAGACGGTGTACAAAAATGTATGTATGTTTACCCTCTTCTTTCTTTTTCCTCCTCTCTCTCATAAACTGGTAGTACAGTCTCTTTCTGTCTTTCTTCCAGCTGAATTCACAGTTTGCGAAGTAAATTTTGCGTGTGGAAAATGGGTGTTTATTTGTTTATAATTTTTATATTATAATACCCCTTTTAGAAACGGAAAGTTTACTTTGCAAAGGATTAATTCAGCTGGGAACAAGACAGAAAGCGATAGTATTCCTCTCTCTTTCTTTCTTATAGCTAAACTAAGACTTTGCAAAGTAAACTGTCCGTGTCTAAAAGGGGTATAACCAAAGACTATAAATATATAAAGATGTTCCACGTAGAACATTAAATGAAAACTAAAATTTTTTGTGTTTATAGATGCTGTGGGGGAAGTAACAAGGGAAAAATAAATTGTTTCTTATTTGAACGAAACCACAAAGAGAGCACAAAATTTTTGAGCATTCACACTTATATAAATATGTATGTAGTAATGTTGTATGGCATACAATGTATGCACACACATAATTGAAGCTTATAGAGAAATTTAGTTGTGTGTGTGTTATATTTCTTGTTTAAAGCGCAGTCAAGTAGGAGCAAAAATATGAAATAACTAAAAGAAGTTTCTTGTTTTGATACATTCATGTGCAAATAAATCATGAAAATCAAATGCGACCGATTGTGTTATTGTAGGGTAAAAATACGTGTTTTATTGTTGTAAAATTAAAAATAAGTTGATTCGCACCGAACTATAATTATTTTATTTAGAAATTTCAATTATATGTATATCAATTATATATTTCAATTACATATTATCTGTTTCTTTATCATAATTTTTAGCGTGAACAAACATTTCTGAAGGATATGACAAAACTTGTGCTGGTTTAATTATATCCACACGACATTTAGCGCAAGTAATTCGTTGAGCTACATATGTATATAACCAACAAAATATCGGCTTGATGTTAACTCTATTGGAACATTATTAGAGTTAAAACAATCTGCATCTTCATTAAAATAATCTTCATTTTCATCGAATATGTTTGTTACATTAACGTCAGGTGTGCGACTACTTTCTGCTGTACTTCGACTTCTTTGAGTATCTTCTAAAATTGTTTGGAACTCAATAGGTAAAAATATCGCATCGTCGTTTGCACAATTTGAAGAGGTACTAAATTGCGTTATTTTAAGAGATAGCAGTTTAGCTACTGCGACATTTAATTCATAGACCGAAGGATTTTTGCAGTGTCCGCCCTTGGGACGTAGGTATATATGAAAACAAGTTTTCCAATGGATCTTGATTAAAATGGCTCGTTAAAATGTATATCAAGTTTGAGTTTTCCGCAAACAATTCACGATAACGATAAAATAGCTCTCGTAGTTTGAATTAGGCCATCAATTGAAAATATTTTATTTCCTGCGTATTCAACCTGTTTCATATAGGTAATTAGCTCTTCGAGTAATTACCAAGTTGTGCTTTTCGGCTTCAGGCCACGCTTCAGGGGCTTTGCATCGTTAAAATACATGCTGTTTAAGCAATCAAAATCGAGTTTTTTTATAAAAGAGCACGTTGAAGTGGCTATTGTTGCGGAACTTCGTGTAAACTGGCGATTTTCATTTACAGATTGGATTGCAGCAGCAACTGAATTGCTTAAAGTTTGGACAGCTAGGCCAACACGCATCTTCTGAAAATTATTTGGGTTTATGTGCACCGTTGTTAATTTTGTCATTTTGGTTACTTTTCCATACTCCAACTCGAATATTTCTCTAACAACGTCGAATCGCGCTACGCCATGCAGTGTTTTAAAATCGGCTTTGATGAAAGCATTTGTTATGGATTTGAAAATATGAGGTACGTCGTACATCAGGTAAATTTTTGCATTTTTATAAATAAAATAAGGTTTTTCACAAGATCCGCCTAGCATATCATAGCATTTTCTATTATTGGGTCCTTGATCACACGTAAGCCCACGCACATTTAGTCCCATTTCTCTTAAAATGTCAAAGTTTGACTCTACAAGTTTTTTTAGTACATCACCTTTTATTGAACTGGAAGTAACAAAATAGTTTAAAACGAACTTCCAACTTTTTACAACTCCTCTTATCATAAAAACGCAAACTTGGGACCCCATTTGATTCACTCGTTCATATCCTAAATCGACAACTCCATCTATAACATCTGCACATTTATTATAAGTAAATTTTTTTCTTATAGATACTTCATCAAAAATTAAAATGCATTCTTTTTCAAAAGGTTGCATCTTTTTCACAGTTTCTGTGAGCGCATTGTATATACATGAATTGTTACCTGGCTGCAAATTTTTAATGCTACTCCATCCACTAAAGGATGAAGGACTCTGAAGGTGCAATTTCAATATATTGTGGAGGTTGATCTTTAAAATATACTTTGAGAAAAGCTTATCTCATGCTCTTCCCAACGCGCATTTGTCCCTCTATTTATCTTTAGGAGCATTTTGCAAAATGTTTTTCGTTTGGACTTATATTTAAATTAAATAAGTAAATTTATATTCGGTGCGAATCCATGTATTTGCAAAAGTACAACAATAAAATACATATTTTTGCCCTATAAATAGACAATCGGTAACATTAAATTTTATGTAGCTTATGTCCATACACTTATGCATATGTGCGAAAACACAAGTTCTTTTTGTTTGTGTAAATTTTTTCTTTGCTTTAAATTAAATACACACATCCATTCATACTTACGCATGCAAAGGCACAGGGTGCCCCTGTGGCTGAGTGGCAGCGATGCTAGCCTCTCAGTCCAGAGGTCGTGGGTTCGATTCCCACCATAGACCCTGGGTGTTTTCCGCAGACAAGCTAATAGCTTTGCGGGTTGTGTTTAAAAAAAAAAAAAAAAAAGTTGTGAATTGTTCCAATTTTTATTGTATTTTATTGTACATGCATGCGTATGCAGATGAATAGCGAAGACTTGAGAATAATAAGTGCTCTGAGAAAATAAATTACTCTCTTTGAAACAAATGGATTTAGTAGTAAATCCACCAGCAAATTAAGCACTGACAGTACAATGTATGGACGTAGAACATCTTTATATATTTATAGTCTTTGGTATAACTGTTTATTTCACGCATGTTATAAAAAATTGGTCTAAAAGGCAACACTGCTTGTACATAGCATACAAAATTGTCGCTTTAATTCCCAGTACGTCAGACTTTTGCTACCCGGCAAGCTTATAGTCACTTCCGGGAAATAAACATGACGCGTAGGCAACGTGTAGCGCTAGGCCACCCTTCATCTTTAACGGCCTCATATAAAACAAATTTTTGAAATACTAAAAGTATTGTAAAACGTATGAAATTAAAGTGTTGTAAAACGCAAAATTTTTATAGTACTAAAAAATACCTCTCTGCTCTAACACTCGTTGTTTAACATTAGTACTCGTCAGGGCTGTCAGATATGGCGATTTCTCGGCATATCTGATTTGGCGATTTTTTAATTTCCTTGGCGTTCAATTTTTTTGTTTGGCGACATGGCGATTCAGACGATAAATAAATTTGCTGCCAATTTTTCTATGGCTATTTTTTTTTTGAACAAAATTAAACTTCAAAATTTTTATAATTCAGGAAATTAGTTGAAGGAGTAGTTTAAAACAAATAAATCCCACCAAAACTTGTCTGCAAGAAATTAAACAAGGCACATTCATTTCCAGGTAATATCAAAACGTTCTCACATTCCTTACAGAAACGAGGCACAGGATTACAAAAATATTGAAAAAATACAACAATGAAAAAAACAACATGTGTTTTAGTGTATCCAAAACTTCAAAATTAGAATTTGTTTAACACAAGGCAGATTCATTTCCAGATAATATCAGGATTACAAAAACAACATGGCTTGTAGCTCATCCAAAACTTCAAAAATATAATTTGTTAAACATAATAATAATAAAAATGATTTACATAAATTTGATAATATTTCTCCACAACAGCTACCACTAACAAAATTTGCAACGTTTAGCACTTTTCACAATTTTTTAATAGTTTTTTCATATTTTTAAATTTGTTTTCACATAATTTTTTTAATAAAATATTTTTCATATTGAAATTTTTTAACATTTTCTTTTAATTTCTCTTTCGTAAACAATTTTTGAAGTTGCGGATGATCTTTAATTTGAAAAAAAGCTCAGCTGCATTTCCGCTACTACCTTGTGAATGTGCCTTGATTTCGGAAAAATATTTGAAAACAAAAACGAAAAGTGTGCTGATTGAAATTGCTGTCAGTTTGAACACTCAATTGGAAATCAAAGTTGTATCAAGTTCTAAAAGTATGAATATATTAGTAAAAAAGTGTGAATGTATTGAAATTTTAAAGGCAAAACTTGATCGTGTAACCCTCAAGTTAATAATAGTAAGTAATCCGTTTTGAATTTTGATGAGAAAAATGCACAAGAAATAATTTTTGGCGATTTTATTTCGAGATTTGGTGAAAAAGTGCTATATAAATACAAATTTATTATCAAATATGTTTAAATTAGAAAAACTAGATAAAACTAATTTTGCCGACTTTTGGCGATTTTTAAAACCAATTTGGCGAAATAGGTCAGAAAAAATCTGACAACCCTGGTACTCGCTGAGTTTATAATGTTGGACTAGTACGCGCAGTACAGTCGTATTTTTCTTTCGGCCAAGGCGCAGAAAATATTAAATCTACGAAATAGTTCCGTGAAATTTTTGAAATTCTCGATTTACAAAGGAAAAACAAATAATGTAATATTTGATTAAATAATTAATGTGTTGCACAAAAAGTTTAAAGTTTGGTGAAGTCAATAAGAAAGATCGCTGTTAATAAATTCACGTTGGAAAACGTTTTTCGCCCATTTTTTTTCTACAATCGTGCATACTCGTTCTTTGCAATCGTCTTGTGTTGAAGAAAAGAAACGGCAGCCATACCTAAAAAAATTAAAAAAAATACGCACATTTTAAGAAAATATCTTGGAAAATGTTCAGGCAATTAAAATAAAATTCTTTAAAAACTGAATTTGTTCCAGTTTGAAATTAATATGTAATGATTTTCTAGACAATACATTGCAATTGCTTAGGAGTAAGAGGAAGCACGCAATATTTCAGAATTGTGAAAAAAAGTACTAATCGTTATACGTTTTATACTTTTTTTTATATTCACATAAGTATGTATGTGCGTATACATATATATTTAATGTATCTGTATATACATAACATGCATTAAAAAAAGGAATAAATAATGCTTGCGATTTTAGCTACACGAAGGGCGTCCATTATTGTTTTTAGTGTTCTTAAATAAATGAAAAGTATTAATTATATAAATATTTTGAATAAAATTCAAAGGAAGAGGACAATATCTAATCTACAAATATTAAATGTACATAAGTGCTTTTTTCTCTGTGATGAAATTAAAATTTCCTTATTGGCAACTTTAAAACATATTGTATGCACATAAGATCATTAATTTGAGCGCCTACAGAAAGTGTTAAAAAAAACTACTTTTTCCCTGAATTTAATACAATAAAAAAATTAATGTCTGGCATATAAAACAAAAAAAAAAAAAAAAATTGTGATTGGTCACTACGTTTTAAAACAACGGTGCGGTGTAAATAAATTTGAGCTATAAAAAATTTGACGAATTGTGTTAAATATTTGTCTGCAATTATTTTTTTAAATAAAGGTTTGTAATATAACTGTGTATAAAATTTTACTAAATTATAATAATTGTTCATTAGATTTATGTTCTACAAATTTACTATTTTTTTTTATGAAAAGAGAAAAGAGCGAGTAATTATATTTCAAGCAATAAATTGCAATGATAAGTTTTAAAGTTTAATGCTACAATAAATATATACATATATATTCATATAAGTATTTTAAAACTGTTTCTTGACTACATTAGATACAATTTTTCGATGGAGTAAGTAAGAATGCTCATTTGCATATTGATGTACAAAATTTCTTAACGTTTTCGATAATTTCATCATACAATGTGCAACTATAAGAAACGCCGGTAAAGAAGTACGCGTCTTATCATACAAAATTTACGCGTGAATCTTAAGTGATAGTGATTAAAGAATATGAGTGTTTCAATATTATTTTTAAACCAACCCCATTTCTTTAGTAGGTATATATTCTTATCATACCAGATTCACGGGCGAATCTTAAGTGATAGTTATTAAATAATATGATGGTCTTTCAATATTATTTTTAAACCAACCCCATTTCTATTTTAATTAAGTCCATCAAATAGTTTTTAAAAGTACGAGGTGGAACGATCAATTTTAGAAAATTATATAAAAGATCTATAAACAAGTAGTGAATGATTGAGTACATTTGTTCGTTTTAGTTAGTGTACATGATGAAATTCGCTTACTTCATTTGAAACGTGTGCGAGAAAGACTGTTGAGGAAAGTACTATAAAATATGATGCTGGTTGCGGTTGCTTCTTTGTGACTAAAATTGTTTATTTGGCTTTTGTTAAAATTTAAAACCAAAGTATTTCTCTTTAACTTCTGCGCAATTTTGGTAAACTGGACACAATTTACTTAGTGTGAAATTGTTTTGATAAAAAACTAAGGCTAATTTTTTACACAATTTATGCCTACATTTCTTTATAAATTAATTTCTACATATCTGGTCTTCATCAATAACAGCGTATGTCCAAAAATCAAATTTTTTCAGTAGAGACAAAAAAAATTATTTTTGAAGCTTAGTCCTAATTTACACTAAGCAAGTCTTATTGCTAAGCTGATTAGTTTGTTGGTGAGAGATACGAGGGGAACATAAACGTTTCTTTTACCCTCGTCTCTCGCTCTTAAAAAACTAATCAGCTTAGCAATAAGACTTGCTGAGTGTAAATTAGGACTTATTTAGAAAAGGTAGAAGTTACTCGTAAAAGAAGAATTATGAAAAAATTAATCAAATGATTCTTACATTTGTGTTTATTTTATTTCAGAATGTTATAGTATCTACTACATACATACATATGTACCTATTATTATGCCTGGTTAATGCCTGTTATTTCTACCCGTAGATATTAGTGTACAGATATCTGTCGCGTAAGTTAAATTCTATAAGTCAAACTTGTAGTTATAAGCCTTGGGTAAATTATTTGTAGGTTCAATATTTGGAAAAATATTTGACTTCAGAAAATATGACATAATGTTAGGTATTAGATTATTAAATGAAGTAGTTGAAAAAAGTTTTAAAAGCAACAATTGGACAATTTTTAAAATATATAAAACAAAATCGATTTACAATTGTGAGTAAACAAAGTGCGCCCAATATCTCGCATACGAAATACTATGTACTGTTGTACATAGGGCTTAATTTTTATATCTGCGGCCCCTGTGGGTGAGTGGTAGCGATGCTATCCTCTTAGCCCAGAGGTCGTGGGTTCGACTCCTGCCATATACACTGGGTGTTTTCTGTAGACAAGCTAGTCGCTTCGCGAGTTGTGTTTGTTAAAAAAAATAAAATAAAAAGTCAGCGATATGACCGTTAAATTGTACATATTGATAATATACATTTTTTACATATAGAGCAAAATGTTCTAGTTTTAGAAATTTGCAGTAAATGAAAATAGCGTTTAATATAAGCATTATGGTTTTTGTGGTTTTAGGTTGTGTTAATAAACTTTGCCTTTTTAAATTGTCTATTAATTGATCTGCCAGTCGCCGGATACTTATTTTTATTTACTTTTTTGTAGCTTTATGCTATACGGTTTTATACCTATACCTCCTAGAAATATGAGGCTTGCTAAACTTTTCGATGTCCCTTTTCATCGTACTGATTATACGGGTAATCGTACCCTGTCACGTACTTTCTCTTTCATGAACGATCTAAATTATAATATTCAAAGAGATTCTAAATCTCTTGTTGAATTCAACACTGAATTTTTTTTTTAACCTATTAAAAAAACTAATTTCTTTGTAATTGTTTAATTAAATGATTAATTATTAAATTTTTTAAAGTTAATCTTGTATATATGTATACATACGTTTTAAATTTCTATATAAATACTAATTTTTTAAATAACCTTAGTATTAGTTACATACTTTTTTTGTTATCTTAGTCTGTAAGGACTATTTGTCCATTGACTGAACTGCAATAAAATAAATAATTATCTAGTCAAGTTGCATAAATCTAGAAAGTATATTGTTAGATAAAAAACAAACAGCCCTTTCTTTCTAACAAAAAATAAACATAATTCAAAAAAAAAAATACTTCTTCCAGCAATCAATAGCGGTTTTATTAATGTAAATAAAATTTCTCAATATTAATATAAGTATTGCAGGTACATACTTTCATAATAAGAATTTAAAAAATACAAAAATTTGTTTTGGTGTATTTTCTAGAATTTCTATACCATCCAAACTACGGACATTTTGAGAGCAAACCATCCAAATATAGTAATTTTACAATTTCATTAATAATGCAATAAATAACACAGAACGAAAGGTATAATAACTTAATTCTAAATGCAGCAGTGTTCTACAATATGGCGCCAGCTCTTACTGAGCCTTTAAGTCCAACCGAAAATTTATCTAGTGCAACGGTAACGGCATCAAATACTCCAACAACGAGGTCTAGTAGGAAACTTGAATCTACAATTTCTAATAAAAGTGACAGTATATCAAAAAGCATAGCTACAAAATCTGCACCAACAATACGCGAAAAACGAAGTCGTAGCGGAGGAGTAATAAACCAAACACCATCTTCATCAAAACGTGTAGCGCGATTTAGAGATAATTTATCGCGTAACCCATTAACATCACACATAGTAGAGGGCAATACATTGGAAACGCCACAAATCCCTACACCGAGACGAACTTCTAAAGTGGAAGAAAGTGACAAAGAAATTGACAATTCTGTCTGTAGTTCCATCAGTAAAAACATCTTAGACACAAAGAATGAGCAAATGGGCTTAAGCACAGCCCCCCTAAGTAAGAAAAATAAGATTCCCAATAACGTTAACAAAAATAATACAACTGAAAGTTTGGACACGATTGACGATACTGCAAAAGATTCATCGACAGCACAATTGTTGGCTGATCTGACAAACGAAGCCATAACAGCTGAAATTTGTTTACGTAATCAACTCAAAGACGTTAATTTAGTAAAAAGTTCAGGAGATCCCTCATCACCGATTATACAACAAGATACATTTGCCGATACTGATTCTGATATTTTAGTATTAAAAGTCGAATCTCCTACAATAGCTATCGCGCCCGAAATAAACGCAACAACTACTGCGCACATGGAGGCGCAGTTAAATGATTTAAAATCGAAAAGTGTTCTAGATACAACGCCAAGCAATGAACTAGAAGAAACAACATCAACGCAAACAACAGCAAAAGATTTAGCTTCCACAAATGAAGATAATAGAGATAATTTAAAACGGGGAGAAACTTTAGAAAAAGAATTAGTAGTAGCAGATAAGTGTCTGTATACCGAAGATGGCCATAAACCAGAAAAATTTCTGGGGGCAACAGAAACTTGTATGGACTCTGCTACCAGCGTTTCACTTAATTTGCAGGATAATGCTGCGGGGGCCAAGAAAACTGCATCCAAAGTTGACATTTTACCCTTACAGGAACTGCCACCAGTTAGTACCGATTCAACGATGACTGCATCAGAAGTGGAAGATAATTTAGAAGGTAAAAACTTACAAATATGTACATATATAAAAAAATTAGATTGAAGTTGAAAAATATGAATAGGAAGAAAAGGCATATTTATCTAATGACGAAAGACTGTACTACCCATCAAGTCTACAAAACGTTGACAAAAAAAATTTTTCTGTTAAATTGTTTGCTGACTTGACGTTTGAAGAAGTGTCCCTTATGTTTTTTATTTCCTTTTGCTTTTGGCTTGCCCAGTTTTTCTACCCTAAGTCGTTAAATTATTTGAATTTTAATTTCAGAACGATTAAGTCAATTGGATGGCACAGCAATTGATTCCCCACCTCCTAACAATCACGATATAGATTCAAATGATAAAAGTAGTAAACATTCTGCTGCTGATGCTACACCTCCAAATACGCCTACCCATCAACAAAACTTGTGTAACGAACTACAGGAGCTACAACAGCAGTTGCAACAAACTCCACCAACTCCGGTGGCTCAACAAGTGCAGTCCAGTGATTCTCAAATTCAGCAACCTCAAGAACAACATCCACAGCAATCTAATTGCTTTAATTCCACTCAAAGTACAACTTCATCTATAAATATACTTGGTAATGTTAGCGGCCAGTCGTACATAAAAGAATCAGACAATGTTGGTAGTGCTGCTGAACTTGAAGATCAAGATATCGAAGAAGTTTTTAAAGTTCTCAAAGGATTTGAAGGTGGTACAACATCGGATCTTAATGTGTGCGATTTGAATGTTTTATTCAATGAAGTCTATATGAAAATCAATGAAACGGAATTAAGTGGTAATGTGGGAAGCGTTAGTAGTCCAGCTAGTGGTATGTCTTCTAATACTCAAAGTCATGTGGCTGTTACAAATCCTTCCATACAATTGGTTAAACCCACAGAAATGGAAGAAGCTCAAACGGAGATTGGAAAACGTCATCAACAGATGCAAAGGAAAATAGATTTTCTTTTGAGACGTTTGAGAAAGTTGCAAGCTCGTTACATGTGCAAACACACCAGTGAAGAAATAGCTGGCCTTTTTGAATGGAGCGCACGGGAGGCAAGTAAAGGAGTTACAAACACGACATGCTTACAGCATAACGAAAGCACTGGTATCCCCGATCCAAGTAAGTGTTTTTTGAAGGTTATAGCGGCACGACCGCCTGCCTCAGATTGGAAAGATATACACGAAACTTTGGTACCCGCGAGCCAACTTACAACGCTGCTGCGCAAAATAGAATCTGTGGCTAATGCACAGCAACTATGCACTACACCTTCTGCCACTTTAATGAATATTACTCACAAGAAAACTAAAAGAGCATTGATGGAAGCCCAAGTTGCGGCGGCATCAACAAACTCTTCTTCAATGGGTGCTTCGCTGTTCAGTGAGGGCAAAGCTGATGAAGTGGTGGTGGCAACATTGGAGGAAAATATTGCAGACGAGTTGTCACAAGTTGCTGGTTTATTGCAAACCGAAATGTCCGAGGTACAAAAAGCTATCGACTCAGATGCAACTGAATCGAGTTCTGGAGGGGAATCGGCTGATGAAATGGTTACCTATAACAATACGCAACAACAGTCGCTGCCTATGTAAGTATATTAAATTGTTGTTAGTGAAAATGTTATAACTTTTTATAATCTTAAATAAAAACCTAGAACTAAACGTGCCGCTTGGCGTTACTCACGAGATCGCGCGGCCATTGCATCGCGTTGGTCATGGCTACTTTCTCAAATATCCGACTTAGAAATTAAAATACGTCAACACAGTGAGTTGCACCAGGAAATTGTGCGATCTAAAGGTCTTGTTACGTGTGGTACTCAAATAGATGCAGCCGAGGAAAAAGTTAATGAAGATCTAATGGGTTCGAGTCGAACGCGTGGATATATGCCATCGTTATTCCGCAAAAGGAAGCTTATTCAGACGACTAATATTCATACAATATCCAAAAAGGCAGCGAGACCGAGGTAGATTTTATTTGTAGTTTCAGTACAAACGGACGTGATTAAATGTTTTTTTTTTTGGTTTTGTTTTGTTTTGTGGATATAGCACAATTAAATGTGGTTGTCAGTGGCCTGTACATCCGTGTGCTTTGTGTACGGGTCGCTTAGATCCCACTGCCCCTCGAGATCTACCCGACACCATGATGATGTCCGATCGCATAGCGTTATTAGATTCTGGCTATCATCCTGTTTTAAGTTTTAGAGAAAGTAGGTGCTAAATACATATTTTTGTATATGAATATGTATATGTGCAATTTTTTTTCGGGTTTCATAAAATTAATTTCATATTCAATTTAGATGTAAATAACGCTTTACACTTTGAGGCAATTGCTAAACAGCCCGAGTGGCAGCAACGTGTTATGCGTTGTCAGGCTAAAAACATTGCTAAGAATGTTTGGAGGGCCGAACGTGAAGCGGTTGCAGCTGCTGCCGGCGGGCATCATACTTCATCGAAAAAATATGGCGACACTCCTCCAACAAAACGACGTTACGTCAAAAAGAAGGATAGGCTATATAATGATGAAAAAACTGGAGGAAAAAGCTCGAATTCAACAACGGGTAATCAACAACATGCCGTCACAGTAACATCAGCACCAGCGGTAATATCGACTGCAGCATCGTTAACATCAACAGCATTAAATGATGCAGGAAATGGTACAGCAAATTTGTCTACTACTACGTCTACAACGCCACTTGTGGCCAACAGTAAATTATTGTAAACATGAAAAATTCGATAATTGATATTAACATAAAACAAAAACAATTTTTGCATCTTTTTTTCTTTTCATTTTTCTCTCCTCTCTGTGTATTCGTCCATCTGTTGTATTAATTTCCCCAAACCGGCTCTTCGACGTTTCATTTAATTGTCATTTCTGACGTCTCTGGCTTAACGACATTCAACTAACTGTTCTAAACAATCAAAACAATTACCCGTAAAATACATAATTATCATTAACATTGAAATATGAAAAATTCATATTTCGTTTTGAACGAATAAGTAGAAGCAATGACCAAAGGAGCGAAGAAATCGCACTGCCCCATTGTGTGGGAGGAAATCTCAGCGAACCCTCTACTACCACCGAAAAACTTCACTACCGCGAGCTTTACATCGACAACACCTTCGCCAGCAACGACGACGGCATCCAACAAAAAATACATACATCAGACGAGCGATTGTGTCCCAACAAACTACGATCAATTCAATCCCAACCAAATACCTTCATCATTGATCTCCAACAACCCCAACCACAACAGCAGCAAAAGTAATAAGAATCGTAAACTTTCATCATCAACAGTAGTATATCCTCACCATTATAATCATCTTAATAACAGCAGTAATTGTCTATATAATGGTGAATCCAGTTATGTGTATAGTCATGAATATTTGGGAGGAGTGGGAGAAAACTTTAATGTTCGCAGTCGTACCTCATCACCAACACACGGCAGCAGCAGCAACTTATACCAGAAGTATGAAAGGTAAGAACATTAAATATAGGTAACATTTTGGTCCATTTTGATATGCTTATTTATGTGTTTATTAGAATTTTATATTTTTTTTTAATTCAATTAATTGCAAATTGATATTTTCAATTAATAATTTTCAAATTAATTGTCGATTATTAAGGCAGAAACACTTACATAAACACATACGCACCGAATCAACTGGTCTGTTTTCCTTAACAAGCTTTTTCGTAAAAAGGTACTTTTTCGTAAACGTTGTCCCACAAAAAAAAAGTGAGGAAAAAGAAGTAGAGAAAGTACCACATCTACTGAATCAAACTTCTTCAAATTTCGGTTAAAAACCAATGAATTTTACATTGACGTGTCATTGGAAGGAACTGGTTTGCTTTTGACATTTTTTTAACTCATCAAAAATCATGTTTTTGTAGCTAAAAAAATTCGCAATTTGGGTGTGAAAATAATTCACTTCACAAAAGTAGTTAAAAGTGCTTTTTATTCAGTGAGTCAAATGACTTGTATATAGTTTGAAAAGAAAATATGGTTAAATAATTTAATTTTTTGTTATTTTATTTCATTGTTATTTTTAAGAAGAAACATTTTTTCATTTGAAAAGCCTTAAATGTTATAAAAAAAAAACATTTGTATTTGGCTTGAGCCAAAAAAGTAATGAATTTGTTGAAAACCAAGTAGTGATTTAAATTTCCATTTGATATGTGGTTGAAAATAACTTCTTTAACATCTAAAAATATGCATTGGATACTCCCGAAGTAATTAAAAGGTGGTTCGAAAGGAAGTTTTCCTATTTTTTGCTGGGTTTCTACACATCCGCTGTATGTTTATACTTTGTATATATAAAAAAATATTGCCAACAATTAAGAAATATCTAATGCTATGTTTAGACGACGAGTTGAATCACCTGCTTCGCTCTCTGAATCATGTTTATGAATCATGCTGTTTAGACTACGCATTCGTGCTTCGTGTGCATCGTGCCAATTTAGTGCTTTTCGTACTAGATTTAGAGTTTTTTAATTCATAACAGTGCGGAATTTTTCAAATTGTTGCTTTAAAAAGAAATTAGTGCCTTTTTTGGTGCTTTTCAGCTTTGATTTTAGTGCGTTTTACAAATCTACTAAATATTAATTTGTTAAAGTGTGGTGGCTTTATTTTCACTTTCAAAAACTATCTGCTTTCACCCCTTTTAGACATGCAAAGTTTCCTTTGCAGAATGTTAATTCAGCTTGGTGAAATATGAAGGAAGAAAAACTTTATCTTTCATAGTGAGAAAAAATAATATATTTCTAGAAATTACAGAGGATACCATGCACGTTATAAAATAGTTTAATTACAATAATCTAATTACTAACCACTGAGGGAAGCAATATATTGCTTTCTTGATAACGAAAGCTTCCAAAAATGCTTCTGAAAAGTACTAACTTAAGGCTCTCTAACAAAGTGGACAAAAGTAAAAAAATGTAAACCAGTAACTTTTCCACTGAGTACATAAAAACTACACATTATTACTTCTGTAAATGGAAACAGTAAGGCAAAAAATTAATATCTTTTTGGAAACTGAATGCATTGCTTCTAGCTGAAATTGAAGAAATGGAACGAAGTATTAGAAATTTAAGGATAAATAAATGGAAAAATTTGCTCAGAACTGATAAATTTTCGATCGAAGTTCATAATTCTAGAAATTCAACTGATCATAATCCATTTCTAATACTGTCAATATTTGCTCTAGGACTATTAACATTACCAGGTTCAAATGTTGAAGTAGAAATAACTTTTAGTGCTAATAACTGTTTTAAAAGTTAGTTAGAAATACAATAATTTTATAACTCAAATTGTTTCATTCATATAAAATACGGTCTAAAAAGAAAAGGCTTATGTTGTTCAGAATGTAACATACTGAACCATGTTCATGTAAAAATTAATTCAGACGAAACACCTAAAAATCTAATTGTTTTATTAAAACAGTTTTATGGCCAGAGGAAAAAGATGAAACTGCATTTCTTGAAACGAGGAGTATAATTCTCGTTGATTATCTTTTGTTAAAATAGTACACCATAATTGGAGTGTCTTCCCAAATGAACTTCAATTATTTTCCTACTCATATTCTACTTATAAGCAAAATCGAAATATGGCTCGATATAATTGAAATTATTACAAAAACCTATGAAATGTAGTAAATTTAAAATTGTAGTTAACTTAAATTTTTAATTTTTACTAATTCAATACATTTATAATTAGCCATATGGGCTTTCTCTGTATTGCAAATAAATAGATAAATATAAAAAAATAAATAAAAATATATTTATGTACATACATACATATGTACATACATATGTATACGAGTACTTATTTCATTTAGTGCTTTTTTATGAACACACAGTGGTTTTTGCTCTGAAAAAGTTGGCATCACTGTTCGCGTGGCATTTTTTTATGTATATTCACACAAACATACGTATCATACGCACGTATATACATGCATACACATAAGCATACATACTTTACATAAATTCCACTCATGCGAAATCTTGTTTTTGAAGGCATCTCTATATTTTCTTCATATTTTTCCTTTTTATATTATTCATAACTTAATTAAATTTATTTATATTAAACTCACATCTATGTTTTTTTGGCTTGTTTTCATTTGTTTACAAACACACACATACACATATACCTATTTTGTTTTGAAAGCTAGTTCAGATAAAGTGGCGATTAACTGCGATAAAAGTTAGAGAAGATACCAATTTTACGTGCCTCGCAAGTAGATTCATATTGAATCTACTAGATTCGCTCTCATAATTTTGTATGGCGAAGCAAGTTCATTCGGTCATGATTGGGGCGTGAAGCATGAATAGAGAGCGAAGCACGTACCGTCTAAACATAGTATAAGATTTAATTTAATTTATATCAAGTCTAAAGCAACAACAACCAAACAGTAGGAAAAAATTTATTAAAATTATTAGGTTTGTTCATTTACTAAAAATTGTTACCAATTTGTAACAATTGTTACTGCAAAGTGTTCATTAAACCAAAAAATTTGCAATGAGAGAGCGTGAAAAGAGAGAGAAAAATTGAGAGACAAAAAAATTCTTACAAATTAGGTCTGTTCCAGATACATAATGCAACAGTCCGAACTTATACAAAGTTACCCAAAAGCATTCCAGACACTGTTGCCAGACAATTTTACCAAATATCTGCAAAAAGTGACAAAACAATCTGAAAAATGTTTTAAAAAAATCGGCTCAAAATCTGCAACAATAAAAACACTTTAATTTTTAATTGTTTTTAACACCCGACAAAGAAAGGGGTGTTATAAGTTTGTAGTGTGTGTCTGTGTATCTCTGTGTCTGTTCGTGTCCACGTACAGCCCAAACGGCTGGACCGAACAAAAATGAAAAATTTTAAAAACCCCCGATATATCCAGAAAAGATGTGATATCTTCTAAACGACTAGACCGATTTTCTTCAAACATGATTAAGAACCTTCTCAAGTTACCTTTCAAACAGAAAAAACAAAATCAAAATCGGTTAAGCCGTTTGGGCTGTACGTGGACACGGCCAGACACACAGACACACACTACAAACTTATAACACCCCTTTTTTTGGTCGGGGGTTAATTATTTTTGTGCAATTTTGAGAGCGAATGGTAGAGTAATTTTTTTCATTTCCTGTCAGTGTTGTTAGACAATTTTGTCTAAATATCGTAAATTTTTGAAAATAAAATCGTCCTACAAGAATTATCAATTTTATTGAACAACTAATATACCATTTAGAAATAAAAGACTATTTTATGTAACAAGAAACAGTTCATCGACATTATTGTCAAAGATAAAAACTATAGGGTGAAATTAAATAAAAAAAATTCAAAATATATAATAGTGTGTTAACTATTTCTAAATAAAACTTGTTTCAAAATAAAACTATACATTTTAGAATTTGTTTTTTTATAACATTGTCAACATTGTAACATTCCGAAGAGTTTCACTTCAAATAATCTTTCGGAAACACAATGATTTCAAGGGTTTCTGTTTCCACTACATTTTAGATATTGGCTTTAGTAAGATTAATATTATTAAATATTCTTTTAACACTAGCTGATGAGTTTAGAAAAATAGAAAAATAAGTACATAACAAACTCACATATGTAAGTTATTTATTGTTTAGTAATTTAATCGATTTAACTCTTTTTCCAAAATATACTTACATATATACATACATATACATATATAAGTCGTTATCTTGAAAGTTAAAAAATCTAAGTTCTCTTATTTCATTTTCAATGCCTTAATATTTTTCTTTAGTCCTATTTTATTTACACCATACAAGTCTTATTGCTAAGCTGTATAGTTTGTAGGAGGGAGAGACGAAGGGAAAAGAAACGAGTACCTACCTTCATGTACTGTCAATAAGTTTTGCTTTCTCCTTCGTAATGTTAAAAAATCACACATGCATACACAAAACTATGCATAAAATATGAGCTGAAAAATAAGACTTGCATTGTGTGAACGGCGATGAAAGTTCAAAGAAGAAAAGGTGATAAGTTTAGCAATAAGACTTGGCTAGTGTGAACTGGGACTTAAGACACAAGATTTGGAAAAACTTTTTAGTAAAGGAAGAATTTCAGAGTCCATATTTAAAATAACTGATGCTGTAATTAAAATTAAATTTTTTCTGCAAGGACTTGTTGGCATATTTATGTTACTAAATACTTAATTCATCAAATCTTCAAAATGACGTAAAATTGTCAAATCTAACAACACTGTACACACTTGTAGGAACTTTTTCTTTGGGTAAGTTCGGACAAGAATTAAATAAGCAGCAAAAATTACTGCTTTCCAGAAGCGTATTTGTAAGGGAGAAAATGGTACAGAATCACTTGCTGCTGTGCATGAATAAGGCTTTTTTGTTCTAGAAGCAATACATTCCAAAAAGCGGTGGATTTATGCTTTACTAAGGTGCTTCACAGAAGTAATACATTTTGCTTCATATTTTATATAGAGGTAGATATCCACCTTGTCCGTACATTCATATGTACGAGTATATATATATATATATATATATGTATGTAATATATATGTATGTACTATACATATGTAAGTATATGAAGTTAATTTTTATGTTTTTCTTTCAATTTTGTATTGATTTATAGTATTTACTAATGAACTGTTAACTCTTTTTTTTAATAAAGGAATTTAAAATCAAAACTTTTGTATAATAATTTTCTTACTTAAAAAAACCGGTTGACCGGTTGTTTTTTCCTGAATTGTAAAAACCGAAACCGGGTTTTTTATAATTTCAAATATTCGAAGTATTCAAAAACCGGTTTCCGCAAAAAGTCGAATAATCGATCACCCTAGTTACAACAAACAGGCGGTTGTTAACAAGGCAACCCTACAAGAACACTACCAGTCAATTGACTGCTCATTTGATCGGAAGTCAGGCAGGATATATTCATCATTGCGTAGAACAAAGTTTCTATCACATTATTAAAGGCAAAATGAAAAATGTGGTGGAAACTTCTGTGTACGTGTGATGTTGCATCTCTTTCTAACTAATGAATATAACATATACACATATGGCCAATAAAATAGGTACGACATTTATAATCCGTAAAAATGCATATTTTTCGATTTTATGTAAACAAATAGTGGATCTTCGTTCATATTTATTTCGTGCAGCATTAGACTAAATAAAAATACCAATAAAAAAGTAATATTTTTAATTAATTAACATACTATGCGAAAAAAACGCGAAATTTGCTTGGCCATAAAAATAGGTACGAAAAGTAGATCCTTAAAATAAAAAGATTTTTGAGAGATTTTGCACAAAAACATCATTGAGGCAGCTAAATTACATCAGTAGCCACAAAGTCCACTATTAATTTAAATGTAATTATCTAATTTGTTGGTCATAGAAGAGATAATATTGTGACAGGTTTCAATAGGGGCATCATACCATATTTTCTGTACTTTTTGCAATAATTGAGTCTTGTTTTGAATATTTTCTTGTCCAATCCTTGTTTTTAGATCTCTCCATAGATTTTTAATTGGCTTAGGATCGGTGGATTGTCTTGACCACTTGATAAGACTAACCTTATTTTGCTGAAACCAACCACTCACTAACTTATAAGAGTGTTTGGGAGCGTAATATTGCTGGAAACACTAACATGGTGGCATTTTCTTCTCAGCATAAGGCAACATGAAATCTTCTAAAATGGTTTTGTAGACCTCAGTCATTGTCTCTGAAATAAGATGACGTCATTCCAAGAAAAACATCCCCAAACCCTTATATTACTGCCACCATGTTTGATTTTTTTTTTTTCGAGTAACTTGGGTTGAATTCTTGACCTTGGGTCTTCAGACATTTTGCCCAGCATCATTCCAAATAAATTAATTTTTGTTACACCGCTCCAGAGTATATTGCGCCATTTATTTAGTCCCTCTGAACCACACCATGTCTTATGACGATTCGCAAAGTCTTTCATCTTCGTTAAATTCAACAAGGGAACTTTACGAGCTATTCGTACGGGAAGATTTCCATCACACTACCGATGATGAACACTTCTTGCGGAAATTCGGTTATTTATTTCAGCTGCAATCGCCTCAGATGACTTAAAAGGGTCTCGTTTCGCCAGCATGGCAATTGTTGAATCCGTACTTGGGCTGTTTTTTTTCACAGCTCCACGACTTTCCATTACGTTTTGGTTCTCAAGGCTATTAGCGACAAGGACTGGAAAACAATATATTCAAAACAAGATGCAATTGTTGCAAATATTTCAGAAAATATGGTATGATGCCCCTATTGACACCTGTCACCATATCATCTCTTCTATGCCCAAAAAATTAGATAATTAAATTTAAATTAATAGTGGACTTTGTGGCAACTGATGTAATTTAGCTGTCTCAATGATGTTTTTGTGCAAAATCTCTCAAAAATCCTTTTATTTTAAGGATCCACTTTTCGTACCTATTTTTATGGCCAAGCGAATTTCGCGTTTTTTTCGCATAGTATGTTAATTAATTTAAAATGTTACTTTTTTATTGTTATTTTTATTTAGTCTAATGCTGCGCGAAATAAATATGAACGAATATCCCCTATTTGTTTACATAAAATCGAAAAATATGCATTTTCACGGATTATAAATGTCGTACCTATTTTATTGGCCATATGTGTAGTTGAACTGCTCACTCTAGTGATTTTTAGTAATCAATGATAGCATAAAAATTACTCAAGTTTGACTGATCATAATTGAATAATATATCCCCCACAATTGAGCAATCAGGCATGATTGATATACTGACAATAAATATAATTTTTATTATTTTAATTGTTTTTCTTTTATTATAAAAATTCACTTAAAAGTATAAAAGCACATAAAATATTTGAAACGAAAGATATAGTTCAGCAAAAACAGAATAACCTAGGCGGTATCTAGCCCTCTTCACACCTTTTAATCTCCAACGCATCTTGCTTTTAACAAATATCTAAAATTTTGAAAACAAATGCATTAAATTAAATTTTGTAAATTTCTTTTTTCACTTTTTACTTATCTTTTATTTTAGCATTTATAAATTTTAATTTTCGCAGACAATGAATTGTATTTCTTTTTTTAATAAAACTCGATGTTTTAAAAGTTTTGGCATATGTACATTAGATGTCCCACTCTAATATATATGCTAGAGTGGGGCAGCTATAATTAATAAATAAATCCAACAAAACTTCCGATCAAATGACTAGTCAATTGACTGTCAGTATTGAATACAATGTAAAATTAGTGCAAATGTGTTAGTGAACAAATCTTGTTTGTGTTAGTTTCAGTCATTCATTTCTTGTAGGGAAGTTTTTGTGATGTTATGCATTATAAGCGGCTAAAATCACTTTAATTTAATTTAAAAAGTAAGCAACATTATCATTTCAAGATGTGCAATTATCGTTTTTTGCGTTCCAGCAATTTTGGATAACTTTGTCCAATGCAGAGAGTAATTTTATTTTTACTCTCTTTATAAAATAGTTTTACTGATTTTCAATTAATTGCAATTATTGTTATTAAATTTAATATGAATATACTCCGAACATTATATTTCAATATATTTGTTTTAGATCCCTTGATCGTAAAAATCGTACATCATATGATATTGATAATATTGTGATACCTTACAGCGTTGCCGCTGCTACGCGTGTTGAAATTTTACCCTATAAAGAAATTCCAACTCCAAAGTAAGTGTAAATATATAAGAAATTCAAGTCTATAATATTGATTAAAAAAATGTATTTTAAGATGGCGTGTAATTGATAATGAAAATGTAGAAATCAACAATCCAACACAATTTTCGAAAAATCAAGAATGTGAAATAGAAAAATTATTGGACGATAAACCTATAACAAATGGACACGTTTGTGATAACGAATCAGAGGTGCCAACAAAAACGAATCCATCAGATTGCGAAAAGAAGTATGAAGAACGTTCAACTTCTATTAATGAAGGTTATAAAGAAGAAAGTCATATTATAGATATTGGAAAAGAGTTGGAATGTACTAAACATACTTTAAGGGGTGGCGCAAAAGAAAAGGCGACGACGTGTTCGGCTACAGACATCGCTGCAAACAACAAAATCAAAGTTGAACAGATTGAAGAAAAACTGAACAAATCTACAAGCAATATAAATGTTATTGATGAAACCGCTGAAGAACCAGAAGTTAAAAAACTCAAAATTGATTTAGATAGAATAGATGTTGGAAATTATAACTCAGAAAACAAAGAAACTGAAAAAGATCACAATGATGAGAAAATAATGCTACAAAATGGTTTCAAAATAGACACAGAAGAGCATGAAGACATTTCTGATGACGCTATGTTTTTGAGGCATGAAAGAGCATTGACCGAAGAACGTCGCAAATTCCAAACATACTTAAAATTTCCCTGGAGTACACGGTCCAGAGCTAATCGACGAATTGACAGTCGTGCTGAGTCAAGTGGGGCAAATACACCAGATCCCAGCTCACCAGCACCCCAAACACCTAGTGTGGGCGGCGGCGATTTGGAAGTATGCAGTTATTTTTCTAATACGTAAATGTGTGAAATTAAAATAAAATTTAATTTATTTTTTCCAGAGTATACCATCACCCCTCAATCCCGCAACACCATTAAATCCTTTAGACGCAGTTTCTGAAGCTGGAGACAATTCAAGTAACATATTTGAAATTTTTAAATTTTTTCTTCAAAGTATTATTTTTTATTGGTTTTTTTCCAGCATCATTTTTAGGTATAAACTCTTTGCCTAGCCTAAGCAGTAAACGTTATGAACGTAGACGCACAACTTCAAGCAAACGTGATAGGGAGGTAGAAAGGCGAAGTTCAACACCAGATTCAAAAGAGGTAATTAATAATAGAGGTTATATAATACATCCCAATTATGAATTAAAATTTAAAATGGAAAAAACTCCATGGGGAAAAAGTATGTATTCTAAATATGAGGGAGAGGGTGAATTCTTGTGAGAGTTTTATCTCCAGTAATTGTGAAGGAAACAATGCACAAATTTTAAAATCAAACAAATAAATGTTGTAAAACAATCGTATAAGAATTTATTAAGAACAAAAAGTTTAAATAAGTTCTGGAATTGTTGCCGCAGAATGAAAGCTTTAAATCCTTTAAGCCTCTGTATTTTAATTTTACTCATTTATGTATTACATGAACTTAAATCTGTAACACACTTGTTATACATATGTACATATGTAATTGAATTTTACTCATTTCTTTACTTCTCCTTAATACTATATAAAAGAAAAACGGTTAACATGTACATAAGTCAAGCAGGTAGAATTCTTTTATCAAAATCAAAAATAAAATTTGTCGTGGCTCTTACAGTTACATGAAAAAGAGCTTGTTGTAAAAACCTAGACACGAAGAACACAAATAATTTTAAAGCGCCTTTTGCTTCTTAATATTAATAAAAATTATAACTTTGTAATTTGAATTTACGCAAAGTGTTTTATTTCAAAGAAGTAAAGTGCTATTAAAATTTATAACTTCCCGTCAGTGACATTTCTTTAAAATTATTTTAATAAATCACCGAATAAAGCGATAATATGAAAAATTCTAATACTAAGAATAGCAGCAGTTGCAAAAAGTGTTCTGAAAAGGATACCGGCGATATGGTACAATGCGACGTTTGTGACCACTGGTATCATTATGGATGCGTTGGCGTCGACGAAAACGTTGCGAACGTAAGTTGGTGTTCTGAAAACTGTAGTGGCGCATCATCTATAACACACACAAGACTTGTAACAGATACGTCCACACCGACCACCTACAATGACAACGCGCGCCGGTGCTCTACCGACATACAAGGTATAAATCAAATTTATTCAACAATGTCATCAGGAAATGCAGATTTGATGCAGCCAACACATGCGTTAACACCGGGTAAAAGTACATACTCAATCCCTGTGGCAGCAACAATGGGCCCACCAAATGCTTCCCAGACAATGGCACCGATATCTACGATTTATACGGCACCCATAATGTCGTACTTACCACCTATTTCGTGGCAAAACACTTATCCTCCAATAATGCTTACACATGCACAACCTAATTTGTCACCGCACTATTCTCAGGTAGGAAGCTCCCTTTCACAAATGCAAGCTCAAACAACATGTACGACAACAACTAGCAACCTTGAAACTATTACAAGACAGCGAAACTTAGAGTTAAAAAAACTTGAAGAAGAAATGCAGCTAAAGCGGCAGTACTTGGACGCAAAATATAAAATATTGGCAGAAGAAAACGAATCTTCTGTACTAAACAGAAACATTACATTAAACGCAGAGCCGATGATAACAACAGCAGTAAATATAGGGCCAACACCAACACAACTAACTGCAAGACAGTCTTTTCCTAAACAGTTGCCAACCTTTAACGGCGATCCGGATGAATGGCCACTTTTCATTAGCAGCTTTGAAAATAGCACGCACTTGGCTGGCTACACGGACGCTGAAAATCTAATCAGGCTACAATCATCACTCAAAGGTAAGGCTCGTGAAATGGTTAAAAATAAATTGCTATTGCCGCAAATGGTTCCTGAAGTTATCCAAACACTACGAATGTGCTTCGGCAGGCCTGAATATATTCTAGATCGAGCCCTTTCCAAGGCCAGAAGTTTCCCACCCATTAAAGACAAATTGGACACGCTCATTGAATATGCTATTTGCGTACGAAATATTTGCGCTACTATGGAAGGGTGTCATATGTACTCCCATCTGAATAATCCCTTATTGGTAAAAGAATTAGTGGATAAACTCCCTAATAACCATAAACTGAGTTGGGCTATGTGTCACAAAGATGATCGCGCTCCAGTTGTTAAATGTTTCAGCGATTGGTTATATCACATGGCAGAGGCGGCGAGCAGTGTAACACCATTATTCGTCAAATCTGGCGCCGCTGTTAATACACATACACGTGAGTTCAGTGCCAGTAACGATAATAATAACGCAGTAAGTACGACGTGCATTGTATGTAACGACGGTAGTCACAAAATAGTCCAATGCGATGTTTTCAAGAACATGTCTCTAAATCGTAAATGGGAATGTATAAAGGCAAACAATATATGTCGACAGTGTTTAGGTAGACATAAACGTAAATGTAGCTTCAATAAGGAATGCGGTATAGATGGATGTAAGTATAAACATAACCCTTTGCTCCATAAGAAAGTAAAATCCGAACAAACTATGTCGAATTCTTCACAAAAAATGCAACAAAATTCTACTGTAAACGCACACAGCAATAATTACGATGAATTTCAGCCATTGTTTAGAATAGTGCCAGTGAATATACACGCCTCAAATAAAATTAAAAAAGTCTTTGCATTTTTAGACGAAGGGTCCGCGGTAACTCTGATCGAAAAGGATATTTTTGATGAAATGGGTCTCGAAGGCGAGAACGATCCATTATGCCTGAGATGGACGGGTGACACAACACGCATGGAGAGTGATTCTGTAAAGGGGGACATCGTTATATCGAATGTGACCAACAACAAGCAGTTTCATTTGAAATCAGTTCATACAGTAGGTAATCTTGGACTTCACGCACAGACAATCGATACAGATGGCATATTAAAAAGATACCCACACTTGGCCAACTTGCCAATAGAGTCGTACCATAATGCTACACCAGCAATATTGATTGGGGCTGATAATTGGAACTTGGCGGTTCCACTAAAAATAAAAGAAGGACTACCAAACCAACCCATCGCTTCTAAGACACGTCTAGGCTGGACGCTACAAGGGTGCAATAGTAAGTCTGCCAAAGAATTCCAAATGAATATTCATATGTGTGACTGTCAACAAAGGTACAGTGAGCTCCACGATATGGTTAAAATTTTTTTTTGCTTAGAATCAAGCCAACCAATGCAGTTACTTTCTCACGATGATATTAAGGCCATGGAAATATTAGAAAATACGTGTAAAAAAGTGAACGGCCGCTATGAAGTGGGCTTATTATGGCACGACCAAAACGTACGTTTGCCAGATAACTATTATCTTGCATTAAAACGCTTAAAGTGCTTGCAAAACAAATTTAACAAAAATCCATACTTGAAGACCACTATACAAACGCAAATCGATAATCTTATTCAAAAAGGGTATGCTGAAAAACTTACTCCAAATGAATTAAAAGTGCATCATGACAAAACCTGGTATCTACCAGTATTCGTTGTCTCAAATCCGAACAAACCGGATAAAGTCCGACTTGTTTGGGACGCTGCGGCGAAATCTAACGGCGTGTCATTAAATGACTTTATGATGGCAGGCCCTGATTTTTTAAAACCTTTAGTGGAAATTCTATTAAAATTTCGAATTGGGAAAATTGCCATTTGTGCCGATATAACCGAGATGTTTCACAGGGTAAACGTGAGAGAAAACGATATGCACGCACAGAGATTCCTGTGGTACGACGAAAAAGGTGAGCCGAGTATTTTTGTCATGCGTGCATTAACCTTTGGTATTACCTGCGCTCCCTGCATAGCTCACTATGTTCGCAATAAAAACGCAGACGAGTTTAAAGATAAACATCCCAGAGCAGTCGAAGCGATACAAGAAAATCATTACGTAGATGATTTCATTGACAGTGCTCCAGACGAAAAACAAGCAACAGAGTTGGCAAGGTGCGTAAGAGAAATTCATGAAGCTGGTGGTTTTAAAATGCACCACTGGGCATCCAACTCGAAAAAAGTTCTACAAGAGTTACATAGCGACACCTTTCCTGAGCAAGAAATAAAAGACTGGGGTTCAACGACTAAAGTATTAGGTTTGTATTGGGACCCGAATAATGACCAGTTTAGATATATTTCCAGATTTGTTAGACTACGGCGTGATATATTAAATGAGTCCCTAACACCGACCAAGCGTGAAACACTACAAGTTTTGATGTCCATTTATGATCCCCTTGGATTCGCTTCTTGCTACACCATAGCCTTAAAAATACTGTTACAAGAAGTATGGAGATCTGGCATAGGGTGGGACGAAAGGCTGACCAGTCCAATAGAAAAAAGTTGGTGCATGTGGAAATCCACTATTCCAAAAATAACGTCCATTAGAATTCCTCGATGCTACTCCCCAACAATGCCAACAGCAGACGAAGTGCAACTTCACACATTCGTGGACGCCAGTGAAAGAGCTTACGCTGCCATATGCTATCTACGAATCAAAAAAGATAACGTTATAACTGTCTCTTTAGTTGCCGCTAAAAACAAGGTGGTGCCATTGAAACCGCTCTCGATTCCAAGGCTCGAATTGCAGGCTGCTTTACTTGGCGCGAGACTAGCAAAGAACATCCTAAATATACGTCACATAAAAACAGACTCTCAAATTTGGTGGAGCGACTCGAAAACTATCTTGAGTTGGCTACAAGCAGATCCAAGGAGGTTTCATCAATTCGTCATGCATCGAGTAGGAGAGATTATCGAGAGTACAAACGTTAATCAGTGGAGATGGGTACCGTCCAAACAAAATCCAGCTGACCTCGCTACTAAATCAGAGATAAAACTAAACACAAAATTATGGTTTGAAGGCCCCGAATTTTTGCGCTATGATGCAACTGAGTGGCCACATTGTGATGACCTTGGAAAGCTCGATGGAACAGAAATGAAACACTGCTCATTAGTAATTGAAAACGTACGTAGTATGAAAATTAATGCTGAATATTTTTCCGACTGGAGGCGCTTGTACCGTGCTGTGGCTACATTTTTCTTGTACTGTTACCGTTTGAGAGAATTGGCGAAAAAGAAATTTATAAAGGAATTTGTTGCAGTTGATTGCGATTTAATAAAAATTGCTCAAATGTTCTTGATGCGAGTTGCACAGAATACTGAATATACTCTCGAAATATATCGCTTGGCGCATGGCAACTCAATTCAAAAGGGGAGCAAACTTACCCCTCTCAACGTTTATCTGGACGAATATGGTGTCATTAGGTCCCGAGGCAGAACAGAATATCTTAATAGTCATGAAGACGTAATCGTTCTACCTAATGACCATCACGTAACATTCCTATTAGTACGTCACTTCCATGAAAAATTTCGGCATCAATATCATGAAACTGCACTAAATGAAATAAAAGGTCAATATCACATAACAAAGCTACGCGTTCTATTCCGTAAAGTGCGTCGTATGTGCCAATGGTGTAAAATCAATTATGCTATGCCACAGATACCGCAAATGGCAGCTCTGCCAATGTCAAGACTTTCCGCATTTGAACGACCATTTACCTTTGTCGGCATGGACTATTTTGGACCAATAAATGTTGCTGTTGGCAGAAGACGAGAGAAGAGGTGGGGCGTAATATTTACTTGTCTAACAGTCCGCGCTATTCATATTGAAATCGCGCATAGCCTTGACACAAGTTCATGTATCATGGCAATAAGAAACTTTATTTCAAGACGTGGAACACCTAAAGAAATATATTCCGATAATGGAACAAATTTTAAGGCGGCTGAAAAAATACTGTGCTCCCAAACCAAAAATGTCAACTTGGTATCAATTAAAACTAAATTTGAACAAATTAAGTGGAAATTTAACCCGCCAGCGGCACCACATATGGGCGGTGCTTGGGAAAGGTTAGTGAAGTCAGTTAAGACCGTTCTTTATAATATATGCCCGACGATGAAGTTTAGCGATGAAAGCCTAAAAAACGCATTATGTGAAGCTGAATTTACCATTAATTGCCGCCCACTGACTTTTGTCTCTATTGAGTGCGATGACGATGAAGCCATTACTCCCAACCACTTATTAATCGGCTCGTCAGATGGATACAAACCGATTGCAAATACAAATGTTGATCTCCGACAACGATGGTACAAGTCACAGGAGTTTGCCGATCAGTTTTGGCGTAGATGGCTTAAAGAATATGTACCCATAATATCGCGACGTAGCAAATGGTTTACAAAACAACCACCCATAAAAGTTGGTGACGTAGTCATCATTGTGGACTCAGACCTTCCAAGAAATTGCTGGCCTAAAGGTCTGGTGGTGGACGTCGTAGTAGCGAAGGATGGCCAAGTTAGGAGGGCTACAGTGAAAACAAACAAAGGCATTTTCCAACGACCAGTAGCAAAATTAGCTGTGCTAAATGTAAGCGGCACCTTTGAAGGTAAACTCAACCAATCGATCTCGTTTACGGCGGAGGGAAATGTTGCCGCAGAATGAAAGCTTTAAATCCTTTAAGCCTCTGTATTTTAATTTTACTCATTTATGTATTACATGAACTTAAATCTGTAACACACTTGTTATACATATGTACATATGTAATTGAATTTTACTCATTTCTTTACTTCTCCTTAATACTATATAAAAGAAAAACGGTTAACATGTACATAAGTCAAGCAGGTAGAATTCTTTTATCAAAATCAAAAATAAAATTTGTCGTGGCTCTTACAGTTACATGAAAAAGAGCTTGTTGTAAAAACCTAGACACGAAGAACACAAATAATTTTAAAGCGCCTTTTGCTTCTTAATATTAATAAAAATTATAACTTTGTAATTTGAATTTACGCAAAGTGTTTTATTTCAAAGAAGTAAAGTGCTATTAAAATTTATAACTTCCCGTCAGTGACAGGAATGTTATACATATTTCCCTCTTGTTTGATTCAAGCCAGTTATTTAGAATGGGAGGATAGGGAAAAGAAAAAACTCTCCTGGAAAATTTATAATTGGGCTGATTAAATTATCCAAAATTCGAAATGCAATTTAATAGCTTAAGTTGTACTCTTAATGCAACCTAACTAGATATCAAATTGGATTAAAATGATTTGTTCTTATAAAAATATTGAAAAATGTAGCTTGTACCGCCATATGAACCACTTACATTCCCCTTGACTGACGAGCAATTTGAGGAACTATTGCGCGCCATGCCCACTGATCATAGTGAGGACAGCAAACGATTTGATGAGTGCTATCTTCCTGGCGGCAGTGGTGGTGTAATTGGACTAGGAGGAACTATGTCTAATAAATATCCGCGCAATATAAGTGGCAGCACTTCAAAAAGAAGCTCGAGAGCTTCAACACTATGTGGTGATTCAGCAACGACGACATCTGCGGCCATTGGTGTGGGTGGCCGACGGCCACAATGTTCAAATTCCAAAAACCTTGGACCAATTTCAGCGGACGACAGCAATGCTGACGATATGCTATTGTATGATGACGATTACGATGATGATTATCCAAAACATCATTTGGCTCCAAATGATGATCACCTGACGGCCGATAGTGTTGGCGTTGGGAATTTCACTGCTTGTGATAATCTTTACATTGATGATGACGACGATATATACGGTGATCAGTACGGTGCCTATGTTGGTCGACAGCAACGTAAACATCCTGGTGATAGTGAGGAGTCATCCGAGGAAGAACCCTTTCAAGATGATGATCCGAATGATCCCGAATGGCGCGGAGAAACTGAAGAACGTTTGCGTAAAAAGGTATAATAAGAGCCATTAAGAATATTTTTGATAACCACAGTATATACTAAGTCTTGTACGTTGTTGCAAGGTATGATTTTTTCTACAACTGAGAAAACTAATCCCTTTTACATTTTATTCAAATAACTATTTCATATATAGTGTATGTATGTATTTAGAAGATATATATTTAAAATTTATTTGTGTTAATTAAATTGCAAATCTATTATAAATATAATGTTGTTTCAACAATAGCACTTCTCAAAAAAGCTATATATACTAAAATTACAAGAAGTACATACATACATATGTACATACATATATGAAACAAATCAAAACCGATTACATAATAATAATTCTATTTGAAAATACAAAGTAAATTATTTTAAACTGGATTTATTTTTATTTTTATCAAACAATTATACTATTTTATGAGATACATATAAATAATATTATTAGCATTTGTGTTTAACAAATACAAAACATGATTGAATTACAAAAGATGTGTAAAAATGTAACATTTAATAATATTTGTGCTGTAAAAATTATTGGAAAGCCACAACATAAAATAGTCATTTCTTCTTTGGGCTTTCTATTTACTTATAATACAAATAATGTAAATATTTTTAATTAAGTAGTAGTATAAAAAATAATTAAAAATCTAATTAATAGTTTTTAATTTTAAATGCCACCACATAAACTAATGGATTTTCTTTTTCATTGTTTTATTTTGTTTTTAAGTAAGCAGAAAACTGTAAGTTTTGCAATTATTAATTAAATAACACACGTAAAATATGTATGTACTATATTGTTAAAGATTTAAGAGTTTGACGCATTTCAGCCTAGACGCCTATTTTTTTTTTAATATTTCGGGCTTTAAGAAAATGAAGTAAAAAATGTTTGAAATAACAAAACAATGGTTACAAATATACAGAAACTACATAATTATTTTTAAAGCTAAATTTATTGATAATTGATTAAATTATGATTATGCTTTATATTAGTTAACAACAAACAAGTGTATTTATCTGCACTTTCTTCCTATGTCTCTTTCTATCTTTCTGTTCTTCTGTCTACTGAATACAAAGCAAGTTTTCTTTTTGTATTTTGGTGTACATTGGTAGAATTAGTCGATTCGTAACGTGTTACTTTTGAAGTTGTCGTATCGTTTAAATCTGGATGTTAAGGCTCAGTTAGCCGACTGTAACTGCAACGGTAGGAAATAGCTGATCAATATTGTTATGTGAAAAGTAATGAAAATGGTTATAGAGATGTAACCGAAATGTAAGAATCTGTACATTACTTTTCACAAAACAATAACGATCAGCTGTTTCCTACGGTTGCAGTTACAGTCCAACGGCAACGGTAGGAAACAGCTGATCGATATTGTTATGTAAAAAGTAATGTACAGATTCTTACATTCCAGTTACATCTCTATAACCACCATCATTACTTTTCACAAAACAATATCGATCAGATGTTTCCTACCGTTGTAGCCTTTAAGGGTCAGTTACCCGACTGAAATTTAATGTAACTGCAATGTAGGAAACAGCTGATCGAAAAAGTAGGTTACGTTACATTACATCTCAGTTACAGGACTGTACTGTAACGTAGGAAACAGCTGATCGATACTTTTATATGAAAAGTAGGTTACGTTACATTACATCTCTATAACCATTTGCACTACTTTTCAAATAACAACATCGATCAGATGTTTCCTACTGTTGCAGTTACTTTACATTACAGTCGGGTAACTGAGCCTTTACAGTCGGCTAACTGAGCCTTTAGTTAGTAAAAACGTGAGGCTGCTAGCGAACGTGTCAGCTGTTATTGTATTTCTCTTTGCTTTATACGTGTGTGCGTATGCACATATGTATGTAAGAGATGAGTGACGTTTGCCACGTAAAAATATATTTTCAGTAGATTTCTACCTCACATATGTACGTTACGATAAATATTAAATAAACAGCAACATGTTTTATTTATGTTACATATTTTGTCAGCTGATTCGTAAACTCACGATACAATTCAACTAACTCTACCGTACGTAAGTACTCTTAGCTTGAACGAAAATGCATGAAACTACGAGTACATTTTTGAAATTTTGCATGAGAAAGAAAAAGCTATAAAAATGTTGAAGTGATGATAGATAGTTGATTGGGTTTAAATCTCAGAAATAAATAAAAAAAAAATTATACTATCCGATGGAAAGTTAATTAAATAAAAATTGATAGCATATCATATATCCCGAATTATAGGGCCTTTAAAGGTTTCATATAAAACTGTAATCTTGCATTGCATTTCTGAATGTAACGGTTCCAATTAGTGGTATAAATTAAGAGCTGTGCAGAGAATCTGTACTAAGCAGCGCTGATTCGGGAAGTACCCGGTTGGAGAAAATCCTTAATCATATAATGAATATTTAGTAAGCAGCGTCGTTTTCGGGAAATACCATTGTGGAGAAATCCTTAAAATAATCTTTAGTAAGCAGCGCCGATTCGGGAAACACCAAAGTGGAGAAAAAATTTCAATAACTTCTTAAAGATCATCTCAAAAGCTTTTAAATCGTATTAATTTTGACTGCATTCGATGGAACATACATATACAATTTTTTATTTCCTAACGGATAGTAAAATTTTAATTTATTTTTGAAAGGAGGACCTAAAGGATACATTCACATATTATGTTATGATATTTTCGGAGTTTTTATAAACACCTTAACCTTAAATCCTTAATCCTTAATTTTGGTAAACTGATTGTTGTATTCACACCCCATTCCGAATGTATTTTGATATATTAGTGTTTGTTGTGAGTTCGAAGTTCGAACGTTTTCAATTAGAATGAAAAGAAGATTTGGTGTCCGCAATTAATATGATTTTTAACATTTTCGAACTAATTTTCGAAAGGCAATTTATAAACGGCTATACAAGAATACAAGTGGATACACAAGCTAAGTGTCAAACTCAATGTATAAAGTTATTTTGTTTTTTTCCGAATATTTTTGCAAATTGGTTGCAAATGTGGGAATGTTTTTCATATCTCCTTTTCTTTGTATTAAAACCAAATATATATTAGTTTTAATTTCCGAATTAGATAAGATATCAATCAAACCTAAGTCCAAAAAAGATTTTTTTATATTAAATTAATTTTACGGCCTGTCTCACGAGGTCACCAGAAATCGTTCGATCGAATACTTATATTGAAAACAATAAATTTTCTAATTTTATTGTTGTTTGCAATACAACTTGTCGATCGATGGTGACATCGTGGGACAGTCCGTTACTGTTTAAAAAAAGGAAATTCTATTTGCTTTCAAGCTGCTTGGTATAGTCGAAAGTAAAACGAAAATATTCGAAAGTGAATGTCAGGATTCACTTTCACACGGATGTTAAACTCATGACAGACACGATTGCAACGGTTTTCATTTTGTTTGTTAGCTACATGTTTTTTCATTTAAGCTGACTATATGTATGTTGTCGGAACTAGAGGTGGGCGCGTGTTTTAATAAGGCTTTAACACAGTCGTAAAGCAGCTCTGGAGTGGAGTGGATCTGAGAAACTCCTACTTCCTATACGAGGATATAGGTCGTTTGAAGATGCCTAAAGAATCTCCTTCCTTTTGAATTTTTTGTTCCATTTGAAACATAAAGCTAAAAAAAATTCAGAACTTTGAGCTTAAGAGGAGAACCATACACTATCATGTTTACACTACTATGTTTGCGTGTTTGACGATACAAAATATTCAATTATTTATTTAATGCAAATTCATGCTTACATATTTTACACCTAAAATCGTTTCGTGTTTTTTCGTTTCAATTTTGGCCAACACGAAACGACCCGACCACGCACAAAATTAGATTTTCTGTCACGAACTTCGTGTTGAGTCGTGCGTGTTCGTTCGTGTCACGAAAAAAAAACGACACGCCCCCATCTCTAGTCAGAACTGTTAAATATTTGTATTTTAAAAGAAAAATTTAAGCTAAAGAGCACGAAAATAGTAAATATATATTTTTTTAATAAACATTTACGGCCTTATTTATAAAAATGATTAAGGTTTTTTTTGTAATTGAAATTTTCATACAACATTTTTCTAATTAAGCCTTTATAAAGCCTTAATAATTTTTATAAATGAGGCTGTTAAACTCAAAACTCTGGATAGTAATAAATAGTTTCAACACACCTTATGCATGTATCAGGAGTGCTTTTGAAATCATAGCGATTTAAAATCTCCGAATTAATAAATTTTATGATTTTTTTTATTTTAAGCTACTATTTCCTTTCAACATAACTTTAAAGCACAAAATCGTACAATTAATAGAAAGAACAATGTTTTCAATTTTCATAATCAAACGTTTTCAAATTCTAGCGGTTTCCCGGTGGTCTACTCTGTAATTCGAAACGAAAGTTAATGCTTTCGAATTTTAATATTAATAACATATAAATTCGAACGCATTTTCTTTCGTTTCGAGATGCAGAGTAGATCTCCAGAGAGCATGCATGATAATTTTTTTTTATATTATCAATAATAATTTGATGCTTGAATAAAATAATATGATATACAAAAACTAGTTCTGATGACACTTCTTAAAATTAGTTCAAATTATTTTTAATTTTGATTATCACTTTGTTTATTTCTTATTTCTCCTTAATTTCACTATGCTTAATTTTACCAGTAACTAAATAATAAAAAAAGATCCCTACAAACACTCCTATTCTGTAGTGATTTGTATTGTTTTAATATTTAATTATAGCAAAAACAAAACATAAAAATGCAATTTATAATTGCATTATTATTACAAGCAAAACAAAAATTAATAATATGTAAAAATATGTATTAATAAAAAAATATATATACATATACAATAAATAAAAATAAATTTTAGTTTTTAATTATAATGAAATAAATGTTAAATTGTATAAAAGTCATAACAGCTTGGATTATATTTCCGTCAATAATGCAACATCAAAATCGAACAATCCCACGCCGAAAAAGACAATCGGGCCAACGTTGGTAAAGCGTTTTCTAAGGTGATTCAAACGTTGGCAAGTAGTAAGATATGCCAACACGCAAATAATGTCGATCTACGGTTGGCCGATTGTTTTTCATGTCGATGTCTAAGTATTGTGAAAACTAAAAATTCAGTGCTTTGCCAATATTCACCCTTATCGGGAATAAGAGGTGAACATTTTATTCACGTAAAATATTTATCATTAACAAAAAATTGTGATAAAACGAAAAAATACTACACATCTCAACAACACAAGACTACCGACCAAAATTTTAGGGAAAAAAGGAAACACATTTTACATGAACTTTACTCGTATTCCCGATAAAGTTGATTATCATTTTGTTTAGTAAAACATTTTCCCAGTATTTCTCTGATGAAATGCAAATGCCTTATATCAGCAGTTAGCACGAAACCGAATGGCCTGGATTCGAACCCGGTCTCCGACAGTCATTAAAATAACAAAAACCACGCATTTTTCTGATGTGCATTATGGTCCTTTTTATCAGGGGGTCTGTATTTCGAAACGAAAGAAAATGCTTTCGAATATGTATGCTATTAGCATTATAAATCGAAAGCTTTTGCTTTCGTTTCGAATTACAGAGTAGACCCCCAGTTGTAGGAAAAGTTCTAGTGTCACTAAAACTAACACCAGAAGCGCTGCAACTGCAAATAAGCGAGCAAAAAAAGCAGAGTTGTAAAAGAATGATGATCTCTTTCTTCACCACTTGTCTTCTCTATCACTATCCCTTCCATATCACCCTCTCTCACTATCTTCTCTTCAACTCACAGGTAGCACAAAGTGATCATTGTATTGGACACAAGTGAGCTGGGCTCTAAATTTCACCCTTCCTTACCATCAGCCTGCTAACCTAACCTTACCTACACTTTTATTCCCGATAAATCTGAATATAATCAGGTATGTGATGAAAAACGATTTAGACACAAAAACAATTTGAAAACGATAAAAGGTGTGATTGATTTTTCAAATTACATATTTATAAGTTGTTCAATAATTTTGTTTAACTTTCGTTTCACAGCCTTGTTCCGGTGTGTGATGGAAAACGATTGTTAAATTTCTTTTAAAAGTTGATCTATAAATTTTGAATTCGCGATTGGCTCAAAAAATTTTCACGAAATCGTTTGAAATTCCTCACACATTTTCAAAATGAAATAAATATTTAGAAAGCGGCAATAACAACCACAACACAGCTTATTTTACTATTTCAAAGTCGATTTCCATAATATGTTATCTTAATATAGAAAGGCCCTAATTCATTATTTTTTTAAAATCGAGATTTTTGAGTTTTTCGATACTGCCCTAGGGGCAGTTAGAGCCCTGCGAGCAAATTTTATAAAAAATTTTCCCTTTGTATGGAAGGAGGAGTAGAGATAAGGCATATATATGTTCGGAAGAAATGTTGGAGATAAAAAATTACTGTGGGTCGGTCTTACATTTTACCCCCCTGGGAGGCACCATAAAAGCGGAAAAAGCCGATTTCTTAAAAAAAAAAATTTTTTGTATGGGGACCACCTTAATGATTGAAGATAGACGATAAGTATGTTTAGAGAAAAAATATTGGAGGTTAGTCATACATTTGACTTCGATAGGTACGCCCTAGGGGAAGTTAGATAGATCCCTGCGAGTAAATTTTATAAAAAATTTCCCCTTTGTAAGGGAGCCCTCTTAAGGAGAGGAGTTAGGCGGTCGGTGTGTTTAAAAATGATGTTGGGCGGAAAAAATTAATGGGTGCTGGTCATACATTTGGCACTTGTAGCGGTGACCCCGGGAAAGTTACATATATGATTTTTTGTAATATTTTTTTTTTGCTTTTACCCTCAACTTTGAGCTCGAAGAGGCGACCTTTGCCCCCATCTGACCGCCACCATTTTTTTGGCTGAGATGTTTTTTTTCCAAACCTCATAAAATGAGGGGTTCTTGCAAGTCGAAATCGAAAAAGCGGCTACTATGCCATACCTAATGTACATGTGTATTGTATTTGAATCTATTTCCTAAAATTTAAAACAACATTAGCTTGCTTGACACAAATTTTTATTTGCTTATACATGTATAATAATATTCTTTATCGTTTTCAAGGATCTTCAATATATTCGTTATAGTCCTGAGAACTTACAGTATTGCGATGTATTGACGCTATACGAGGCCGTATCATCATACGAGTTTTCTTAAGCGAATAGTCACCAAGCCACAGCTCCCACATAATGCCAATGTAATTATGACCCAAGGGAGTGTTGTGATAAATACCATTTAAATTTGCCTCCGAGCAACTACAATTATGAGAAGTGTTGATATGTACGTAGTTACAACACATACATATATCGTTATCTTAACATAGAAAGGCCCTAACTCATTTTTTTGAAATCAAGATTTTTGGATTTTTCGATACATAAAAAATATTTTGGTTTGATAAAACGTTTATTAATCAAATTTCCATAGAAAATTTGTTTAATAAATAAATAATTAAATTTCCATAGAAAATTTGTTTAATAAACCTCTTATAAAACAGATATGTTTTTTTATGAAATATGAAATATCTCGATTAAAAAAAAAAATTAGTTAATTAGGCCTTTCAGTATTAAGGTAACGATATGTATTTATGAGCTTATATGCACATATATTATACATACATACATATATACATATCGTTAGCTAAAATGCAAAAAGGCGTAACTAACAAAAATATAATTTTACAGGAGAAACAAAAAACTAAACAAAAAACTGAGCAAACGTGTACTTAAGTCCCCTTGTTATTTGTAATATTTTGTCAAGACATGTATATATTTTAATGGCATTCATAATAATCAATCAGAAACTCGATTTTGAATTTTTTGTTAGTTACGCCTTTTTGCATTTTAGCTGACGATATATAGCATGTATGCAAAATCAATACATAAATACATACATATTTACTCACTTATTAAACCACCAACCGCTCGCATAACCCATGGCACAGGAGCAGCAACCATCGATAGTTCGATCATTGCGTTTATCGTAAGTACTAAAGTCATTGTCATTGTGATATTTCATTGCATCTTTAATCGTTCCACTATATCCTCCAATCAATAAATTATAATTGTATTTCTCCGAATCTATGCGAAATACCGAATACTCCGTCCACATTTGTGTACCATTAAAATCTTCCAATTCGATGCGCAGCTCATAGTCATCGTGATAAACTAGACGATGTATGAATTCGTTCCCAAACCAAAAATCGCTCGATAAATGGCCAAAACCATTACGATACTCGGACCACGAACGGTTAAAATTTTCTTGGTGCTCAAAAGGACCGCGCCTTTGTATTACAGTCCAGGGCAATGCACCATCGTTGGAAGAGTTGGCGAATACACAATATCTTTCGTTGAAATCACGTTCATCCTCATTAATATCGGGTTGCAAAAACTTGTAAATGCCGTCAATGTGCGCACTATCGTCATTAACATCAACATACGTTAGCTCTTCCAGCAATTCATGGCAACCACTTAGATTTGGGCGCACAAATTCTTAAAGAAAGAAATTAAATTAAATTAAATCAAATTATACAAAAATTTATTGCTTTTTAAATATTTCTTTAGGTATTAGATTAGTTTTGTTTTTAAAGAGAAGCGGTTTTTGTTTTGGTTAATCGTATCGATATTATTCTATTTATTGTTTCCGCTTCCTCTTCGGCGTGACGGAAGTAAATTCACTTAAATGCAGCAAAGTAAATATTAATTTACACGTTCTGATTTAGAACCAGACCTGAGACATTTGCATTAAATAAAATGCACTTAGCATTTTCCAACACTTAGCCAATTTAATGCGATTTAGTGCTAAGTCATGTTTTACACTTGGCAGTTTTTCTTGAAGCAGTTCTCTTCAATTCTCTTTTAAAACTGCCCATTTTTTACACTCAGACGGTTTCTTGTTCAATTTTCGTATTGTTTTGTCATGTTTTACACTCGGCAGTTTTACTTGAAGCAAGTCTGAGTTTATAGGAGAGAAAGGAAAGAAGAAAGAAGAGGGGTACTGACTTGCCTGTACAGAAAAGTTACTTCAATTCTGTTTTGTTATTTCATTCGCTGCATTAAAACAATACGAAAATTGAACAAGAAACCGTCTGAGTGTAAACAAATGGGCAGTTTTAAAAGAGAATTGAAGAGAACTGCTTCAAGAAAAACTGCCAAGTGTAAAACATGACTTTAATGCAGCGAATGAAATAACAAAACAGAATTGAAGTAACTTTTCTGTACAGGCAAGTCAGTACCCCTCTTCTTTCTTCTTTCCTTTCTCTCCTATAAACTCAGACTTGCTTCAAGTAAAACTGCCGAGTGTAAAACATGACTATTGCACTAAATTGAAGAGATTTTAGTTTAGTGCAAAACGTGCACTATAAAGGCATACGATATACATACAAATATAAATTTACTTCCAAAAAATACCAAATGTTACTACAAGATTATAAACGTTGACGTTTCAGTAGCAAGAACGAATGCATGCATGCATCTCTTACATTGCTCTCATGCTTCCATTACGATACTCGTATTTTTGAGACTTTTCTATAAATTTTCAATGATGATGATGTAAGAATTACTTACCAACATCATGTATATCATCGTACTCGTATCTTTCTGTTATACTTTTTTCAATATCAATAACGCCAACTGCATCCTTAAAGTTTTCCTGTTCTAATTCGTATCGTTCATCATCTCTACCCAAAGTTTCACTGGACTCAATTTCACTTTCATCGCTATTGTTGGTGATATTCTCCTTATCATCATTGTCTTCACTACTACTAATTGTTGTCACCTCAATATCATTAAGTCTATCGCTGACATTTCGAACAATTTTCTCAATGCGTTTTAATAGAGTATCCGAGCTTTCGGTGAACGTAGTCAGTTCGCCAGATACTGAATAACAGCATTCATTTGATTTCTGTAAACGCGTACTGATTTCTTCGTATTTGTCCAATTGATTGCTTAGAATTTGATTCATATTTTCTAAACTTTTGGAGTTTCTCTTTTCCAGAGAATGCAATTGTTTAAGATCCTTTTGTAATGCCATTTGATGTGTTAAAGCATTGAGTCGTTGTTCAATTTTATTAGAAGAATTTGCATATGCGCATTGCTGAGGAACTGGTGCAACACTTATAGGTGTCATAATGTTAGCTTTTTTATTTGATTTTCTCTCATTATTACATACTGATACCAATTGAATATGCCTTAAAATATTATTGATCTTTAAAGAAATCTCATTTTTGTTTTTACGCTCTGCGCTTAAAAATTGTTTAACATCATCAAATAAGAGTTCATAGCGTTCATTTGTTTTACTATTGCTTGAGATTGTTAATTCCAGTTTTAGCAGTTGCTGATGTTGCTCCTCATGGGTTCGTTTCAAAATATCAAGTTTATTTTCTAAAATACGAATGCCTTCGTTCCACGAATTAATATGATGCTGAAAAATTGCCCAATTGTGTGATTTTTCTTGCAAATTTTGTAAAGAACTATCTATTTTATTGATGAGCTGACTCAAGGCCTCCATTTTGTAATCGAAATTGCTTAAATATTCCAATGGCGTTTTAGTTGGGATTACGTCATTGTTCTCATTCAATGGAGGCAATTTTGTAGAAAAATTTGCTGAAATTACACCAGCACTGTTAACTGCACTAAATATATTGTATATTATCAAGGATAATATTAGCATAAGCAAAGATGATAGCTACAATAATCAGGTTAAAAGGATAAAATTAATGAAAAAGATTTAAAAATATGTACATACATATGTATGTATGTAAGTATGTATTTACCATCATTTTTCCAGTGATGAATCTCAATGTTATTCGTTTCGTTCTTAAACAGCTACTGCAAACTTTTAAATTTCAACTAGCTAGGGAAGGGAACAAAAAAAATTGAACTTCTTCCAGATGTTAGCAATATTGAATTTTTCATTGTCAATATGCATACATACATACATACATACATATTTACATACATACATGTATATGTATGCATGTATATGCATATACATGTACATATTACTTAAGCGTGGGAATTATATCTACAAGTGTGTACATACATATGTACGACTATCTACTTACATACCCGTATTTGTATACATATGTATGTATGTATATACATGTATTACTCAATGTGATTGAAACTGATCTAAGCAATAATTTGATCGTTACGCAATTATTATGTACATATGTAAATCGTTCCATTGCAAAATAGTATTCATACTACTTTAAACACATAATGACCTTGTAAACATAATCAGCAACGTGGTATTACCATGAACTTAAATGCTTTCAATTTTATTCAATATTATTAGGAATTCGATACTGATAAAAATACCGAACCTTCGATATCATGATTAGTATTATTATTTAGTGTAATAATTAGCAAAGTATACATATGTATTTATTTGATATTAGCGACCGTATTCTAAAAAATTAATATGTTTTAACATGCACTTCGAACCAAATAATTTTTTTTAGCATGCGGCAGTTAAGGCATTATGCAAAAAAATAATTTTGGTTTACAGAACAAGTTTTGTATGGAAATTTGTTAAACGTTTTGTAAACTTAAATATTTTTTTTCTGAATATGTAATCTGAGAATTACAATATACAAACTGTCTTAATAATAATAATAATAAACCTTTTGTTAACCAAAACTATTTTTTCTAAATACGGCATAACAAAAAAAAAACAAGAAAATACAAGATATTTGTATGCAATTTTTATAGAATGTGAAGAACGATATGATTAGGGCTAATTAAAATATGCAAATAAAAATTAAAAATATGCGCCAGGAATAGCACGAAAAAAATTCAAAATATGCACGGTTATATGCTCAAATATGCAAAATATGCAAGAATAAAATTAACAATTTTGTTACTTCAAAGTATTTTTATTCAAAGAGATCTTTATTACAATGAACAATAATGCGTTTTTTTTTTAATTTTCAAAAAGAAATTATCTTCTATTGTCACATAAAACAGATGAATACATGGAAAATATGCGTTGAACATCAGTAGATGTAACAGGAGCGTATTTAAATGCGAATGGAGACCGCTCATGTCCATGTTTCGTCCATGCTCTGACATGGATGCCCCAACATATGACTTAGCAACATATGCGCCGTCCGCAACAATTTACAATAGAAAGAAAAAAAAACAGAACAAAATTGGTAAATATTCTATCTCTGTTGCGCTACCGCAATATACTTTGATATGCCTGAACATGGACATCGCCCGTGTTCACCACAACAAAGAAGTTTATGAATTTTTCACAGTTGCTCTGCTGGCGTCATGTTCATGTCATGTCCGAGTTGATAGCTCGTTGAGACGTAGGGTAACGAAAGGTATTTTTGAATCGAATATCTGCAAGCAAACAATCATAAGCCTCCGGCGGTTACAGTTTCAGTTCGACTTTGTGGTAGAAGTTATAGAAAAGTAAAGAAAAAATTAATAACATGCAGACATACATGTGCAAGAAGAGGAAAGAAATATATTTTATGTGATTTTCTTTTACACCAGTTTGAGCTATATAAGTCGTTATATATTAATCGCGTTGCCAGAATGAAAAATAAGCTTTTTTATGCAAGGTGGTCCAAAATAAGCATTTTTCTACAAAAAAACTAAAATATGCAAAAAAAATGCTTTTTCTGGCAAAAAGCCAGAAAAATTAGCCCTGGATATGATTATTAATTCCGACTTATTAACTCAAAAATTATTTTTTTAGTTATGACGTTCTTCAAGAAAATAATAAAAATAAATAACCGATGTATATGTACATAGGAAAAAAAAAAATCAAAGAACTAATTCCGCTTTCAGGCCTTTCTTTGTTGTATAGCAACACGCTAAAACGTGAAAACGACATACATAGGTGCATAATTAAGGTAAATTTGTTTCCAGAATTTTTACAATTTAATTTTAATTTGTACACTCAGGGAAAAGCAGCAACTTAAAAATAAGAACGCGAAACATTAACCCCCATATTCATAAAATTTCAAATGAATTTGAAATGTATTTTATTTCAAATTTTTCATACAAAATTTTCCTAAAATGAATTTCAAATTCATTTTATTTTTTTATGATTATGGGGGTAATTCAATAATTTTTAATATAATAGAAAATGTATATTGAGATATGTACTTGAAAATAAATAAAACTAATAAATTAATACTGTAAATTAATATTTTGCCATATTGAAAAAAGAAATTTCAACAATCGTTTTTATTGATTTTAAGGTGTTTTTTCTCTGTTTTTCTGTTTTTTTTTAATTAATTAATACCTATTCAAAAACATTGAACAAAAAAAGAAATAAAACAGTGTTGTAAATTGGCGAGGTCTCCCGGTGACCGCAGCCAGCATACAGTCACTACAGACATGTCCAATAAGTTAAAAAAGTCGTTACAATATCGATTGGGTTCAATAACCGTTTTCATACGGATAGTTATGCAAGTACTTAATAATCGATTGGTTGAAACATGCAAAAAAAATCAAATTTGTAGATATAATAGAATTTTTTCGCTACTAACAAAAACAAGTTAAAAGAAAAACAATCATTACAAAAAAGAAACTTTCGTAATGACACACAAAAGCTTTGATAATAGTGATGGGCTTACAAAATAAAACCATCTCTATTTACCAGTGTTGCTCAACGTGGTTATTAGCTAAAGATTATAATTTATAGAAGTCAGTATCAAATAACAAGTAATCATTACGTTAACATCGCTATTATATTGAGAAATAGTGGTATGTATCCAATTTTTCGACATTTTGCCGATTTTTTCATAATTATAAAAGAAATTGGTTAAATTTAGTGATATATTTAAGTTTACAATTTTTAAACGCACTAATAATCCCAAATTATTATTTTACTTATTAAGTGAAATGCGCATAGGATCCAGCTAAACCCCTCAATAATCAATTTCAATGTATTTTTAATAAAAAATATTTTACTTAATAAGTAAAATAATAATTTGGGATTATTAGTGCGTTTAAAAATTGTAAACTTAAATTTTAACTGGCATATTCATAAAAAATATTTTAGGTTTATTAAGCGCTTATTTGACGTATTTCTATGGGAAATTTGTCAAATAAACCTGTAATAAACCTAAAATATTTTTTATGAATACGGCGGTAACAATTCCCATAAAAACACTAATTAGTGATATATTGTTTATATGTAAATGAGTGAAAAATTTACTAATCCAACTAAATAATAACGTTTGCGGCCTTGGTAATTAAATCAAATTGATTTTGAAAATTCGTAGAACCAAAACACACAACAGCATAATGGAAACACTTCCAAGTGTTCTGAGAAAAACAACTAGTTTTGGTCATAGTGGAAACGTACTATTAAATCGAGCAGCCAGATTTTTCAAAATAATTTATTTGTTTTGTTATTTTTGTCTAATTAATAAAAATTAATTAATTAATATACCGAAAATGCCGATGATTTTTCAAAAAAGTGCAGATTTTTCAACAGAATCTTCTGGCAGCCCTGATCATAATCAGTATCAAATAACAAGTAATCATTACGTTAACATCGCTACTATATGCAACCATTGAGAAATTAGTGGATAATTGTAAAAGAAATTGATTAAATTTAGTAATAGTAAATAATTAAGGAAAAATGTGTGAATTATTAATGATAATGTAATATTATTAAAACTGGACTGTTCGATTTTAAAAACATATTAACAAACACTAAAAAGTTATCTTCTAGAAATTTACATGAAAACAGCAAGTGCCACTCCTTTTGTGTATGTGTGAATCTATGATGTATAAAAAATAATATAAAGGAACGCAAATTCCACAAAAATATTTAAATCTCCCAAAGGCTTAAAAAGCAGGTATTGAGAAAAGGAACAAAAGAAAACAAAAAATCTGTATTTTAAATATAATGGAAATAATGAAAAGTGTATTTAATTAACATGGATGTACATACATTGTTGAAACACAAATATAATGTTCTTTGCTGAAAATTAAAAAAAATTTAAACTCAAAATATGAATAAGCTATAATTTTCATATTCGTTTGATAATAAAAGCGCAGTTCAGTTAAAAAAAGTAAGAGGGGAGTTCAAAAGTCGCGTCCGTCGATAGTGGTCGTAGCAGAACTAAATAATAGCAATCGTGTGGTATTAAGTATTATTGGTGTTTTATCATTGCTACGTTTGCTTTTCTTTTTTAAAAAGTTGTGTACATTTTTGTCGCTGCTGTTATTAGCGGCATACTAAAGTTGCATGACTCATTCAACGCATGCATCAGCAGAACTAAAAGGGAATCAAGAGCACTAATCTGCATGGCCTGGAAATAACCGTGAAAACTTTTAACCTTTAACACGTATAATTCAAAAATAAAACTCTATTTTAAAAAAGTTTTTAATTTGCTATATAAATTTGTAAAGCATAAAAATCGAAATCATGACTAGTTTTACGGGATTTAAGGGATGGTTCCGCAAAAAGGAGCCTATTTCGGAAATAGGGAATCCTACTAATTTTCAGCGACATTTTCATGTTTCCCGCAATGAAGAGACTGGCGTACTAGAGGGATTGCCTGCCCCTTGGTTACGTTTGATGAACAACCAGATATCTAAAGACGAGCAAAGTAAAAATCCGGATGCAGCTTACCAGGCTGTAAAGTTTTATAATTATTCCATAAAAAAGAAAGAAAATGAAGCCATTTTTAAGCCTTTCATAACCGAAGAAGCCATTCACGAAGAATCAAAGGAAATTGATAACTATGTCAACTATAAAAACAAACATAAGTCTCAAGATTTAGATAGTGCTGAAGACGAACGTTCTAGTGAGGGAAGTGTCACGACAAGTGGCAGCAGCACGTGTGGTAGCAGTAGCAATAATAGCTTTAACGACCAACAGCACACATCGATGGGCTTACAGGGGCTTAATGATGTTATCAAGGAACTCCAATCTACTTTAGAGCACCAAAGAGAAACTTTGAAACCGCAAATAGACACAACGGGTGAATTACCACCTCCTTTGCCAGCTAAAAAAACGCAGACATTACCGCCCAAACCTCAGATAAAAGCAAAGCCAAAAGGCCTTCCTCCTAGCTTGTCTAAGGGTCGAAATGATCTAACAACGATTTCAACTAATGAAGGACTTCATACAATAAACACAGACACCATTATTATTAAGCCGGCACCTGATGCCTCAGGTGATACCGAAGGAGATGAAACCATTTTAAGACGCTCTAAAGACAAACGGGTTCAAAAGACCGATGCCGAAATCTATGAAGAGCTGCGATCTATTTGCAATTTAGACGATCCAAGAGAGCGTTACAAGACCACCATGGAAGTGGGTAAAGGAGCGTCTGGAATCGTTTTTATTGCAGCCGATAAGCAAAATGAGACCCAGGTGGCTATAAAAACAATTGACTTGAAAAATCAGTCTTCCAAAGACCTTATTCTTACTGAAATAAGAGTTCTTAAAGATTTCAATCATAAAAATTTAGTGAATTTCTTAGATGCATATTTCTTAGAGCCAGATGATCAACTGTGGGTAGTTATGGAGTATATGGATGGTGGTCCACTGACAGATGTGGTAACAGAAACCGTAATGAAGGAACGACAAATAGCCTGTGTTTGTCGTGAAGTCCTATACGCAATATCATTTCTGCACTCCAAAGGTATTATACATCGTGACATCAAGTCGGACAACGTGCTCTTGGGTATGGATGGTTCTGTTAAGGTGACAGATTTTGGCTTCTGTGCCAACATAGAGGGTGATGAAAAACGCCAGACTATGGTAGGAACTCCCTATTGGATGGCACCAGAAGTTGTAACACGTAAGAAGTATGGAAAAAAGGTAGATATATGGTCAATAGGTATTATGGCTATAGAAATGATTGAGGGTCAACCGCCTTACCTATATGAAACGCCTTTGCGAGCCCTATATCTTATAGCTGCTAATGGTAGACCCGATATTAAAAGTTGGGAAAAATTAAGTCCCAATCTACAAGACTTTTTAGACTGCTGTCTGCAAGTTGAAGTAGACAAACGAGCTACTGCCGATGAGCTATTGAAACATCCCTTCCTAGACGATTGCAGTGAACTTAAGGCATTAGTGCCTAATATTAAGGCTGCAAAAAAAGTGCTGAGAAAAGGTACATAGAATAGGGTTTGTGTGGGTATCTATGTACGTGCCTAGTAGTAAAAATACTTATAAGCAACATTAGCATATACACAAAACAAAACAAATCCCTTAACAGCTAAAGCGTCAGTTCACTCAACCACATGTGTGATTCCATTGTAAATAGTAAAATAATCATTTAGCCGTATATCTTTTATTATTTTGGAAGTAATATACGTATTTGCATATTTGATTGGATTGTTTTCCACGATTAAGAGATCAAACAACATATATAATAAAAACGAAACAAAAATAATAATAAAAATAACAGTAATAAACACGTTTGAAATACAAACTTACGTAAAACAGTTTAACCAACCACGAAATATTTTAAGGGACAGTAGTTGCAAACGAAACAACGACGTTTATAATCAAAAATAACCAATTAATTTTGCTGTGAAGTCGCTGGGCGATTAAAAAACTTATCATCTACATAAAAACTGCAACCTTTTGAAATTAGGTAAGTTTTCTTTGTATATTTCCCTTTCTGTGACTATAAAAAAAATTGCAACTGCATAAATACATATCGTCACCTGAAATCCAAAAGTCTGCAATTGGACTTTACTTTTAAGCAGGTTATATACAGACATGCTTATTGTATATTTTATCGTTTTTATTTCCTACTACCCTTGTGAATTTGGCTAATACATAAAATAGGTAATAATTTTTTATTTCTTTTTCATTAATGTTTGTTCGTATTAGTGGGAGAATAAACTATGGCAAAATGTTATCAGTTATTTTTTTAACTGATAACGTAAAATATTCTTTGGCTTTTAATGATAAATAATATAAGGAAGGTGGCAGGTCTACATACATACATACCCATGTACGTATGTATGTGTACACCAGTAAATACCTTGTCGGAAATTCCGTTAACTTTAAACTAACTTTAAGCTAACTATTTCGCAACTAGTACTGACTGACACTTGGATTACTTTTCAATGTAATCAACTGACTATTTTAACATTGCGATGTCCTAGGTGGTAGTTAATTGTCTCACTGTGCATTACTTTTCAACTAACTTAAAGTTGATTTTGTTAAAGTCAAGTGGTAGTCAGTAAATTTACAAAAATGTTGCTGGGGTTCGAACAATTTATCACAAGTTCTATAGTCAAACACTCTATCACCCAACTAAGGTACCATCTGTAATAATAACAGCAAACTTTTAATAAAAAATTTAAATGAGTTTCAAAGTAGCTGAGAGTAAATTGGTTGGCTCTCACCAAATCTGATTACGTACTCGATTTGATTTTAGGTCAGTTCTGGATGACATTGTAGTTAGCTTTTAGTTAGTCTATGAAAAGTTAACTATAACTTGATTATTTTTGTAGTCAACCATATATATACATAATTATTATGTATATTATTACAATTACACCTGTACAAAATAACGCCGTACTCTTAGTTACTTATTTTAATGGCAAAATATAATACAATTAAAACAAACTCTCCTACAGAATAAGGTCTGCACAATTAAAATTTCAAAATTGATTCTATACTGCTTTGAATTGGCCAAACAAGTATGGGAATTTTTCACAAAAGCCCAGGTGGAATAACACTTAGCATAAAATTAATGTGATAAAAATTTGAGTTAAATCGGACAACTCTAATCCGTGAACCATTGAGGTCAAAGTTCAAATTATTCAAAATTCTCTGATTTACCAGCAGTTAATTAGAAAATTCCTAAATTTTGAACCGATTCTTTTGAAAGTCGACAGTGGTGATGTTATAAATATTTATATTTATTTATATTCTAAACTTTTTTTTTAGAAAATCAACCTTAACTTGGTGAGTCATGTAGATCCAAATGGCACTTAATTTATTCACAGATATTTCAAAGTTACTTTTTTTCCAGAAATTTGGAAAATACTTACCAAATACAACTTTAAAAATACTATATCAACGAAATCATTATAAAAAAATATATTTTAAAAAATTTATTTGTAGACAAAATCTCAATGTTTATAG